>CALYLW010000152.1:427241-1026064 GCA_944989445.1 Ampullaceana balthica | reverse complement strand
ATAAAATATTGTCAATGGTAGATGAGTACATCTAATTATGAGAAAAAATACAACCAAAAAGACCATTGAACTTTATAAAACTGTCCGTGACATTAAGATAAGCACCTCTAATGAATAAAAACATGAAGAAAATGACTCGCTTAACCTTATCAAATATTACTACTAGCTGATTACATCTAGTTAAGAAAAGAAACATAAAAGACCTCTTGACTTAAACCACTACTAGTTAAGAAAAGAAACATAAAAGACCTCTTGACTTAAACCACTAATCTAATAAAAACTATTACAAGGAAGAAAGGAAACACCGTTAAACTTAGAAAATATTCCCGATACTAAGATAAGAAGTATGGCTGAAGCTGTCGAATAAACTTAGTGGAAATCCTAGAATTAAGAAATACTACGAACAAAAAACAAAAAAACAACAACAAAAAAAGACCTTTTCATAACATAGATCCCCACACTAAGATGAAAACTGTTGCTTTAGCTTACAAAATCCTATAAAACTACTAAAATTGTTTATATTTACAAAGAAAACAACCTTAAATTTACAACCGACATCTGCAATAGCCCCCGTCCATACCCCTCTCCTCATTTGTCTTATTGATTTTAACCTACACCAACGCATTACTTGTCCTGGACCACATTCCATACCCCCACTAACTTATTAAAACGGTCATACAGCCAGTGGTAACATCTGTCCATCCAAACCCTCTCGTCGTTTGTACTATTGATTGTAACCTAAACCAACGCATTCTAAATCCACTTCGTCATTTTTAGTACATACTTTATACCACCACACCTATACTAACATCAGATCAACAGCCAAACCCGCGCTTTTTTCCACCCCTCCTAAATTTGTCTAATTAATTATAATATATACTAAACCCTTCCTAATTGTAACTTATAAGATCGACTGCCCCCCACTATGTTATTTGAATTAAATTCCCCACCAACAACACCTTTCCAGCAGAGTACCCCAAATAAAATACATCGCCTAATAACCTGAAGCACATAAAAACCGTGCTTAAAACCCTTAAATACTACCATTCAACAAATAAAATACAATTAAAAAATAATAAAATAGCTTGAGAACCACTTAATAATTAAATGAAAAATAAATAAAAATAATTTGAGAACCACTCAATACTTAAAATAAAATTTAAAAATATTTTAAGGACCAATCAATAATTAAATAAAAAATGATTTGAGGAACACTCAATTATTAAATAAATATTAAAAAGTTAAAAATTAAATAATTGAATACATTTTGAAAAAAGTTAAAAAAGGGGAAGTAAACCTTAAATTCATGATTATCCCCCTTTAAACATAAAATATAAAATACCACAAGAACACACGCACTAATTAACATAATTAATTAACAACAATGTTGTATAACAACATGATATCCTTATTAACTTGTCTAACACTAATTAACATGTTGTATAACAACATGACACGTCTAATTAACATAATTAATTACCGCTCGCCGCCGCCGGTAAAGGCAACAGCTGTGGTGGCGTCACCGCCACCGCCACCGCCACCCAAATGATAATCGTTTCGTCCAAACCTATACTACTAGCGTCCTGCCATATAATAAAAGCAGGGGTGTTATTATTAAAAACACAAAATACCAACCCCTTTTAATTCTCTAGGTTGCGGTCGTGTTTTCCTTGATTCATTCAAAGAACCTAAATCTTTTAGTGTTAATATATTTAATAGATTGATTTACGTTCAGAGAAAAAAGGTGTATCAAAATACTTTGTATTTTGTCGGGACCGTATTTTATTTCCCGTTGACAGATATTTCTTCTTAGGCGTTTTCCTGTTAAACGTATTTCACAGCATATATTTCAAACGACATATTTTAATTTGATCAATTGTTCGCGAGCCGCAAAGTAAACACAGAAGAGCCGCATGCGGCTCGCAAGCCACAGTTTTGCCACCGTTGTGCTACACTGATGAAATTAAAATAATTTTCATTTTAAATTTTTATACTCCAAAAGAGTGAAATTTAAAAATTGATAGATCCTGTTTAAGAAAATAATTTTTATAAGAGACAAATATGAATGCGAAAGAATTAATTATTTTAATTGAAAAAAAAAGTGGTTCATGATTTTTCAAATCAAAACATTTGTAAATTTTCACCGCATTCAATTCAAACCCCATTCCTCAACGTTGGTCGAGTGCCACGCGCGCACAGCTTGCGTACTGGAAGTCACGGGGTTTTTTTTTAATACCCGTGAAAGCAGGGATTTGTTCCCGGGGCCAAGGAAGTCCCTGAGTAAACCCAGCTCTGCATCGGTACCTAACATTAGTTAGGGAAACAGCCGTGGCCTGCGAGCTCTGCGTAACTTGCCAGCAGACCGGCATGGTCTGTGCGTTCTTATAAAACGAAGACGCACGAATCTTTTGCAATAGAAGAAGCGTCTTTAATTATTGTTTTTATTTTTTAAGACCCCACTTCTGCGGCTCTCGTTGTTATTGTTTGTTTTTTTTGTTTTTTTAAATAATTTATAATGATCTTAATAATCTTTTAATCAATTTTTAAAATCATTTTCTATTTCGGATTGTTTTGTTTTTTTACAGAATGTCTAAAGGTCTTTAATGACTAAGCACAATTAAGGAATATTATTCCATGATTATTACTAGTTGTGCCTTTTTTTTCTTTTTCTATATTAACCAAAAATATAACATCTTTTATAAGAGATATCATTTTATTTTAAAGGTTCATTTTCCTGGATATTGCCTCACTACCCACATCACCCCCTTCCATGGCAAAAGACGTGAACAAGGACACATGTGCTGACCAATATCGTCAGTCAATACTATCAGGAATCCAAGACAAGAAAGATACCAGCCACCTACAATCGATATGACAGCTTGTTGACCCCACAGCTCCACCGAGTGCTATCTTCAAATTATCCTATTCCCGGTCTGCTCTGTTGTGTGGGGGGAAAAGATTGCATCCTGCGAACAATGCCAGCGTTGGACTCTCATCTCGATACTAATCGATACAAGTGGAGAAATAGACGATTGCAAATATAAATAATAACTCACCTTATTCTCAGTCACAATCAATCTGATTCGCACAATCAGCATAGCGCCAAGTTACTCCTCCTCAAACCAAATTTATTTTAAAAAATGTGCTCTTCCTTAAAGTTAAATTTAGGCCAGCTCTTTAAAACACAGTGTAAGGAAAGGGTTAATTAACAAAAATTAAATAGCTAATTTTTATATCAAGATTTCGGAATGCTTGAAGTTTATATAGAAATTACGTAATGTTTCAAAGCCTCATTTGGATGAAAGTTTTAAAAAAATGAATGGAAAGAGTTAACCTGTCTTGTCCTCAATTTTAGGCCAGCTCTTTAAAACATAGTGCATGGAAAGAGTTAACCTGTCTTGTCCTCAGTTTTAATTGGGTCGAGAGGTCAACTTGGTGAAACTTTGGTTTCGAGAAAGAATTTGCGCGTCGACCGGATACAAATACAAACTTGATCATTAATAAAACAAACCCGTAAAAACAAAGTTTTTGACTATAAATCCCTTATATATGAGACATAACTAACAGTATTGATTATTTTCAAACATTTACAGACTGAATCTGTCTTAACTCAAGTTTGCTTCATAACCCTGGGGGTGGGGGGGGGAGGGTGAGAGGAGAAAAGTCTGGTCACCGATTCGCTTGACCGAGCTCAGCGTGACACGTAAAATGTGAACAAAAGTGCCCCGGCGCTTCGACGGGTCGCCTCAACGCGTCAACTCAAACTTTCACGTGGCAAAAAAACAATAACAAACCGTGAATTTGAATTATATACCTAATTACATAAACTAAAAATGCATTAATTTAATTACGGTACGTTCGATCGATCTGAAATTTTGATACGATGCATTGTTAGGTTAGACGGGTCCGTGTGCCAAATTTCAGCTCGATCGGATCACGGGAAATGGGTCATTTTTGACTTTTGTTTTTCTGCCCGCCCATGAGATGATGAGATGACGACAGAGAGACAGACAGAGACGGCCGCGAAGTTAATATAAGGGATTTAATAAAAAGAAAAAGGATTGAGTCCTACACAGACCTGATATTGTAGCATATTTCATCCAGCGTCATAAAGTCCTATATATCCTTTATTGTCTTCGCAATATTGTTTCGTTACTGACTGCAAAATATAGTTATATTATAGCTAAATCGCGGCAGGGATACGAATTGTCGGCATAGACTTCTAGCCACCGAAACAAAAGCACCCCTTTTGTCTAAGAGCCCGAAAGCAGGGGAGGCGATGGCGGCGGCAGGTTTGCCAAGGTTCTAGTCGGAGCTGAAGTAAGCAGTGTCAAGCCTATTAGAATATTTATATTAGTTATGAAAGGCTTTTGATTAAAAGTTTTTGTTGTTATATCTAAATAGTGACTTTATTCCTCTTAAATAATTCTTTCATCATGAACAATATGTTATAATTTAATAGATCGTCTAAGAACAATTATACGCGAAGAGATAATGATTTCCCTTTTCAAATGGTTTGGCTCATACCATGAAATAAAGGTATGACAAGAAATATAATAAGAAAAACCCGTAAAAAAACCAAGTTTTTGACTATAAATCCTTTATGTACGAGAAGTAATTAAAAGAATGTTCATTATAATACGCAGCGCCAGACCATCCAGAAATACAAAATTGCAGTTGTGTCGTAAAACATGTTTAATATAATGCGCACCGATCAGGAATATGTTTATAAAAAGAGCTGTCAATAAAATACGCACCTTATTGCGCGACAGAAAGGTTGTTCAATATAATACGCACCGCGACGCTCTATCTCAAAAAATAGCATGATACATAGGAATAAATAAAATAATCTAAAAAATCAATAATTTAATTACGGTACATGCGATCGATCTGAAATTTTGATACATTGTTTTTATCATCGGTACGAAACTGCCTGCAAAATTTCAGCTCGCTATCTTGCGAGCAAGTGGGTTAAAAATCGATCAAAAGTTTTGGCGACAAGCAAGCAAGCAAGCAAGGTCCGCCGCAGACACCACGAGTTAATATAAAGGATTTAATAAGAAAAACCCGTAAAAAACCAAGTTTTTGACTATAAATCCTTTATGTACGAGAAGTAACTAAAAGAATGTTCATTATAATACGCAGCGCCAGACCATCCAGAAATACAAAATTGAAGTTGTGTCGTAAAACATGTTTAATATAATACGCACCGATCAGGAATATGTTTATAAAAAGAGCTGTCAATAAAATACGCACCTTGTTGCGCGACAGAAAGGTTGTTCAATATAATACGCAACGCGACGCTCTATCTCAAAAAATAGCATGATACATAGGAATAAATAAAATAATCTAAAAAATCAATAATTTAATTACGGTACATGCGATCGATCTGAAATTTTGATACGTTGTTTTTATCATCGGTACGAAACTGCCTGCAAAATTTCAGCTCGCTATCTTGCGAGCAAGTGGGTTAAAAATCGATCAAAAGTTTTGGCGACAAGCAAGCAAGCAAGCAAGGTCCGCCGCAGACACCACGAGTTAATATAAAGGATTTAATAAGAAAAACCCGTAAAAAACCAAGTTTTTGACTATAAATCCTTTATGTACGAGAAGTAACCAAAAGAATGTTCATTATAATACGCAGCGCCAGACCATACAGAAATACGAAATTGAAGTTGTGTCGTAAAACATGTTTAATATAATACGCACCGATCAGGAATATGTTTATAAAAAGAGCTGTCAATAAAATACGCACCTTATTGCGCGACAGAAAGGTTGTTCAATATAATACGCACCGCGACGCTCTATCTCAAAAAATAGCATGATACATAGGAATAAAAAAAATAATCTAAAAAATCAATAATTTAATTACGGTACATGCGATCGATATGAAATTTTGATACGTTGTTTTTATCATCGGTACGAAACTGCCTGCAAAATTTCAGCTCGCTATCTTGCGAGCAAATGGGTTAAAAATCGATCAAAAGTTTTGGCGACAAGCAAGCAAGCAAGCAAGCAAGCAAGGTCCGCCGCAGACACCACGAGTTAATATAAAGGATTTAAAAATACTTCATTTGCCGTTGTTATTTCCAGTTAATATATATATATATATATATATATATATATATATATATATATATATATATATATATATATATATATACATATATATATATATATATATATATATATATATATATATATATATATATATATATATATATAATATATATATATATATATAAATAAATATATATATATTTATATTTATATATATATATATTAAGGCTGCGGAAATTAACGATTAATTTCTCGATTAATCGTTAAAAGTTTTTAACGATTAAATTATTTTGTAACGATTAATCGACCCATCACTTACAAATAATTGGAAGTAAAAAAGTTTTTTTTAAAAAAACAAACAAACAAATAACGCCGATAAATAATCATTTCCTGACGATTACACGAACATTTTGGTTTTAAACTATTGACTATATATATTTTTTAAAACTGGAGTTTATCAGTTTGAGTGAGAACTAGATCGTCACGTTTACCACATTTAAGAGGCTAAGTAAGAAAATAAATGTGTGTCATAATAAAAATATATTTAAAATAAATTTATAATTGATGTTAATTAAGAGACTAGGGCTGCGGATATTAACGATAAATTAATCGATTAATAGTTAAAAAATTTAATCGATTAAAATGTGATTAAAATTTAAGAAAATATTTATTTTTTTTTCAATTTATTAATTTTTTATTTTTTTTTAACTTACATACTTTTCCATGGTATTATTATAATTTATTTAGACGTGCATACGTAAATTAAAAGGGTTTTCTTCCTTATTTCTTGCATAGCAGAACGAATTTGCTGTGTTACGTCACAAAATTTGAGAGCCATAGAATTACCGCGATTTAACCAATTTCGCGCAATATTGGAAGGGTGACTTAACGGGATCTAAATATGCGTTAAAAAGATATAATAAATCGAAATTAATCGATTCATTTAATCTATTAATTTTTTTCCGATTAATCTAACAAAAAATTTAATCAGTACCAGTGCTAAAAGAGACTAATTAAGAATCCATTTATTTTACAATGAAACGCATCTGCCTTAGAAACAACACTAAACCAAATTTGGTTTATTGTTATATTGCGTCTCTGGCGTAGCAATATTTCTAATCTGTTATAACCTCACGCAAAACTGACACAAAAAATTATTTAAAACTGAGGTGTTTAGATAAAGATAAAAATAACTTTCTCATTTCTCAGCGTGGCATCATTTTAGTTTTAGTCCAAATTTAAGCCAGAAATCTGAAGCCTGAGTCAATCAATCTAAAAGCAAATACTAACTTCAAACCCTTCAATATAAAAACCTTCAATTTAAAATCCTTCAATTTAAAAATCCTTAAATAAAAAAAAACCCATCAAATTAAAACCCTCCGATTTCAAACCCAACTTCTGTTCTTACGCACTATTTTACCAACCAGACGTTTCTCGTCCATCCCATGACGAAACATTTTCGCTGACTTCCAGGAAATCATCTCATACTTTGTACTCCCGCGGTAGCAGGATATTTGAATCAAATTGAAAAGCGGACTGTGTTGTTGAGATGAGCCTTAAGTCAGAGCGCACCACCCCCTCCCCCTCTTTTACATTATATCCCAACCACACACACATACATGTACATACACACACATACACACACACCCATACCCCTGATCCTCTCCGTTCCTTTTTGTACGTAAACGGAGCCGACGAAATTGGACAAGGATAATGTAGATTAATGAATGTCGGCTTGTCTCCCCTGGTCTTTTAAGACCAATCAATAGCTCCACGTTGTGCAGTAAATTGTGGACTTTGATCCGAGCAGCATGCTTGCCGCGTACCGCGGGCGGGACATGGGACCACAATATGGGCTCCCTAGTGGCTCGGTCTCAGTCAATCTTTTTCGATTTCAAAAATCCATAAGTCTTTATTCTTTTACCTCCATTTCTTTAAAGGGTCTGAATGCGGACAATGCCGAGGCGTGGAGGAATTCAAAAACTTTGGATTCCAAGTTGTTGTTTTTCATTTCTTTAATGTAAATGTCCAGACGCTTTCGCAAGCGGTTCTAAAATTGTTCTCCGATACTTTCTGTGGGGCCTGGTACTTGAGTCGTTTTGAATCTTAGCTCTTTCCATTGCGGAAAAATACAACATTTGTTTCTAAAAGGAATTTTAAATGACTCGACATTCATCTATGGACGTAGTTGTTTGCGACAGTCTTTTAGTCAGTTAAGAAAGATTTTGTTTTTAAATTACTTTGATAGTCTGAATTATTTTTACTATTAGGTCTTGTCTTTTCATGGTGGAAATTTATATTCATAGAAATATCCGGAAAATTAAGTTAGACCAATTTCTTTAAACACTAATCAAACATCCTGGTATTCAGTGACAACTTATTGGGTAAATCTAAGTTAATTTGATTCAGTTCAGTAGCTTCGACCAAGAGTAAAAGAACTTTGTAATCGGATTTTCATTACCATACTTATGCTGAAAAACATTGCTTTACGAAAAACATGAGTAAGAATAGAAACGTTACGAAATACGACATGAATTTTTCCGCCCTGAGAAAAAGGAAAAAATATTTAAGCTCAAAATAACTTACTCTAAAACTCATTGAAATAAAACACAATAGCCGCTCCCGTGCATTACAATTACCTTAAACACGCTGCTTTGTGATGATGGGGGGATGAACTCATTGAAATAAAACACCGACCAGGTCTCGTGGAACTCTGGCTGCATTACTATTACCTCAAACAGGCTTTTTTGTGGTGGGGGGTAGGAAGGGGTCGTTTAAATACACTTTCACTTATCAAATTTCAGTGGGGGTGAAGGGGTCGTTTAAATACACTTTCACCGACCAAAATTCAGGCACGCTTTTCATCCCCGTGTCACTAGTAATGATGTTTTATACGGTCCCCGCGTAACACGCACCCTCTCTAGTAAAGTGTGGCTCCGCCCCTGGGTTAATGGCTTAATTCCCTCAGACCATCGTCTGACTTTACGGCGCACTGACGGCGGGCGGAACTATGTTTGACGTAATTGTCCCACGAGTCCAGGATCTAATAGCTCGCTTTTCAAAGCGTTGTTGGCTGAAATTATAGAGGGCCCCATTTTTGTTCCCTACGCATTTTGGTACACTACACCCTCTTTAATCAAATGACAGGGAAACTGTATTTCATTTAAAGAGTTTGGAATATCCATCAATGGTTTGTTGGGTGTTTTTTTTTAATGAAAATAGTTTCTATTGCCTTTAATTTAGGAAATATGACTTGACAACGGCTGGGTATCACAAAGTCATCTGGCACTGTGTAATGTAGGAGTTGCTGTCAGTTAAAAGGAATACACGAAACACTTGATTTATTTACGTCCACATTGGAAACAGTATTACAATTTTCTTTCAATGAAAAATGTGGATGGGAACGGACACAAATACAGGCGTAATGGGAAGGTTTCCTGTGCGTAAATGATTAAGAGAATACGGTGACCCTGACCTCAAAAGTGAACAAAAATGATAATAACCTAGTGCCACGAACATAAAAAAGTATACAAAAGTATTCTTTTTCTAATTTGATAAATGTTTGGTGTCTTAAAAACTTCATATTATTTCATTGAACAGTTCAGTTGAATAATAATATCTATTTCAAATGAAAACTAACAGAAGTCAGAACATCTATTTCTACGCTTCCATAAAATACCGACTTTTATTAACATTTCAATATTGCATAATTATTTTTAGGTGCAAAAGTTTTATGTTTAGAAATCAACTAAGATAAGAAAAGTTTTCTAAATATTTTAAAAATTAAATACAAATATAAATTTTCTCATCAGCATTCAAGATGTATTTAGATTATAGGTTTTGTATCATAAATTGTTAACCTCACTATAACGACTGAATTAGAACGAATAATGATAATTGATTTTCTTAATTTAAGAGACATTTTATTAACAACTAGAGATCAACAAAAGACTTTGCGCATTTCAAGTTTTGTGTAAAACAATTTAAAAGTAAAAAATAATGCATTTTAAAATGACCTTTATTTTCTTATCCGTCCGCTAAAATTCTAAATAAAGAACTCACGTCATTATAACTGTTACCTTCCTTTTTAAGGAGGGAATTTTTCTCATGGAAATTTCAATGGATATCAACTGCATCACGTAATGAATAAATTATGCATATAAGCGTTCGAATTTTAGCAACAAGGTTTTTGTGTTAAAAATGTGGCTGCCGTTCATGCAATTACAAGATGAAATCCCAGCTTTCGTTGAGAAATCAGTTTCACAAATCTTCTTTAATTAGCGGCCCTGTTTCTCTTGTGTTGTTATCGTGGTCGTTGAACTCCATGTTGAGATTCATTACATTTTCAACATAAAATATAAGGTGAAATCACATTAATTGAAATGTTCTTTACAAAGTCATCTATAAGAGAAGAATTATGATATCATATATTCAAAGACTGAATTATCAAAAACATTGCATTTAGAGCGGTGCTGACATGTTACACGGGAGAGTGAAAGCATTCAACATTGGCTCCTAGTTCACTTGAATAAAAAATATATTAAAAAAACACTTTTTAAAAACTAGTCTTATATTAAAAATGCACTAAAAAGTAGAAAATAAATTTAAAATTTGAAATTTACAGTCAGAAGTATTCAGAAGAGACCTTTATTTCCAAATTTATGAAAATGTAAAAGTTTAAAATGAGACAGGAACGTTAAATTGTAGGTGAAATCGATTATCTCGTTGTTCGCCATGACTATAAGCTATGGCGGATTAAGGGGGGGGCTGAACGGGCTAAAGCCAGGGGCCCCCGATGATTTAGGGCCCCCAAATTTAGTATAAGTTATAATAAAGGTGGACAAATGTTTGCATGAATCCCTAAAAATATCATAAATTAAATAAATTAATAAAATCTTATCTATTAATCTGATCGCTATTCGGACCCGTAGCCTCAGTTTCGAAAAACTTGATTTGATTGGCTCAATAAGAGAACATATTAATGAATACTATTTATATATTTTAAATTTCCTTCTCATCAGGATCTTGTGGTCTTGGGGCAACGTGTTGTCTTGTGGTGCAATCCGGAGCGGGTTCGATTCCCAGCCGAGGCCATTTGTTTTGTTTTTTTTGTCCTTATTTATTTTTAATTATCTTTTTACACTCAATTTTAGTTTCCTGGCAAACAGTTATTTCTTTGTGTTCGTTTTTTTTTAATGAATCCGATCCCGGAGAACAGACACATTATGAACAAGGAACCAATGGACTATCTAGTTACAAGTTACAGTCTTATATTAGCTGCTAGCAATCATTTTATTTAAAGGGACGCAAGCTGGATAGGGCCCCAGTTTGAATTGCAGCCAGGGGCCCCGTGCAGTCTTAATCCGCCCCTGCTATAAGACTAGGGTGCTTGCTAAGTTATGCAAAGATATTCATCAAGTTAGGCAAAGCTATTCGCTAAGTTTAAACTGAGCACCCAAGTCTTATAGTCATGGCGAACAACGAGATAATCGATTTCACCTACGATTTAACGTTCCTGTCTCATTTTAAACTTTTACATTTTCATAAATTTGGAAATAAAGGTCTCTCCTGACAGTAAATTTCAAATTTTAAATTTATTTTCTACTTTTTAGTACATTTTTATAAAATTTTATTTTCTACTTTTTAGTGCAGCGGTTCTCAACCTTTCTTGTGTCGCGACCCTTTTAATAAATTACTCGTGGTGTGGCGACCCCCGCCGTCACATTTTTTGGTATCTACCTCATAGCTGTAATTTTGCTACTGTTATAATATATTTAATTATATCTCATATGCAGACTGACATTGTATTCTCATTTTTACAAATTTTACGTAATTAAAGCACAGACACCGTTCTCGTAGTAACGTAGTTAGTAATAAAAAACACAATATGTAACAATGATTACAATTACATACATGTCATACATTACATACAAGGTATTCGTATTTATTTCTAATTACAAATTCGTAAGAAAGCCAAAGTCAATTAATGTGAAGGTTGAGGTTGCTTCTTTCTCACAAGATAAGAAATTCTCGGGACAGTCTTTGCGAGAGCACAACGAAGATCATCTTCCACAACAAGTCTACTTCTGTATTTAGACTTGATAACCAGCAAGCTGGAAAACCCTGTTTCGCAAAGATAAGTTGTTGGAAAAGGAAGAAGAAGGTGCAACACAGTTTCTGACAGAACAGGATATGACTGCAAACACTTGATCCAGAATTTTGTAACTGACATTGAAGAGAAATCATTTCGCGCTGCATCACTGTTAATGAGTTCGATGAACTCCTCTTGTGCTGTCTCAGGAATATCGTTAACTTTGACTGTGAATGGACTTCTGACAAGTGCAAACGGAGTGTTAGGTAGATTTGGAAAGTACGATGAAATTTCGTCCGCCAGCATATGCAAGTGTTCTTTCACAGAAATTATCATTTTACTTCTCTTGTCCGGTTCAATGTCATTTTCCTCAAAGAAAGCAGATAAGGTGGGCAACATGTATGATTAAGGGGCCCCCAAATTTAGTATATTTTATAATAAAGGTGGACAAAAAAATTTTGCATGAATCCCTAAAAATATGATAAATCAAATAAATTAATAAAATCTTATGCATTAATCTGATCGCTATTCGGACCCCATAGTAAATACCTTTTTAAAAATCCCTTATATTAACTTCACCGCTGTCTCTGTCTGTCGTGATCTCTGTCTCTCTCTCTCTGTCTTGGGCGGGCAGAAAAACAAAAGTAAAAAATGACCCACTTCCCGTGAAGCCATCGAGCTCAAATTTGGCAAACGGACCCGGGTCACCCAGCAATGCATTGTATCAAAATTTCAGATCGATCGAACATACTGTAATAAAATTAATGCATTTTTAGTTTATCTATATAAAACTATATGTAGAAGTCGCTATTGTTTACATTTTACGGGTCACTTGACTTTACGCCAGCCATCGGTGAACACATCTCGTGTTTTAACCAGGTGGAATTGACTCAGCTTCACGCTGTAAATGTTTGTCACGTTGGAACATAATATATACTTTAAGTTCTGTTTCATATATAAGGGATTTAGAGTCAAAAACTTTGTTTTTACGGCGTTGTTTTTATTTATTAAATCCCTTATATTTACTTCGAAATCTTCGAAAATTTCAGATCGATCGAACGTACCGTAATTAAATTAATGCATTTTTCATTTATCTCTATACGACATATGTAATTCAATTTCACGGTTTGTTATTGTTTGATTTTTTCACGTGACAGTTCAGTTCGCGCGTTGACGTCACATCGTCGATGTACCGGCGTGCTTTTGTTTACATTTTACGTGTCACGCTGAGCTCGGTCCAGCGATCGGTGACCAGACCTTTCCCCTCCCCCCCCGGGGTTATAAAGCAACAAACATTTACAGACTGAATCTGTCTTAACTCAACTTTGCTTTATAACCTGGGGGGGTGGGAGAGGGGAAAATTCTGGTTATATATGTTATATAGAGATAAACTAAAAGTGCATTAATTTAATTACGGTACATTTGATCGATCTGCAAAAAATTCACAAAAATACTATCACCGAAATTGAACATGTGTGCACATTTTCAGAATGATTGGATTAAAAATAGTCCGATCGTCCGACTAAACTTACAAAGCAAGTTAATATAAGACTAGTAAAATTAACTAACACCTGGTACGGAGTTCTGGTCAGTGAACGTAATGACCCTAGGTTATTTTGCCTGGACGGCCAGTTCAATGTCTCCTTGTCCAATTTCGTGTGTGACTACAGCCCAACACACGCAGTTAAAATAAAAGTTTTATCGACTACATTTTATTTACATTTACATCATTTATCTAGGGTTGTTAACTTGTGCGTACAAATTTAGAAATTATGTAAGTCAAAACGAGGCAATTAGTTGTCTTAGTTTTACTAAGTAGACCGTCTATGAAATTTATGTTTTATTACGTTTAATTATATATCAAATAGTATCGCCAGAAGTGAGAGTCAGATGAAGGAAACGCTCCGAAAAAATATTATACAGAAATTATTTCGAAAATTAAAGAACACAAATTTAGCAAAGCTTTTAAGAGAAAATAAAATGAAATAAAGATGGGAAATTCACAATCGTAAAGAAAAAAACAAACCTTTGCGCTTGGACAGATCTAATCAATGATGATTAACCACTAACATGTTTGGGGCATCGTCATTTAAATGCTTAGGAAAGCGCCTTTTAATCCCTGCAACGTCAATAACGCATCAGAGCGTTACATTCATTTTGTGGTGATTCCAACCAATATTATATTTTAGGCGAATTCTTTGCAAGAGGTCCGTGATATATTTCCTTTTGGGGCGGGGTAGGAAGTGAAGAATATTGTGAGGCTGATGTTGGCTTTTTTATGAAAACGAAACTGTTTTGCCAACTGCCTAGTCCCACACATCCATAAATGACTAGTATAACAATACACGCCGAACAGCGAAAGCTCCGTCCGACGCGAGACACACGGCTGAGCAACAAGCCAATGAGATACAGCCCAACACAGACGGACATGACATGGAGAACTTCTATAAATGCCTTAAACAAAGTTTACGAACCCATCACGCAGTTCTGCTGACCCGATCAAGTATCAATGGGACTGCCATCAGTCGACTCCCTCAACTACCAATAAATGTGGTAAAGGACGACCTCAAAGCACTGCTCGAGACGCAACAGGAGATACGTGATCAATCCTTTGGCAAGGTTCGAGTTTCATGCTCAATATTCCAGCTGCATTATACAAGGAAATGGGGAAAGGCTTTGCTGGTACAACTTCAGGAAATATTTTAACTGAGGCGACTGCAATAGCCGATAACCCAGGGACTCAAAAGATGCTTCTACAGCTCACATGCACAAGTTCACTAGCCTGTGATTACCACAGTGGTATGGTATGGGTATGGCATCTGTCCGTCTACGAAAGACGATAGATTTATCTTTATTATTTGCAGCTCTTGGTGTGGCTGATGAGACCAATCCTTGAGTGGCAGTCTCTTCTGCATGACACACACACGAAAGCAATGGGGCAGTGTTGCCTGGCCTTTCTCCTCGCTCTTTTCCCGACTGCTTCTGTCCTAGTTTGCTCCTCTTCTCTTAGTGATCCTTCTTTCACTATAGCCCGCCACATGGACCAGATTTTCCCAGTTTTGTATATCAATGTTGGCTACTTTCATGTCTCTCTTGCATATGTCCACGTATCTGATACATGGCCGACCAACCGACCTTTTCCCTGTCGCCAGCTCGCTGTAAAGCACATCCTTGGGTATGCGACCACTTTGCATCCTCTTGACGTGTCCAAGCCAACGGAGGCGTCTTTGGTACATCGTTACTAATTGAAGGGAAAATATTAGCAAAAAACATTCTGAATCGACTTACTGCCCATCTTGATGACGCACTACTAATAGAATGCTAATGTAGTTTCTGGTACTACTGCCAGAATGCTGGTGTAGTTTCTGGTAATACTTCAAGAATGATGGTGTAGTTTCTGGTACTATTGTCAGAATGTTGGTGTAGTTTCTGGCACTACTGCCAGAATGCTGGTGTAGTTTCTGGTACTACTGCCAGAATCCTGGTGTAGTTTCTGGTACTACTGCCATACTTCTAGTGTAGTTTCTGGTACTACTGCCAGAATGCTGCTGTAGTTTCTGGTACTACTGCGAGAATGCTGCTGTAGTTTCTGGCACTACTGCCAGAATGTTGGTGTAGTTTCTGGTACTACTGCCATAATGCTGGTTCAGTTTCTGGTACTACTGCCAGAATGCTGCTGTAGTTTCTGGTACTACTGCTAGAATGCTGCTGTAGTTTCTGGTAATACTGCGAGAATGCTGCTGTAGTTTCTGGCACTACTGCCAGAATTCTGGTGTAGTTTCTGGTACTACTGCCAGAATGCTGGTGTAGTTTCTGGTACTACTTCAAGAATGATGGTGTAGTTTCTGGTACTATTGTCAGAATGCTTGTGTAGTTTCTGGTACTATTGTCAGAATGCTGGTGTAGTTTCTGGTACTATTGTTAGAATGCTAGTGTAGTTTCTGGTACTACTGCCAGAATGATGGTGTAATTTCTGGTACTATTGTCAGAATGCTGGTGTAGTTTCTGGTACTATTGTCAGAATGATGGTGTAGTTTCTGGTACTACTGCCAGAATGCTAGTGTAGTTTCTGGTACTACTGCCAGAATGCTGGTGTAGTTTCTGGTAATACTTCAAGAATGATGGTGTAGTTTCTGGTACTATTGTCAGAATGCTGGTTGTAGTTTCTGGCACTACTGCCAGAATTCTGGTGTAGTTTCTGGTACTACTGCCAGAATGCTGGTGTAGTTTCTGGTACTACTGCCATACTTCTGGTGTAGTTTCTGGTACTACTGACAGAATGCTTCTGTAGTTTCTAGTACTACTGCCAGAATGCTTCTGTAGTTTCTGGTACTACTACCAGAATGCTGGTGTAGTTTCTGGTACTACTGCCAGAATGCTGGTGTAGTTTCTGGTACAACTGCCAGAATGCTGGTGTAGTTCCTGGTACTACTGCCAGAATGCTGGAGTAGTTTTTGAAAAGAATTTCAGAACATCTATACAGTGTTTGCAAAGAGGTGGCTGCTACAAAAGTGCCAATAACAGAACATGAACCCCTTCACTATATACACTAACCTGTCTAAAGCCTTCGATAAAGTCTGCAGAGAAGGGCTGTGGAAGATTATGTTCATGTAGGGTGCCGCTATAAAGTTTATAGCGATGGCATGGCAAGGCAGTCTCATGACGGCATGCGGACTCAGGTTCAGGAATATAGAGAGCCATAGAAACATTTCCCAGATACAATTGGCGTAATGCAGGAATGTGTTTACTCCCAAAACTGTTAAGTCTTATGTTCACAGTCACGCTGAGATTTTCAGGGACGGATTTGAGGGACTGCACATATTTATTGCATTGATGGTCTTTCCTTCAATATCAGAGACTAAAAAAGAAAATCAAATGTCAAGCCGGACAATGTACTGGACCTTTTATTTGCGTATGACTTCCCATGGAGCCGCCTCAGAAGCAGACTTGCAATATATTTGTCCTTCAAACAGAAGGGGAAAAAATAGAGAGATAAAATTAAACTTTAATGAATTAATAACTCCAGAACTGTATAGATATTATTTTAGTTTTTGAACGGAGTTTTGACCCGATTTACAATTCTATTTTTCTCCACATCACAATCACTAACAAATCGAACATATAATTGAGGAATACAATAATGTCTTGAGCCTTTTTTGTTTTGGCTAATCAATCTTAATAACTTGATTTTTTAAAATCTGTATCCATGATCAAGAAAAAGACTCTATTAGAAAGGTATTAATAGTATTTAGGTCAGCTGCGTTCATGCTCAAGACCAATAAGTCATGAAATTTGTATTTAATTATCCGGGTAATAAGCCCGGACAAAACCCTCCTATCTGTGCTCCGCCGGGATTAAAATTTCACGTCACGTCCGTGACCAACAGCAATTTCATGAACTACTTCGTTCATCTAGGTCACATTAGTCCATCATCAGCATAGTGCAGATGACAGAAACCTATCCTTAAATAAATAAAAGCAGATTTCTTGTAATGAAAACACACGTTCGGAGATAAGTTGAAGGAAAATTGAATTTCCCCTTGAGATCCTAAAGACGGCATTTGATAATTTTCAACAAGTTTAGTCTATTTCGAATAAGTATTGCTATAAAGCTCGTCAATTGATGTCAAGACAATCTACTGTAAACACCTTAATTTAAAGCCAAAATTGTCTAAAGGCAACATAAGTCAAAATGCAAATGATATCGTTTCTTTAAAAGTATTGAAAGCATTATCTAAGAATTCTTTTCACCACCGTAATGGATGTTACCTTGATCCGCAGTGGACACAACATAAAACATAGGTAACTTTACTTTCTTTGGTGTTCCAGATAAACACAGTAGAGTTTGATCTAAAATTATATTTTTTACAGATATAAAGGGTTCAGAAAATGAAGTACCTCATTGACGTTTCTGATAAAGACTTACAGATACTAAGTATCAGTTTAGCTACGATAGATCTTAATGTTGGACTTGCGTCTTCAACATACCGTTCATTTATTCAACACACCAAACTGTGTGTCTGCCAGGTATCATGTGAACAAAATGAAACCTACTTCCAGATTGACTACCCACCTACTTACGCACACATAAACTTGTATATTTTGAGGTAATGGGCAATAAAGTTCGACGACTCCTGCCGTGAGAGAACCAAACGGAGCTGCGGTTACATCACAAATGCTTTGATGTCAACATCAAACGACGCAGTGTAACAATTTCATACGTTATCTTGTGGATTCTCAAACTTAAGGATTATAATTAGAGCTCATTTTGGGATCAAATACTCATCATCAGTGATATACATTAACGGATTAAAATACAGAAAATTTATTTAACTTTTTTTTAAAAATCATTAACTTCCTTTGACTAGCGCTGCTTACTTTCGATATAAAAATAAAACAAAAGGCACAAGGGGCCGTCCATAAATGACGTCACGCACCTAGGGGGGAGGGCGTCATACTTTTGTGACGAGGCTTGACAAGGGGGAAAGAGGGGGGTTGAAGAAATGTGACGTCACATCAAAAGGGTAACTTTAAATAAAACTTCCACTGAAATATTTACAATTTATTTAATGCCTTTTTTTAAATTAAAAAAATCAGTGCTTCTCAATGTGCCGGTCTGTAGGCCATCAGACGCTGGTTGGCGTAAGCTATCAAGACACGAAAATTAAATCTAATTATAATCCTTAAGTTTGAGAATCCACAAGATAACGTATGAAATTGTTACACTGCGTCGTTTGATGTTGACATCAAAGCATTTGTGATGTAACCGCAGCTCCGTTTGGTTCTCTCACGGCAGGAGTCGTCGAACTTTATTGCCCATTACCCCAAAATATACACGTTTATGTGTGCGTTACCCCCCCCCCAACCCCCAGACTCTAGGTCCTGCTCACATGACTCGGGGATTTGGGGGAACGTCGTTAGCCCCCCCCCCGAAAAAAACTACTGGTGAGTTTTACAAGCATGACAAGTGTCTAAAAATTATCTGAATAGGATTATTTGTAGATATTTTAAGTCAAAACGACACGGAAAATCCTTTTTCTTTAAAATGGGAGTGGGGAGGGAATCTATTTGAAAGAATTAAAAACGTTTTAAGTTTGATATAATTGTTCGATTGGTTTTTGATCAAACGCCCCTGGCAATTCTAGTCTTCTAGATATAATGATAAATGAGCCCATTTAAAATTAGTCAAGTATTCATTAACTTTATTGAATGCATCAAATTCTTGACATCGCAATTCGAGAGGAGCACAAAACAACTTTTCTTCTTAGCTCAGTTTTTAAGGCATTAATTTTAAATATCACAGAAATGATACATGATATAGTAAGGTCATGTGGATTAAGATTATTGTCACTCGTGTCAATATAAATGAAAGTAGGGTAGATTTAGGTGTCTTCGTATAGTACGTAGCTAAGAAATCTACATAGTTGTCAAATTTTTAAAAAATGCATTTTCTGGAAGGAACCGGTTCAATAATGGGCATATGTTCCAAGCGTACACGTACACATGACGTATTTTAATATATTTATTGGATTGTAGTGGATGTTAGTCATGTTATATGTCCCAAATGAGTCTGCATTACCCCAAGAATTTCCATTTTGCCCCCGCATGAGCTTATTTACCTCTGTTCGCCGACCTCTTTCTAACGGGATGCCCGTCAGTCAATTATTGAGGGATTTTAAAAAAATACATTTTTTAAATATTATTTTTAAATATTTTTTTTTCTAAACAAAGACGTTAACCGTAATGATTAATAGTCAATGTTTAATTTGTATTCATTAAAATAAAATATAATCTAAGGATGTTAACACAGTTAGTTTTATAAAGGCCGGTTAAACGTTTTTAAAAAACGCTTCACGCGGGTTACGATATTACAATGTAGACCTTCACTAAATAAATAATAAATAGAAAATAAGGTGGGTTTTTTTTTGTGAGGGGGGGGGGTCAAAGCTTTGTGACGTATTTTTAGAGTGAGGGGGTGTAACTTTTTGTGACGACAGGTGACGGGGGGGGGGAGGGGGGAAAAATCGGCCAAAATCGCGTGACGTCATTTATGGACGGACCCCAAAGTAATAGATACTAAGATTTAAGAGTGTTTAATTATATTATTTCTGAAGTTAAATGTATTTTTAAGTCTACATGTTTTTTTAAAAACTATATTATATTTAGAATTTTTCGGTCGTAGCTTTGCATTCTGAGAATTTAGACGAATAAATTCCAAATTTTTAAACAGAGTAAAATAAGTAGTTTCCAAAGCTATGTCCTAGATGAGTAACAATATTAGCTAAACTACGACTTAGGGTGATTGGGGCAAGTGAAGTAGCGTTCACAAGTTTCATTGAGCCACCAACCACTAAGGAGCAGGGGATATTGTGGCTAGCACAATGCCAGTACCGAGGATCGAACCCGCGACTCGAGTTTTCGCCTCGGTTCGATAACCAGCACGCTACCACTTAAACCACCGCGCCCCTTTTGAAGATTAAATGTGTGGTTTAAACAATTGTACTCATTAGATTAATTAGAATGATCCATAAACACTAACTACGACAACTAAAAACATGGAGAGAACAAAAGTTTTAGTCAGTGGTAGCCTTAGGGGATGACGATTAGGGCAAGAGGCCCAAGCCTTGTGTCTGAGGGGCCCCGCGATAGGAGATTTGTAACCGAACAAAACCTGCACTTACGCAAAATGGACTCCATGTAATACTCGCCCCTACCCCACGTACTGAAATGCCTGCCTCTGATTGTAGTAATGATTATATTTTAAAAACGTTAATTTTAAAAAAAAACTTTCAAAATCTAATAAATTCACGCATTACTGGATATGGGAACATAATAACACACACGCACAATACAGGAGTAATTGAAACCAAACAACACAATTCATTACTTGTGAATCACTGTTCCAAGAATCGTTGTGAGTAAATTGACATTGGCGAGAACAAAGAGAGGGAAAAAAATCGATGGATTGCTCTTTCCTTTGATGACAATTTTCTATGCGGATCGATACCGTATTTCTTTACCTCGATTACTTAATACCGTTGATAACAAAGATCGGTAACTCCTCAAGACAATGACCTCCTCCTGACCCGATCCTTTACCTTACTCCCCCCTACCCCAAACCCAACTCCCGTCTACAACACTATACCGCCTCCTCCTCCCCCCCCCCAGACCATTAAGTGAATCAAACCCAGATCAATCCAATCTCTAGCTGAGAACGTCATTCTGTGATTTTTTTTTACCCCAGGACTTCTTTTTTTTTCTTTTTCATTTCATTTCTTTCTTCATCTTTCAGTCAATTTGCAGCCGGGCAGTGCGGGACAACTCTAAGAGAAGAGCGGCCATTGTCACCCTTTCCTTTGTCCACCCGACCCCGCCCCCGGGACAGTAGTGTTGTCCTTGGCGATAAGTTTTAAAAGATGCCGCTTGATTCGGCGAGGAGGCATGGGGCCCCCCCAGGATTAATCGAATGATCACCGAACGGGTGGAAGGCGAGGGTCAATATTGACCGGGAAATTCGTTTCTAGCTTTCACATCGGCATGAGTTCGCAAAAGCCAACACGTGATCAAACGGAGTTGTATTTTAAAGAAAGGAGAGAAAAGTGCGAAACGATAACAAAGAGATATTATTTAAAAGTTAGTATGTAAAGCCTGCACATTTGAACTGGAAAATAATATATAGCTGAAAAAAATATTGGTGAGGGATAAATGTTAATGCTCTTTACTTAGAGAGAATCAGATTGCGCTTTTCGCTTACGTTTTCTTTCAAGTGTTACGTCATATGATGTCTAACATCCACAACCTACCTGCCGCTTGTGCAAGTAGTAATCATTAAATTAGGAGACCGATAGTATATATGTATTATAATCATATATTCACAGTGTGGCGGTTTCTAAGTCTTAATAATCATATCAATTTTAAATAAAAGCGTTATGAAATTTTATTCAATTTAAATATTTAATGTTAAATCTTTAATGAATTATTATAATTCTTAGTTTTGTATTTCCCTCCAGCCTGATTTATAAACTCTAGTTTGTTGTGTTTTTTTGTTTGTTTTTTTTTGTTTTTTTTTAAAAGTAATTTAACATTGAAATGACTTAATGACCTACATATGGAAGAAAATCAGAAGCCCCGAGCCTAATGCTCTTCATGGGTCTTCCTGGAAGACCCTCCCAGCTATCTGCCCCCCCCAAAGGGACGTATCAGTTAGGAAACCACCACCACGGAGCGGTCGCTTCTGAAGCGGCCACCTGGGCATCCAGGACAGAAATTCGAAGATGCCTCCCACTAAGTTTAACATTGAAATAAACTTTTTAATTACTAAGACTTTTGGGAGGTTTTATTTTTATTTCCAATTATTGGCAAAAAGTAAAATTCTTTGGGGTTTGATATATAATTATCGTCCAATCGTCATCAATGCTTCAGTGTTGACCATATGCGCAAGTGTTGATTCACTACTAGGGAGTGGGGGAGGGGGGCGGGGTGCTAAGAGCTCAATGGGGATTTTTAAAAAAAACTTTGATTGCGACAGCTCATACTAACAAGGATAATATACGTTATCCTATCTAAGCTCGTTGGTTTATTCAACGTGAACATTTCTGTAGCCTTGCCAGTGTCGTTATTACTTTAGTTTATCTGTACCCTTGCCAGTGTCGTTATTACTTTAGTTTATCTGTACCCTTGCCAGTGTCGTTATTACTTTAGTTTATCTGTACCCTTGCCAGTGTCGTTATTACTTTAGTTTATCTGTACCCTTGCCAGTGTCGTTATTACTTTAGTTTATCTGTACCCTTGCCAGTGTCGTTATTACTTTAGTTTATCTGTACCCTTGCCA
Organism: Ampullaceana balthica; assembly: GCA_944989445.1. NCBI lineage: Eukaryota > Metazoa > Mollusca > Gastropoda > Lymnaeidae > Ampullaceana > Ampullaceana balthica. The sequence goes on along the minus strand of CALYLW010000152.1, from coordinate 1,003,083 downwards.
GTGTCGTTATTACTTTAGTTTATCTGTACCCTTGCCAGTGTCGTTATTACTTTAGTTTATCTGTACCCTTGCCAGTGTCGTTATTACTTTAGTTTATCTGTACCCTTGCCAGTGTCGTTATTACTTTAGTTTATCTGTACCCTTGCCAGTGTCGTTATTACTTTAGTTTATCTGTACCCTTGCCAGTGTCATTATTACTTTAGTTTATCTGTACCCTTGCCAGTGTCATTATTACTTTAGTTTATCTGTACCCTTGCCAGTGTCGTTATTACTTTAGTGTATGTCCAATTTACAATGTTATCTCAATCAATAATGGATTTTAAAAACAGCCAACTAGTGCATTATACACTCCCTATTATGTATGTTTTGAAAGTCCTTATAGTACTCAACTATTTTGTTATCATAAAGAGTGTAAATTGAATGCCTCTGAGGTCAAAATTCACATTTGCACTACGAAATAACATTAAGTTTTTCTGATGTTATCAAGTCTTAAAGTATGACATGCTTTTCTTATCTGGTCATTTGACGTTGAGAGCGTCGACTCCCTAAAATAAAGTCTGCCATCTCCATTGGGACGTTAACATTTGCGAGGTTCTAGGTCGATACCCACAGTCCACAGTTGATCCCACGCCTCATCACACAGGCGTGGGCGTGGAGTTGTGCTTACGTCAATCTTATGATTTATGGGGTCCAATTATTCAAAGTTCGGACGACTCCATAACGCAGAGGAGTCTATGACACTGACTCCAAGGCCGAGAATCTATGACATTGACTCCACGGCCGAGAATCTATGACATTGACTCCACGGCCGAGAATATATGACATTGACTCCAAGGCCGAGAATCTATAATACTCACTCAATGGACGAGAGGTTATGGCACTGACACAGTGGACGATATTCTTTGACTATAACTCAATGGCCTAAGGCCAAGACACTTAAAAACTGGTGCTGGGGACGAGGTATGCCAAAGGTTTAGACACAATGGGATTAAATACAGGGATTTTTAACTAATATGGGCATGGATAAAGAACAATCAAAGATTAATAGATAAAGTACGCTGACTAAACTATCTAAACATTAAATAGAACCAGCTGATAGACGCGATTACCAAAGATTACAAAATACATAATATTAAGATAAACTGATTTCGACACTCCGCGAATTGTATTGTATAAAAATACAATGTACATGATTCATTTTAGCTAATGTGAGTTGTTATAAGACAGTGTGAGTTGCTATAAGAGAATCGTGCATTAAATGCAAATATACTTTACTTTTTATTTTAGCCTTTTAAACATAATAGGATCAGTGAATGCAAATAACCTATTGTATATACTCGTTCTCAAGCCGACCTTTTTTGGTCAAAATCTAAGGGAAAAGGTTGGGGGGTTGGCTTACGAGCGGGTAGTATGCGATTTATGCATGTACATTGAATATTGCTGTTGTTATTTTAGAGTATATCATCAAGGTCCTTTTCTACATTCTACAAGATTCGACTGCTCTACCCAAAGCTATAAAATGTTGTTAAACATCTGTACTTACCTTATTTATTCATTTTATTTATTTTTGTGAATGTTTTAATAAATTGTTTTACACATTTTGTTTTCAACAACGAATTTTAATGTTCAGGCTTTCGCCACTGCTTACCAAAGAAAGAAAAAAACACCGTTAATCATAACGGCCGATTCTGCTTGTAGTTTTTAAAAAATGTGTAACTTTTTATTTACGCTGTCCTATTATTTTTTTTGATGTCGGCTTACATACGGGTTACACACTTTCCATACTATTCTCTTCAAAAAGAGGGGGGAGGGGGTCGACTTGTGAACGAATGGGCTTTAGAACGATTATCTACTGTAAGTGACTAGATTGATTAAACTTAGGAATAAATAAAACATCAACTTTAAAACTGTTTAGAAATCTATATAAATCTATATATTTTGCAGATGAAATCAATCAGACGTTAAGTTGCAATTATTTTAAGATCTCATGTTGTGTCATGACCTGTAAGTAGACAAAATATGGGTCAATCTTCAACAACTAACGGTCACGTTTCGATACAACGATTTCTATGGTTCATATTTACAGTCCAGTAATACAAACATAATCAACTTGTCCGGGCAAGAAATGTCATCCAAAAATGTCTTGAGATTTTCTACTCACAATTTACCTTTTTTTTTAAAGAGTGGAGAGTATCCAAACTGGATATTCAATGAATTATTGCCCCTTACAGGCCACTACTCCATGCGAGTTCAAGTAATCAAATAATCGATAGGATACCATAGCTGCCCGATATTGTGATTATGACACTTGACACTAGTCTGTGTATCTATTGACCATCAATTATCGATCCTCGCTCTTATTTTCCTTTTTCAGTTTTCCCTACCATTATTACTTCCCGTCTTTCCCGAGCACCCTTAACATAAAAGAAATGCAATTAAGGCATGAAATCTCTCCACTACTCAACGCCTGTGAACGTAGCATGAAATACATATAATGAATTGGGGAGTTGGGTAGGCAGGCTGGTGAGCTGAGCAGGGGGAGGGGGGTAATAAGAAATTAATGATTCCATGGTCAGCAGAGGGCAGCGCTTTGAGTAAATGAAGGAGCCGAGAAGTGAGCTGGGGAGAATTAGGCTTGTGGTGAAAACAAACAGCTTCTGTTGGGGGATCTAAACACACAGGACAGTTTGACAACAGCTTCTGTTGGGCGAGCTAAACATACAGGACGGCTTGAAAACAGCTTCTGCTGGGGGAACTAAACACACAGGACAATTTGACAACAGCTTCTGTTGGGGGGAGCTAAACACACAGGACAGTTTGACAACAGCTTCTGTTGTACGAGCTAAACACACAGGACAGTTTGACAACAGCTTCTGTTTGGGGGGTCTAAACATACAGGACCGTTTGTCAACAGTTTATTTGGGGGATTTAAACATACAAGACAGTTTGACAACAGCTTCTGTTGGGAAGATATACAAATCACTACAGTTTGTCAACAGCTTAGTTAAGGGTATAAACATACATGACAGTTTTTCAACAGCTTATTAGGGGGTATAAATATAGATGACAATTTGTCAACAGCTTCCGTTTGGGGAACTAAATATGCAGGACATTTTGTCAATGGCTTATATTGAGAGATTTAAACATCCAGGACAGTCAATTTTTTTTTCTTTTTTGTGAGCATCAAATCATGCAGCTTTGTTAGTAAACACCATCCCTTTGTGGATTTAAACATGCGGGATTGTTAAGCTCTTAACCTGTCTCCCATCACTCACTCTCTCATCCATTCTCTTCCTATTGCCTCTCACTCTTACTCTGTGTCTCCCTAACGGTCAGTGTCTCTCCTTGAACTTACCTCACACGGATTGGCTGTTACATTCATCCTGGAGAGAATACTGGATGACGTCTTCAGACAGGAAGCAGTTTCACAAACCTGGAGACAGAGAAGGTTCATTACTTTCAATGTGTTTGCTATAAATTATTTAACTTTTAGAGAGATTAGTTATTTTAGGTCATGGTAGTTATTATTAATTTAAGATATTATTTAAAACTAGATCCGACCCGCTGCGTAGCACACGGAGCAGCATTGCTCATAGATAGTGCAAAGAAAGGGGGAAAAGAAAAGGCGCAAACTTCCCGCAGTGCGCATTATGTTAGTAGTTTTGAAGCATTTCTAACTACTTCCTTTCATTCTAAATAGTGCGTCTCAGTGTGGTGCGCATAGTGCTGCGCGATGGGGGTGTGCATAGTACTACATATATATAGACTGCGTCTTGCTTGCTCTAGTTTCTGGCGAATTATATATATTTAAAATATAAATCAAAAAATTTACACAATAAGTTGATTTTAGTAAATCAATAACCAAAAATTAAGTTACAATTAATAATTTATTAAGTCATCAGAATCCAAACCACTGCCTGGTAGTTAAAAAGACATGTACATGCAGACCGGGAGGCTGGAAAACATGGGTGGTCGATATGGGCATGGCAATAGTTTGACTACAGTTTGGCAATGTGGACTATCAGATTTGGACATGACACAGACAGTAGCCGTAAATCAAGCTGTGTAAGTTTTAAGTAGTTGGGTCTATGTAGATGGAGCGAATCCCAGTGCCAGGGTAGAGAAATAGTTCTTTGTGCAGAAAACAGAAATAGAGGACTTTGAAGGAATTTCTAGACACGCGACCAACAGTCGGGGACTCATAAAAGAGGGCCTCTAGTTAGGACTTGGATACGAACCCCGGGTACACAAAAGAATGATTCTAACAGCGGTAGAGCAAGACATTATAATTTAATTCGAAAGCCATAATAGCATTCATTCAGTGTAAATACTATTGCAATTTAACTAGATCTACCTTCTTCAGTTCTGTCTGATAAAGTTTGAGCCTGTTAGACAGAGACTTATTAAAATTATTACAATAAACAAACATGCTTCATAACATTATAAACTGCTACTCCCAAACTAAAAACTACAGATTGCATACAGTAAAAGCTCTCTCGTCTGAAAAAATTTGAAAATGGGTAAAACTTGCCGATTCCCAGATTTCAGACAGCCCAAAGTCTTATGTTCCCTGTTTTTAACACATCCTTTAACTATCGGTTTAGAAACGCTGGCTACTTTATCGTCTGAAGTTTATTAGTGTCGTCATGGGTCTTAATGAGACTCGACATTGACAATCGATTGTTTACCGATTAGAGAAAACCACAAAACCTGCCCGCGAACGTCTTCTTATCTCCCCTGTTATAGATCTTCTAGCAGGAAATAAACGGAAGCACCGGTCTTGATTGGGACTAGGTTGGCAGTCGTTGCTGGCAGCAGTCAGCAGTTGCTTCAGGTCATTAGTACTGCGCCAAACACACAGAAAAATCTAATGACCCCTGTTGGTTTTGAAGTTATTTTAACGTACCCTCCTTCTCATTAGTCCGGAAGATGTGACATTTAGCTTTACAGTTGGCAGTTTAAAGGACGCGCGGGCAAACTGATTGGTGATTTGCATTACGCGGACCGTTCAAGAATGTCGTTGATAATTTTTCATGTATTATTGTTGGTTTCTCTGGCGTTAAGAAAAGAAATATGTGCTTGTTTGATAAGCTCGTTAATCGAAATATTTAAATGCAAAATTTACTATATAAATTACCCTATACACTCCAAAAGAAGAGGGGGTGGGTCGTCTTATGAACGAACGGGCTATAGAACGAGTATATACGGTAAGTTTAAACAGACGTTTGTATTATATAACGTTAGTTGCTGATCGTGGTATTTATCAGTAGGCCACATAGCATGGCCTTTAATTAGGCAGGCTTTACACACAAGACCATTATATTTATTGGCTAGGTTTCAGATCATGATATAGCCTAGATAGGTTTCGGGGTATGGAATGTATCTTTAAGGGCTTCAAATCCTGATATGTATTTGAAAGATTACATGTGTCATGTATGTGGTTGGTTTCAGATTGTGGTATATTTTAGGTAGTCTTCAGTAAGTGTTATGTATTAAGTAGTTTTCAGATTGTGCTACGTAATCACGGCTTCATAATCCACTATATAATTTATAGGCTTTCCTTAAGTATCTAAGTATCGGCGTGACGTTTTTCTTCTTTTATATTTTAACCATGTTGATTTTGAAAAGGATAAAAAAATGCAAGTTTCTCACTATTTAAAAGAAGGTATCAGATGCATGTAACTTTCTCAAAGTTTGGGGTTTTTAAGTTCACTTCTACCCAACGTTACTCAAGCTTACCTCTGAAATCTACGGGAAATATTCAATAACCTGGTTTTACCGCCAGGGTAATCGTTCCTTTTCTACCGCTTATCTTTGAACGACTTAAAAAATGTAAGTTTTAACTACTATGGAGAAACCTTTGAAGATGAGACTTTCAGCCACAATGTGGATAAATAAAACGTTCAGTAACAAATACTGTCGATTAGTAGAGTTTATTTCATAAAAAAACTAATTGCACAATTAAGTAACAGGAAATCTGCTTTTTTTAAAAAAATGACATCGTTTTTTTATGCGATATCGAGTTGCTTAACTTTTAGAATGGGAATGAAAGATTTTAGTTTTCCTGTCGGGAACTTGCAGGAAGCAATCAGATAGATTTGAAAAAATAAAAATATGCTTTTTTTATATAACCATTTCAAATTTTAGGTAAATATGTTTAAATTTAGGATATATAGCAATTTTGTCATGTCCTTTAATGTCATACTTTAAAATGAGCCCATCTATTTTGATCGTAAGAATCACCCCCAAAGGTCACGTGAGATAAGAAAATGACGCTAAAATAGTCTCATCTACCGTAAGAAATCCTAGCCCCACAAACCAACATTTAAACTTAACAAAATAAATTTCAGCCCTTGTATCTGTTTGACGTTAGAAAAAGTTCATCTCTTAAAAGCTTTTCTTTCAATATCAAGAATGTGCTCAGAGAGCCCTTTTGCTACCCCGCCATGAAAAAGCGGGCATTTTCTTAAAGTGAGCACTTACGCCTGAAATGTCTGTTGGGGAACGGAGGTGGGCATGGAGATAAAGCCAATAGAAATCATTAGGTCAGGGAAGTCAATGTCAATGTTATTATAACGGAACACGTCAATTTTTTTCTACACTTCTAAAAAAAAATGTTCAACTCCATTCTTCCCTGCCGCATTGTTCTGAATGCACACAATTTTGGATAAGAAATTCTTGAGACAAGACTTGAGCCAGACTCCTTGACTCATGGACACTCATGTGGAGTAGCTGTGAAATTTTTATTTACCGTTAAAGCGAGTCAAGATGAGTAACAAATATGTTACCCATTCCTCAGCATTTCTGAAACGTCGGTCAAAATTTAAAAAATTAGTACGAGGTTTACCAGATGGACTTCTAAAAACCATTTTGTCAAGGGCACTCTGTGAAAAGGTGTTCAATTGTTTCAACAGCCAGGTGACAGATTCCCCATTTTGGATCCCTGAGAATTTAATGGTGAGACACGTGTATTTGGTTTACATTCGATTTACGTATTGACCATTATAATCAGACAATTACATATGACATATTATTTAATGAACACTCTAGTTGCTTTGAGGCTAATTTTGTTTAAATCCCAGCTCACATACGGATACTTTTAAACACAATGAAAGAAAAAAATCAGCAACCTACTAAGGGGACATAGTTCAAATATACACAGAGTGATTATTGTTTGTCACCAAAAATACCACACCATACTAATTCCCTATCCACCCAACAACAACCAAAAAAAAACGCTCTATAGAGTGTGTCAATTTTTAACCTAGGCCGTAGGTCATGTGACCTAATGGTCCTTTTAAAGTCAACGATGATGACATAGCACCGATCGGACATATGTGTACTTATTGTGCCACCAGAGGCGTTTAAAGAAGGGACGACTTTTTCTGTTTAATAATAGTAGCAATCAAAAGCCTAACGACATTAAGGGAAAGTAAGCTGTGTTTCGTAGAGGGAAAAAAACAGTTCTTTATTATGAAGCCTATGCCACAGACGAAATCAAATCAATATGTATTTCCGACGCATGCGTGACATGTATTTAATACCGTCATGAGGAAATGCTTTTTCCCCCCGCAGCCTCTCTTTCCGTGTAAGAGGGAAATATAAGTTTCAAGCTTTTGATGGATTCGAACTGCGATGTCACTGACATGGTGTGGAGAGGGTCATACAGCCACTCAATCAGAAGCCCTGTCAAGGTGCTCTTTCTAATATTGAAAAGTGTTTCTTATGGAAACAAAGTTCTGTTTTTGTTGTTGTTTTTTTGTTGTTGTTTTTTAAGCTACTTCTGTCCTTAAAGCCACTTGTTTTTCCACCTTTTCCCTTTTTTATTGACCTGGTTATTTCGTCTGAATCATGGCTGCTAAAAAAGTGTCTAAAAGTCCGCTATCCTGGCTCAATGGTATCATTGGAATGGCAGGAATAAACTCTTCAATCTTCAAGAGATAAGGCGAAGGTAAACGGAAATTCCCATGAGAGTTTTAGCGTTAGTTAAATAGCCCGTAAATAGAACGAATGGAATTAATTTGTTTTAGTTCGGCTTTGAAATATCTTATATTTAAACTAAAAATGATCACGAAGATAGTATGTCATGGAAAGACGTATTTTTGAGCCGCAGGTAGTTTTCAAACTTGTGTGGACAACAATATAATTGTGCGTTTGCAAAATGTTTAGCTTATAAATAGTTTTTCAAGGCCTCATGTAATTGTTTAATTTTTTTAAATCTTTTCTCCTTATTAGATGACAGCTTGTCTCTCCAAACACTTTAAGCATTCAAGTAAATTAACTATGTCATTTGGCCTTTCACTGGCTATTACGATAATGATGATGGCGTTTTTGTAGAGCGCTAACACTATCTATGCTAGCCTAGCAGTGTAGTTGTTGTAGAGCGCTAACACTATCTATGTTAGCATATCAGTGTAGTTGTTGTAGAGCGCTAACACTATCTATGTTAGCCTATCAGTGTAGTTGTTGTAGAGCGCTAACACTATCTATGTTAGCCTATCAGTGTAGTTCCGCTTCGATGGTTAGTACTGTCTTAAATCATTTTTAAAGTCTTCAAATTGTTCGTAAAATTGTCTTTGTTGTCACAATGTTTCAAAAATCTCGGAAGACTTTTCCACAATATTGGTGCCCCCCGGTTCAAAAGAGCGCACGCCAAGGCACTTCCTTCTGTTCCCGGGAACTTTCAGAAGGAACTGCGTAGAGGAACGCAGCCCAAACTGCTTCGAATACTATGGTTTCAAAGGTATTGGTAGACAAAAAAGGCCAACGAATTAATATAAAATTTTAAAATATTTAATGATAAAGTCGGTCCAAGGCTACACATTAGAGCAGACGATACCTAGCACCGAAGAAAAGTAAGCAATCGTCTGCTGTTTTCTCTCATACTGACGTAGACACCAAGCAACATATTTATTAAGTACTTTCCGAAGAATCCAACCCACTACTATGAGGTTGGAAACCAAGCAGGCACTTTCTAAACTTTCATGAAATATCTTTGAAGTGCACTTTTAATATACCACCTGCTTCATTTTATCCAATACTATGGAGGATTAAGGGGGGCTGAACGGGCTAAAGCCAGGGGCCCCCGATGATAAGGGGACCCCAAATTTAGTATATTTTGTAAGAAAGATGGACAAATGTTTGCATGAATTCCTGAAAATATCATAAATTTAATAAATTTATTTTAAAAAACTGATTTTATAGGCTCACTAAGGGAAAATATTAAAGATTATTGTTTATATTTTTAAACTTCACCTTGTTCATCTGGCTTGTGTGGTCTTGAGGTAGAAAGTCGCCCTGCTGTGCAAGAGGTTTTGCGATCGATTCCCGGCGTGGGCACAATTTTTTTTTATATTTTGTATTTTACACTCAATATTAGGATACCGGCAAACAGTTATTTCTTCATATTCCATTTTTTCATGAATAATCTTTGGCTGGGAAGGCCGATCCCGTAGTACAGACAAAGTAGGTTAAAGGAACCGATTAACTATTTAGTTACAAGTTACAGTCTTATATTAGCTGCTAGTAATCATTTTATTTAAAGGGACGCTGGCTGGATAGGGCCCTATTTTGAATTGCAGCCAGGGGCCCCGCGCAGTCTTAATCCGCCCCTGATCCAATAGACAGGGAGGCTAGCCGGTCAAAAGAACAAGACAAAATCACCAGTGTGAGAACAGAGCAAAGCTGATACTTCAAGGATTAGTTATTTTTTCACGAATGGTAGGCTCATAAAAACAAACATTGTGAGAATATTTCACTTAAAATACAGAAACGTTTTTTTTTCTTTTAATTTATAATGTTTAAATATAAATTGCATGTTCTTTAATATGATAATTGAATTATTTGGTGGTGACACCAGGAGACTATGTTTCTTTTTTTTAAATATAACTGAAAACGTTAATTAATTATAAGCGTGCATGTATTGTTTGAATAATATTTAGCATTTCCATTGTAAACACCAATGTTTGTGTAGGTGCGGGTTTTAGCGGATTTTTAAAGACTTTTTAAAAATACTAACAAATATCCGGGGAATAACGTCTAAATTTAATTGATTTTCAATGCGATTGTCTTACATAGTACATGTAACTAGGACAAAAACATTATTTTTAATCGTAAATTTCACCTCTCTAATATTCTCGTGCAATTAAAAAAATAGTGTGAAACACACAAAAAATCAGCACTTGGGACTATGAATGACCTTTACGATACCAGCGGAATCGCCAAGCCAGCACGACGCAAAACGAAACACTTTAATCTATTAAACTCTATACTTGGTTCTAATTAGCAGCACGTGCCTGTGCCGATTATTAAATCGATACCAGGTTCAACTACCGGTGCTGGATTCAATGTTTATTCCGCACTAAGCAAACAAAACAGGACGTATACCTGACTGAATTAACATAATTGTACAGAAAGGCGTTGCCGTGAGAAGTGAAGATATTAAGATCATATTGTTGGGACACACACATAATCTAGAGATGAGATCATACTATTGGGACACACATAATCTAGAGATGAGATCATACTATTGGGACACACACAATCTAGAGATGAGATCATACTGTTGGGACACACACATAATCTAGAGATGAGATCATACTATTGGGACACACACATAATCTAGAGATGAGATCCTACTGTTGGGACACACATAATCTAGAGATGAGATCATACTATTGGGACACACACATAATCTAGAGATGAGATCATACTATTGGGACACACACATAATCTAGAGATGAGATCATACTGTTGGGACACACACATAATCTAGAGATGAGATCATACTGTTGGGACACACACATAATCTAGAGATGAGATCATACTATTGGGACACACATAATCTAGAGATGAGATCATACTGTTGGGACACACACATAATCTCGAGATGAGATCCTACTGTTGGGACACACATAATCTAGAGATGAGATCATACTATTGGGACACACACATAATCTAGAGATGATATCATACTATTGGGACACACACATAATCTAGAGATGAGATCATACTGTTGGGACACACACATAATCTAGAGATGAGATCATACTGTTGGGACACACACATAATCTAGAGATGAGATCATACTATTGGGACACACACATAATCTAGAGATGAGATCCTACTGTTGGGACACACATAATCTAGAGATGAGATCATACTATTGGGACACACACATAATCTAGAGATGAGATCATACTATTGGGACACACACATAATCTAGAGATGAGATCATACTGTTGGGACACACACATAATCTAGAGATGAGATCATACTGTTGGGACACACACATAATCTAGAGATGAGATCATACTATTGGGACACACATAATCTAGAGATGAGATCATACTGTTGGGACACACACATAATCTCGAGATGAGATCCTACTGTTGGGACACACATAATCTAGAGATGAGATCATACTATTGGGACACACACATAATCTAGAGATGATATCATACTATTGGGACACACACATAATCTAGAGATGAGATCATACTGTTGGGACACACACATAATCTAGAGATGAGATCATACTGTTGGGACACACACATAATCTAGAGATGAGATCATACTATTGGGACACACATAATCTAGAGATGAGATCATACTGTTGGGACACACACATAATCTCGAGATGAGATCATACTGTTGGGACACACACATAATCTAGAGATGAGATCATACTATTGGGACACACACATAATCTAGAGATGAGATCATACTATTGGGACACACATAATCTAGAGATGAGATCATACTATTGGGACACACACAATCTAGAGATGAGATCAAACTGCTGGGACATTTATTCAGAAATATAAATTAAATTTTTATGTTATTTCATTTCAACATTATGCAGTGTCATAAAACTTTAATTCAAAACTAAGATTATGAGTTACTTATTATTGTCAACACAATGTCAACTAATTATCATCAGCTGTCTATAATACGTTTTTTTAAAAAACAAAATACATTTAGACCATGCGTTTATACGTTGAGAATCCCTGCCGGATCGGCAAAATGTGATTATATCAGACAATCCTTGACTTTCTTTAGCTCGAATCTTTGGACTACATTAGAAGAAAAGATTGATTAAAAAATCAGTAACACCTAAAGCACGTGCTTGAAATTGTTGAGTGTAAGTCGCTCTGTACATATCTTAGACAAACAAGGTTTAACCATTCTGGACCGACGTGTCGATACTTGTAATTTTTATTATGTATTTTTAAAGTGTAAATCAATCGAATATAAAATAAATTGGTACATCTATTCGGGAGTTATAACTATGGGCACCGACTCCGAAAATGAAGCCAGTAAACTTCATCACGAAATTGTTGGCGTTGCAGTAAAGTTTTACTAAAGGTCAAGGACTTGCCCCACACCTGAATACACGTGACCCTCTGTAACGTTACAGTTGATATCAAAAAGTGATGAGAAATTGCAAAACTGACGAGTAAATAAGAGTAATAAAAGGGTTAATATAAAATGTTCTCCTTGAATCTCACCGAATGTAATGCGTGCTCTCTTTCGATTCCATTGTATTTCTTTTTATTTGACATTTGAATAAATTATCTCCTTACTAATAATTCAAGTTTTAGTAGCGACCTATTTGTTTACGATAATATGATTCATAAAATAAATTGTATCTTTACATACACAAAAAATAAGGAAAAATTTAGGTTTTGTCTTGACAATAAAAGAATGTAATAATAAACTGGTGAAGCGGCTAAATATCTTTCTAAACAGAAAAAACCTTCAAACAAACAATTTTTTAAAATATATACAAAGTAAACGATAAATTCTAGAAGATCTTCATGTCAATGATTTTCGATGATTAGAACTTAACCGTTAAATGAGATATCCATCATGCAATGCTCGCATAAAGGATAATTTGGTTGAAAAGCTTTTTACCATAATAGTATAAAGATGAAGATGTTTAGCATAATAGTATAAAGATGAAGATGTTTACCATAATAGTATAAAGATGAAGATCTTTCTTTTTGAAGAGGTGGTTCGGGAATCTTTCAATTTTCTTCAATTGAATGTTGTTGTTTTTTGGGGGGGGTTTTTTTGGTGGTTTTTTGTTGTTGTTTTTTTTATTAAATCATTTTTATGCTGTGTTGACCATACACATTCTCGTTCTTTCCATCAGGAATTTAGGCATGGAATGCGTTGCACACACTATTAACATTTTAAACTCTAATTAAAAAGCAAGACTAGACATAATCTATGGATAAGCGTGGGATGCATTAATCTTCTGTATAGAAGGAGCGTCTGTAATAGATAAGGTACGATAAGAAAAGATAAGATAAGATAAATGTCATGAATTTGTCTCTTGGCGTAAAAGAGAACCTATAATGGAGACATATCATGTCGCTGTTTCAACAAATGCTGCTATCATGTACAGTTAAACTGATTTTGATTATTTATAATTATAATTATAATATGCCTTTATTTTTATTTAGACGAACATATACCTAATTTTTTCCTCAAATTCAAGAGATTCCCATTTTATACAAATTTAACTTTCAACATTTGAAACTAAATTATATTTAATGTAAATCTACTCTACCAAGTCAGGTCTACCAAGCCCGAGAATGTCCTAATGGAAACAATGGAGCCCCTACGACTACGAGGTTATAACGACCACAAATTTATGGGACTACAAACAAAAAACAAAAACAAAACAAAAATTCTACCATTATTTTTTTTAAATATTTTTTTCTAATATTTTTTTTTATAATTAATTTTTTTTTCAATGACACTGAAAAAAAGTCGGAGTAGTAAAGTCATATTCCAGACAATAATATAAAATGTCCGAGTAGTAAAGTCATACTCCAAACAATAATATAAAATGTCCGAGTAGTAAAGTCATACTCCAAACAATAATATAAAATGTCCGAGTAGTAAAGTCATACTCCAAACAATAATATAAAATGTCCGAGTAGTAAAGTCATACTCCAAACAATAATATAAAATGTCCGAGTAGTAAAGTCATACTCCAAACAATAATATAAAATGTCCGAGTAGTAAAGTCATACTCCAAACAATAATATAAAATGTCTGAGTAGTAAAGTCATACTCCAAACAATAATATAAAGGCTAGTAGCAAATTGTGAACAAATCATCGAACCTCATCGACTTATACTAAAGTGAAAAACAACCTTAAACACCCCCCTAACAGGAAGTTATTGTCAACGCCTCAAATATCATAACCCTATACTCTAGCTCTAACCACTTCCCACGCCTCTCTATCGGTATATTGACTCACCCTCCCTTTCCCCCCAACAACTAAGTACATTCAACGACCACAACACTCAACCATCTGAGAGACATTCGGGATAAAGGGGACAGCAGAACGTGAAGCTGGCGTTCAATGTATCCAGAATTACGCGCCCCAACATATCATTATTCATTGTTATGTGCACTACCTTTTTTCCCCCTCTTTCACACACGCAGTATTTTTGACAAAGCTGTGACGCAAAAATACTGGGTTTTTTTAAAAGAGTAAATAAGCCTTTAGGATGGTTTTTTTAAAAGAGTGATTCAGCAAAGGAAAAAAAAAGAAAACAACAACCCATACGCTATTTGCGTGATTTACACATATTCTCGTGTGCGCAGCATTTTTTCCTCTTCCTTTCTCTCCCTTTGCGGTTTTAATCATTGAATTGTTCGGGCGTTGTCTCCCTTGGTCGGCCCCGTAAATTGCAATAATTATAAAACAAAACGAAAACTTTCATCGTTGGTTAAATTCAAGAAATGTGGGGGTTCCGAAATGTCGCAATCGCCATGTAATGAAAGAGATGGGAGCTGGAATAATGACAAAGGGCCGCTACTCCACATTTCCGACTCCAGTTGTGTGGGTACAAGGGGTAGTTAGCTTTTTTTTTAGTATTTGTTGTTTTTCTACCTCATCCCGTCTGTTTGTTTCGTTTAAAGCAGCGTTTCAGTTTTTTCAACGCCTCTGTTTGCCCACGTAATCTGAAATCGATTCTAGTGAAATGAAAACAAGGGAGAGAATTGGTAGTGTAGTCGAAATTATTATGCTAGCACAGCAATATGATGTCATCACGGGAAATTCGACTACCTGATTAAATATAATGAATGTAGGTTTATTGAAGCTTGCGATGAATTACTTTTGTGTAGTTTTGAAATAGAAGAGCTAATACCAAGATATGCTCGGAAAACAAAGCAGATATATGTGTGCACGTGTACTCGGTAGAACTACTAGTAAAACATTGATAGGACGATTAGACGCTAAATATTTTGAGCTCTATTGTAATGTTATCACAACAACATGAATGGCGCGAGCAACATTGTTTTTCATCTGGAAGTTAGAGCTACTTTATATTTTATATTCAGCAATCGTCGCTTCATATGCGATTATATTTAAAATGTTAATTTTTTTTTCAACGGAAGCCCAAAAAAAATGAAGAAATAAAAAAAACACCCGATTTTAAATAATTGGTTTGTGTTTGTTTTTTCTCTTAATTTCAAAAAATAGCTAATCCCCCCCTGCTGAGTGATAACGTGGACGCTATTTTGAGCTCAACTGGCTGTTTAATCCAGCGTTCCGGGTCGTCAATGCTGATTAGTTCTAACCGGCTTCTTCTCAACTCACTTTTACAAAATGAAGATAATTTATTTTTAAAGTATTTTTTCCCTTCTAAAGGCAATTTAGCAAAACTATTTTACACGTCTGCTCAATTTAAATGTTCCTAGGCACATGTTAAAGAGGGTTTAAATTCTTTCTAAAATAACACAGATACATTTCGTTAATTTCTATTCGGAGACGAGCGACAAGGACGACGAACTAAAATCGCTTTCAATCTCTCGTGTTTTCCAATTGGGGGGGGGTATTCATTTTCACTCCCTCACCCACCCCCCCCGCCAGCATCACCACTGCCCACCTCACGCATTAGTAGTAAATGGCTCTAACCGTCAGTGGCGTAGTTAGGGGAGGAGGAGGGGGTACAAACTCGAACGTCCCCCGGGCCCGCACTTCAAGTGGGCCCCCAAAGGAGTGTACATTATCTCATGTCATGATGGCGAATATCAAAATGCAGGGCCCCACAAAGAGGCCGAGACCCCCCCCGGACCCCCAAATCACAAGCCACACCACTGCTAATCATTCAAATATGTTACTTCCAAAATTTTCAAGTGTTGTATATACATCTAACTTTTTCCTACTTAGTTTGAATAAGTAAAGAAACAAAAAAGTTTTCCCTGTGTGTTTTCACTGAGAAATTTCAATACCGAGAAAGCATAGTGTAAAGACCAATTTAACAAAGGTATAGATTAAGAAGCTAAACATAACGCGACGTATACATTTTAAAACATATATTATACTAGTGTACACCCGTCAAAAATGACGGAAGTTTTCAGCTGAAATCTATTTATTTTATAAAAAATGCAATTTTTTAGAGCGCCTACGGCACCGATATTTTCAAAAGCCCAGCTAACTTGTCCTTGTTTGATAAATACGAAATATTAAACTTTCTGAAATGTACACAAAGTATTTTATAATAGGGGTTGCAGGGCGCCCCGTTTATTTTTTAATTTTATAATTAACCACCATCTAATTCTCTTTTTACAATGTTCCCTATTCTAAAATTGAAAATATGAGCTATATCAATGACGTCATATAATATTTTTTACAGCGCATCTTTAAATTGCACACCTTTTGGTGCACGGGTGCAGTAATTTGGTTTTCCCTGCTTTCTAAAATTAGTAGCGTCAAGACAGACTGACTGTCTTGCGTGACAATTGCAAATTATATAGTTTTATATTGATGAGTTTAGGTATTGGATTATAATTTGTATTTATTAATTTTTCTCTTAAAGTTCCATATCCAAAAATATTGTGGATTCTTTTATGCCTATTATACAAAATTATATTTTTTTCAAAAGTTTTGTGTGACAAGCGCATCTAATTAAAAAAATTATGTCTAATTTGAATTCTTTCAAAGCGTGCAACTTGGCCAAAAAAAATTTTTTCCAAACAAGACATAGTAGATGGAAATCTGCACATAACCTGTAGCCGCCATTATTTGCCGGGCTCAACGGTAAGAAAGGTGAGAAAAAACAATAATCCCCATCGGTGATCACCTAAATAGCCATTCAAGGACGAGGCTAAAAATAGAAACTCCCAAAGTTCCCGCCGTCGACCGATAAAAGTAACGACGAGAAAAGGGGGGTATGGATTGGTCCAATCAGGCGATTCAAGTGTGTTTACTGTGTGCACACCTGGAATAATGTCTCAACCATTGATTATTAACAGGTGAGACTTAGGGCCTTGTCACGCTCGATCACTTTGATGAAGAGAGCTTAGAGAAGCCGCGCAAATATTTAGCCGCGTTCTGGTCGAGTGATTCTAACCTTCAATGTTTGTTTTCTTTTTTTTCACAATGAACAATTTGTCATTTGACGGTCAAATAGCATGGTGAACATTATTTTTTACTGCCATGTGTTTATCACTTCATATGGTCACAAGCCCTTATGATAGGGTTTCAAAAGCCAAGGTTTTCTGTAAAACTTATCATAAAGTAATTCTTACCAAGTTTATGAATGTGAAACATAAATGAACCAAATATTTTTGTTATCTTGTTCTTTTAGCGGAAGATGATTTTTTTTCCTTTGAATTTCTTGAAAAATCTTAACTCAATTAAAAAATGTTTTGTCGTGTTGGGTTTGTAATTATAAATTTAGAAACATAGCCAAAGCGTCGGAGAGGTTGACGCCAATTTTTTTTTGTGTGTGGATAGGGCAGTGTCTGGTACTTGTTTTTTATCGGACCACCAAAAATAATTCGTAACTTTTTTTGGTATTTACCGTTGGCAACCCAGTGCATCTTCGGCTACTACTACTTGATGGCTATGGACTTCTCCCACTTACGACGATAAAGATTAAATAAATTAATATTAAAATAATTAATCTAGTTAAAATAAATTTTAATCTTATTTATAAGCAATACTAATACAGTAATAAAATAAATTATAAGTAACATGATTGACTATGTACCCTATATTGACATTTGACAAGAACAACCCCGATTAAAACTAACTCAATGATAAATGAAATAAAGTAGGTTTAAAATAATTAATTTGCTGCTTTGTGTATTATAAATTTTAATATTATATTGCTATTTCTTGTTTGATTTGGCATGGATTACATTCAAGAAAACGTGGAGCACAGCCTACATTTCGTCGATCTTAATATCGGTGCTACACCCAACATAGCCATCTAGTTGTAGTGCTACACCCAACATAGCCATCTAGTTGTAGTGCTACACCCAACATAGCCATCTAGTTGTAGTGCTACACCCAACATAGCCATCTAGTTGTAGTGCTACACCCAACATAGCCGTCTAGTTGTAGTGCTACACCCAACATAGCCATCTAGTTGTAGTGCTACACCCAACATAGCCATCTAGTTGTAGTGCTACACCCAACATAGCCATCTAGTTGTAGTGCTACACCCAACATAGCCATCTAGTTGTAGTGCTACACCCAACATAGCCATCTAGTTGTAGTGCTACACCCAACATAGCCATCTAGTTGTAGTGCTACACCCAACATAGCCATCTAGTTGTAGTGCTACACCCAACATAGCCATCTAGTTGTAGTGCTACACCCAACATAGCCATCTAGTTGTAGTGCTACACCCAACATAGCCGTCTAGTTGTAGTGCTACACCCAACATAGCCATCTAGTTGTAGTGCTACACCCAACATAGCCATCTAGTTGTAGTGCTACACCCAACATAGCCATCTAATTGTAGTGCTACACCCAACATAGCCGTCTAGTTGTAGTGCTACACCCGACATAGCCATCTAGTTGTAGTGCTACACCCAACATAGCCATCTAGTTGTAGTGCTACACCCAACATAGCCATCTAGTTGTAGTCTTGTAAGTATCGGGGGTTTGCCAACAGTTAATACCAAAATTATAACTAATTTTTTTGGTAGTCGGATAAAAAAACAATCACCAAGCGTCCTACTGTTATTACTTTCCCAAGAATTTCTTGAATTTAATCGAACTAACAATGGTGGGTGATAATCCTGTTTGGAATTAGAGATAAGTTTTTAAGTTAAATTCGTTGGATATTTATGTTGTTATTTTAGCCGAAGATGTTGTTTTTTCCTGACACGCTCTTTTTTTCGTCACATTTGAGTTTTTTAAATTGTTTTCATTTCTTTTTTTATGATCCGCATTTAAGTATTATGTTTTTGAGAGTATGACCCATGACATTTCAACTTTTCCCTTTTGTGGATCCACATATTTTCTTTAAATGTACTGCTCAAGTTTGTTGGGTTTTTTTTTCAATCTGTTGGGAAGCTTAAAACCTGCGGAATTAAATAATAAAGCTGAAATTTATTGTTTTCATTACACAATTTCTTCATTTTATATTTTAAAACATGTGACATGTCGCTTAAATAGGTCAGTATTCAACTCAAATGTCAGAGTTGATAGGGGCCGTCCATAAAGTACGTCACGCTCCGAGGAGGGGGAGGGGGTCTAAGAAAGTGTGACACTTTGTGACAAGGGGGGAGGGGGGTCAGGCCATGTGTGATGTCACACATTTATTATTTTAAATATTTTTTTTCTAATTTATTTATATATTTTTAGTAGAGTTTAAATAGCTTTACCAATAATTTTCAATTTTTTTTTGAAAAATTAGAATTAGTTTTATGTCAAAATAGCATGAAATGCGTATCTCCTGAATGTGTTGTTCATAAATCTGAATTGGATGCAGCAGGACTAATATTACAAATATAAGGATCAGGTATGGTTTGACAATCATGTTCGCACCAGCCAATACTTCACTCAAATTGTTAAATATCAGGACATCAAATGTTGCGACAAAGCACGAAGCTCATATTTCAACGTTTTACCTTCAAGATTCTTCCCCTCCTCCAATCCCAATCAATCAAACAGTTGATGGACTCAAAGCTTCAGAAAGATGCAGATTCTCATAAATGTCCTTCGTTGATTGTAGCACAAACTCTCAAATTTGATGACATTTTGCCAAGATCAACAGGAGTTTTCAAAGTACAACCATATGATTACCAGCTTATTTGATCGACTTTGCAAAGTCGGTCACTTATATTTAGCGTCACAAAAATTTTTGAAGAAAAATACAGGACAACACAGAGCTCGGGCTCAGGAGAATGTGCCCACCCAAACTGTTCCAGAATCATCTCAGATAAAAAGCATCCGTCCTTTGAGAATAGCTTCTAGAAGGCAAAGAGAACTTATGGCAGTTATTGCCAGAAGAGAAAATGCACATACAGAGGCTGTTGAGTGGCTAGGTGAGGACGAGTTGATCTGTCTGCAATTATCCTTCCAGGAAACGATGATGGTGAAAGAATGATGCCAGTCGTAATTATGGATGACAACTTGATTTCACCGTTGTAAGCTGATGTCCAATGAATATTTTTGAATGAAACATAATTAATAGGACCATACTAAACAGATTGAATATAGCACAAGAGTTGGTCACATAATTTGTCAATCTAGTCTTTTTTTTTAAAAAAGTCAAATTGTTTTGTTTTCTTTGTATTATTTAATCACTGGGTAAGGTCAAGTTTCGCTAATATAACTTATTATCCTGTGTCAATAGATTGCATAATCGGAAGATTATCTAAAACTTAACCTCACTCATTGTAAATGAAAAGGTAGCAGAGAAATTATGTGTATTATACAATTGTCAAGTGTAATTTTTTTCAATTTTTTCTTTTAAAATTCGATCTAGATTGAGTTACTGTTTCATTGAATAACTGTTGCCAATTAACTATTCTAATATTAAAGTCATTTTAATAATATGATAGTTCTTTTAAGTGGGGGTGTACGGGATTTCGGCTCCAGCTCCGGTAAATCCGGAATCCGGCAATTTTTTTTAAAAATCCGGCTCTGGCTTCGACTCCGGCAGGTTTCACTTCATAAATCCGGCTGGCCGGTAATTTACTAATGTATGTATATATATTCATAATGGCTCCGGCAAATCAGGAATCCGGCCATTTTAAGAAATCTGATTTCGGCTCCAGTCGGATTTCACTTCATAAATCCGGCAAAATTCAGCTCCGGCCGGGTTTCAAAATTTTGAATCTGGTACATCCCTAATTTTAAGCGGAAAGTTTATATTTTAATACAGTTTAATGGTGAAATGAAATTTAAGTATTAAATTAAATATTTTAATTAGGTGTTAATTAAATATTTTTTTCGAAAGTGTGACGTACTTTAGGGGGGGGGGTCCAGAGATTTGTGACAGTTTGTGACAGGGGGGAGGGGGGGTCAAAAATGTTAAAAACTAGCGTGACGTACTTTATGGACGGCCCCATACGTCGAAAAGCTGGGCAAGGAGAAGATGGTAGAGGGTTGGGGAGTCTGATGTGGGAAAATGATAAGTTAAATATTTCAATTTGACTACAGCAAGCAAGTAAAAAAAAATGAATACATGCTGTTTCTGAGGGACACTATGGAGTAGAAGATCATTTAAAATATAAATGTAGGTGCACTTTAATTGTTTTAAATAAGTATGTCCATCAAAACATATTTAACTCTCATTCACGTAGAACACAAATGCTTAAGGTGCTTTTAATGGTTTTAGATGTCATTGCGTTTTAGTCATTGAAAAATATCTTCCACCTCTAAATTTAAGTGATGAACGTATTGCGTTAAATGCAGCCTGTTGTAGCAGCAGTGCTCTCGACAACGATGCAAATGAAAAACATAAACATCTGACATAGCTGTGAACGAATCAATCTCAAGGTTATCTCGGCTTCAGCTTATGTCTCTCTCTCTCTCTCTTCCTCTCTAACGTAACTTTGCTTAGTTCCATCGCAGCATTCTTCCGTCTCTCTATCAGACACCGAATCTTTATTTCCCATCCAAATGTCGTCTCACAGAACAAATGTACGGGTGTTCTCCCCTTCAACGGGGTTATGGAAATGCCTCCTCGAAACTTGAAGACGGGCGCAACTTCTGGAGTAAGTTAATAACAGTTTCCACCGCCATTCTCCTCCATCTATCGCCCTTCCCGCCCCGAAACACCAACCGGCCCATGGTTTGTGGATAATCTATAGTGGACTTCTGTGTTCACGGCATATACCGTGCGGATGTCCGTTTATCGTATAGATATTTGTAAAGACATTTCTTGACTGGAAGAGGGAAATCGTGTATAACTGTTTTTTTTTCTAATTTGGTAGTCAATAACTTAGTTTCTATAAGTTTTAACGCCGGAGAATTTTCGGTCAAGATGAGAAATAATCTTTAAAAGGACGGTACAAATAGTTTGTAGGAATTGTATTTTTTGTATTGTACATTTAAAACTGTTTAAGTTCTTCATATATATTTATTATCTTCTTCTTATCTTATCTATACAGACGCTCCTTCTATGCAGAAGATAATTGCGTCCACAGACCATGACGGATGATCTGTTGGCAAGTGATGCAGCGTTCACAGGCTACGGCTTTGAGGGTTCCCTAGACCCCAGGAACAAACCCTTGCCTTCACATGGATTCGAACCCGTGACCATCGGTACGCCAGTCGAGCACGACTGACTTTTAATGACGACCTGAGAAAACTTGATAGGAAACAATGTGAACGATTGTAATCAAAAGTAATCATTTTTTATTTGTCTCTTAGATCACATTCCTTAGCATCAGGTCTAATCGCTGTTCTAGATCACGCTGGTTGGCATAATCTCTAAGTATCTTTCTAGTTCACGCTTATTGACATAATCTCTAATTACCTTTCTAGATCACACTGGTTGGCATAATCTCTAAGTATCTTTCTAGTTCACGCTTATTGACATAATCTCTAATTACCTTTCTAGATCACACTGGTTGGCATAATCTCTAAGTATCTTTCTAGTTCACGCTTATTGACATAATCTCTAATTACCTTTCTAGATCACACTGGTTGGCATAATCTCTAAGTATCTTTCTAGTTCACGCTTATTGACATAATCTCTAATTACCTTTCTAGTCCACGCTGGTTGGCATAATCTCTAAGTATCTTTCTAGTTCACGCTTATTGACATAATCTCTAATTACCTTTCTAGATCACGCTGGTTGGCAAAATCTCTAAGTATCTTTCTAGTTCACGCTTATTGACATAATCTCTAATTACCTTTCTAGATCACACTGGTTGGCATAATCTCTAAGTATATTTCTAGTTCACGCTTATTGACATAATCTCTAATTACCTTTCTAGATCACACTGGTTGGCATAATCTCTAAGTATCTTTCTAGTTCACGCTTATTGACATAATCTCTAATTACCTTTCTAGATCACACTGGTTGGCATAATCTCTAAGTATCTTTCTAGTTCACGCTTATTGACATAATCTCTAATTACCTTTCTAGATCAAACTGGTTGGCATAATCTCTAAGTATCTTTCTAGTTCACGCTTATTGACATAATCTCTAATTACCTTTCTAGATCACACTGGTTGGCATAATCTCTAAGTATCTTTCTAGTTCACGCTTATTGACATAATCTCTAATTACCTTTCTAGATCACACTGGTTGGCATAATCTCTAAGTATCTTTCTAGTTCACGCTTATTGACATAATCTCTAATTACCTTTCTAGATCACACTGGTTGGCATAATCTCTAAGTATCTTTCTAGTTCACGCTTATTGACATAATCTCTAATTACCTTTCTAGATCACACTGGTTGGCATAATCTCTAAGTATCTTTCTAGTTCACGCTTATTGACATAATCTCTAATTACCTTTCTAGTCCACGCTGGTTGGCATAATCTCTAAGTATCTTTCTAGTTCACGCTTATTGACATAATCTCTAATTACCTTTCTAGATCACGCTGGTTGGCAAAATCTCTAAGTATCTTTCTAGTTCACGCTTATTGACATAATCTCTAATTACCTTTCTAGATCACACTGGTTGGCATAATCTCTAAGTATATTTCTAGTTCACGCTTATTGACATAATCTCTAATTACCTTTCTAGATCACACTGGTTGGCATAATCTCTAAGTATCTTTCTAGTTCACGCTTATTGACATAATCTCTAATTACCTTTCTAGATCACACTGGTTGGCATAATCTCTAAGTATCTTTCTAGTTCACGCTTATTGACATAATCTCTAATTACCTTTCTAGATCAAACTGGTTGGCATAATCTCTAAGTATCTTTCTAGTTCACGCTTATTGACATAATCTCTAATTACCTTTCTAGATCACACTGGTTGGCATAATCTCTAAGTATCTTTCTAGTTCACGCTTATTGACATAATCTCTAATTACCTTTCTAGATCACACTGGTTGGCATAATCTCTAAGTATCTTTCTAGTTCACGCTTATTGACATAATCTCTAATTACCTTTCTAGATCACACTGGTTGGCATAATCTCTAAGTATCTTTCTAGTTCACGCTTATTGACATAATCTCTAATTACCTTTCTGATCACACTGGTTGGCATAATCTCTAAGTATCTTTCTAGTTCACGCTTATTGACATAATCTCTAATTACCTTTCTAGATCACACTGGTTGGCATAATCTCTAAGTATCTTTCTAGTTCACGCTTATTGACATAATCTCTAATTACCTTTCTAGATCACGCTGGTTGGCAAAATCTCTAAGTATCTTTCTAGTTCACGCTTATTGACATAATCTCTAATTACCTTTCTAGATCACACTGGTTGGCATAATCTCTAAGTATCTTTCTAGTTCACGCTTATTGACATAATCTCTAATTACCTTTCTAGATCACACTGGTTGGCATAATCTCTAAGTATCTTTCTAGTTCACGCTTATTAACATAATCTCTAGTTACCTTTCTAGTCCACGCTGGTTGGCATAATCTCTAAGTATCTTTCTAGTTCACGCTTATTGACATAATCTTTAATTACCTTTCTAGTCCACGCTGGTTGGCATAATCTCTAAGTATCTTTCTAGTTCACGCTTATTGACATAATCTCTAATTACCTTTCTAGATCACGCTGGTTGGCAAAATCTCTAAGTATCTTTCTAGTTCACGCTTATTGACATAATCTCTAATTACCTTTCTAGATCACACTGGTTGGCATAATCTCTAAGTATCTTTCTAGTTCACGCTTATTGACATAATCTCTAATTACCTTTCTAGATCACACTGGTTGGCATAATCTCTAAGTATCTTTCTAGTTCACGCTTATTGACATAATCTCTAATTACCTTTCTAGATCACGCTGGTTGGCATAATCTCTAAGTATCTTTCTAGTTCACGCTTATTGACATAATCTCTAATTATCTTTCTAGATCACACTGGTTGGCATAATCTCTAAGTATCTTTCTAGTTCACGCTTATTGACATAATCTCTAATTACCTTTCTAGATCACACTGGTTGGCATAATCTCTAAGTATCTTTCTAGTTCACGCTTATTGACAAAATCTCTTATTACCTTTCTAGATCACACTGGTTGGCATAATCTCTAAGTATCTTTCTAGTTCACGCTTATTGACATAATCTCTAATTACCTTTCTAGATCACACTGGTTGGCATAATCTCTAAGTATCTTTCTAGTTCACGCTTATTGACATAATCTCTAATTACCTTTCTAGATCACACTGGTTGGCATAATCTCTAAGTATCTTTCTAGTTCACGCTTATTGACATAATCTCTAATTACCTTTCTAGTCCACGCTGGTTGGCATAATCTCTAAGTATCTTTCTAGTTCACGCTTATTGACATAATCTCTAATTACCTTTCTAGATCACACTGGTTGGCATAATCTCTAAGTATCTTTCTAGTTCACGCTTATTGACATAATCTCTAATTACCTTTCTAGTCCACGCTGGTTGGCATAATCTCTAAGTATCTTTCTAGTTCACGCTTATTGACATAATCTCTAATTACCTTTCTAGATCACGCTGGTTGGCATAATCTCTAAGTATCTTTCTAGTTCACGCTTATTGACATAATCTCTAATTACCTTTCTAGTCCACGCTGGTTGGCATAATCTCTAAGTATCTTTCTAGTTCACGCTTATTGACATAATCTCTAATTACCTTTCTAGTCCACGCTGGTTGGCATAATCTCTAAGTATCTTTCTAGTTCACGCTTATTGACATAATCTCTAATTACCTTTCTAGTCCACGCTGGTTGGCAAAATCTCTAAGTATCTTTCTAGTTCACGCTTATTGACATAATCTCTAATTACCTTTCTAGATCACGCTGGTTGGCATAATCTCTAAGTATCTTTCTAGTTCACGCTTATTGACATAATCTCTAATTACCTTTCTAGTCCACGCTGGTTGGCAAAATCTCTAAGTATCTTTCTAGTTCACGCTTATTGACATAATCTCTAATTACCTTTCTAGTCCACGCTGGTTGGCAAAATCTCTAAGTATCTTTCTAGTTCACGCTTATTGACATAATCTCTAATTACCTTTCTAGATCACGCTGGTTGGCATAATCTCTAAGTATCTTTCTAGTTCACGCTTATTGACATAATCTCTAATTATCTTTCTAGATCACACTGGTTGGCATAATCTCTAAGTATATTTCTAGTTCACGCTTATTGACATAATCTCTAATTACCTTTCTAGATCACACTGGTTGGCATAATCTCTAAGTATCTTTCTAGTTCACGCTTATTGACATAATCTCTAATTACCTTTCTAGATCACGCTGGTTGGCAAAATCTCTAAGTATCTTTCTAGTTCACGCTTATTGACATAATCTCTAATTACCTTTCTAGTCCACGCTGGTTGGCATAATCTCTAAGTATCTTTCTAGTTAACGCTTATTGACATAATCTCTAATTACCTTTCTAGTCCACGCTGGTTGGCAAAATCTCTAAGTATCTTTCTAGTTCACGCTTATTGACATAATCTCTAATTACCTTTCTAGTCCACGCAGGTTGGCAAAATCTCTAAGTATCTTTCTAGTTCACGCTTATTGACATAATCTCTAATTACCTTTCTAGATCACACTGGTTGGCATAATCTCTAAGTATCTTTCTAGTTCACGCTTATTGACATAATCTCTAATTACCTTTCTAGATCACGCTGGTTGGCAAAATCTCTAAGTATCTTTCTAGTTCACGCTTATTGACATAATCTCTAATTACCTTTCTAGATCACGCTGGTTGGCAAAATCTCTAAGTATCTTTCTAGTTCACGCTTATTGACATAATCTCTAATTACCTTTCTAGATCACGCTGGTTGGCATAATCTCTAAGTATCTTTCTAGTTCACGCTTATTGACATAATCTCTAATTACCTTTCTAGATCACGCTGGTTGGCAAAATCTCTAAGTATCTTTCTAGTTCACGCTTATTAACATAATCTCTAATTACCTTTCTAGTCCACGCTGGTTGGCAAAATCTCTAAGTATCTTTCTAGTTCACGCTTATTGACATAATCTCTAATTACCTTTCTAGTCCACGCTGGTTGGCAAAATCTCTAAGTATCTTTCTAGTTCACGCTTATTGACATAATCTCTAATTACCTTTCTAGTCCACGCTGGTTGGCAAAATCTCTAAGTATCTTTCTAGTTCACGCTTATTGACATAATCTCTAATTACCTTTCTAGTCCACGCTGGTTGGCATAATCTCTAAGTATCTTTCTAGTTCACGTTTATTGACATAATCTCTAATTACCTTTCTAGATCACGCTGGTTGGCAAAATCTCTAAGTATCTTTCTAGTTCACGCTTATTGACATAATCTCTAATTACCTTTCTAGTCCACGCTGGTTGGCATAATCTCTAAGTATCTTTCTAGTTCACGCTTATTGACATAATCTCTAATTACCTTTCTAGATCACGCTGGTTGGCAAAATCTCTAAGTATCTTTCTATTTCACGCTTATTGACATAATCTCTAATTACCTTTCTAGATCACGCTGGTTGGCAAAATCTCTAAGTATCTTTCTAGTTCACGCTTATTGACATAATCTCTAATTACCTTTCTAGATCACGCTGGTTGGCATAATCTCTAAGTATCTTTCTAGTTCACGCTTATTGACATAATCTCTAATTACCTTTCTAGATCACACTGGTTGGCATAATCTCTAAGTATCTTTCTAGTTCACGCTTATTGACATAATCTCTAATTACCTTTCTAGATCACGCTGGTTGGCATAATCTCTAAGTATCTTTCTAGTTCACGCTTATTGACATAATCTCTAATTATCTTTCTAGATCACACTGGTTGGCATAATCTCTAAGTATCTTTCTAGTTCACGCTTATTGACATAATCTCTAATTACCTTTCTAGATCACACTGGTTGGCATAATCTCTAAGTATCTTTCTAGTTCACGCTTATTGACATAATCTCTTATTACCTTTCTAGATCACACTGGTTGGCATAATCTCTAAGTATCTTTCTAGTTCACGCTTATTGACATAATCTCTAATTACCTTTCTAGATCACACTGGTTGGCATAATCTCTAAGTATCTTTCTAGTTCACGCTTATTGACATAATCTCTAATTACCTTTCTAGATCACACTGGTTGGCATAATCTCTAAGTATCTTTCTAGTTCACGCTTATTGACATAATCTCTAATTACCTTTCTAGATCACGCTGGTTGGCATAATCTCTAAGTATCTTTCTAGTTCACGCTTATTGACATAATCTCTAATTATCTTTCTAGATCACACTGGTTGGCATAATCTCTAAGTATCTTTCTAGTTCACGCTTATTGACATAATCTCTAATTACCTTTCTAGATCACACTGGTTGGCATAATCTCTAAGTATCTTTCTAGTTCACGCTTATTGACATAATCTCTTATTACCTTTCTAGATCACACTGGTTGGCATAATCTCTAAGTATCTTTCTAGTTCACGCTTATTGACATAATCTCTAATTACCTTTCTAGATCACACTGGTTGGCATAATCTCTAAGTATCTTTCTAGTTCACGCTTATTGACATAATCTCTAATTACCTTTCTAGATCACACTGGTTGGCATAATCTCTAAGTATCTTTCTAGTTCACGCTTATTGACATAATCTCTAATTACCTTTCTAGATCACGCTGGTTGGCAAAATCTCTAAGTATCTTTCTAGTTCACGCTTATTGACATAATCTCTAATTACCTTTCTAGATCACGCTGGTTGGCATAATCTCTAAGTATCTTTCTAGTTCACGCTTATTGACATAATCTCTAATTACCTTTCTAGATCACGCTGGTTGGCAAAATCTCTAAGTATCTTTCTAGTTCACGCTTATTAACATAATCTCTAATTACCTTTCTAGTCCACGCTGGTTGGCAAAATCTCTAAGTATCTTTCTAGTTCACGCTTATTGACATAATCTCTAATTACCTTTCTAGTCCACGCTGGTTGGCAAAATCTCTAAGTATCTTTCTAGTTCACGCTTATTGACATAATCTCTAATTACCTTTCTAGTCCACGCTGGTTGGCAAAATCTCTAAGTATCTTTCTAGTTCACGCTTATTGACATAATCTCTAATTACCTTTCTAGTCCACGCTGGTTGGCATAATCTCTAAGTATCTTTCTAGTTCACGTTTATTGACATAATCTCTAATTACCTTTCTAGATCACGCTGGTTGGCAAAATCTCTAAGTATCTTTCTAGTTCACGCTTATTGACATAATCTCTAATTACCTTTCTAGTCCACGCTGGTTGGCATAATCTCTAAGTATCTTTCTAGTTCACGCTTATTGACATAATCTCTAATTACCTTTCTAGATCACGCTGGTTGGCAAAATCTCTAAGTATCTTTCTATTTCACGCTTATTGACATAATCTCTAATTACCTTTCTAGATCACGCTGGTTGGCAAAATCTCTAAGTATCTTTCTAGTTCACGCTTATTGACATAATCTCTAATTACCTTTCTAGATCACGCTGGTTGGCATAATCTCTAAGTATCTTTCTAGTTCACGCTTATTGACATAATCTCTAATTACCTTTCTAGATCACACTGGTTGGCATAATCTCTAAGTATCTTTCTAGTTCACGCTTATTGACATAATCTCTAATTACCTTTCTAGATCACGCTGGTTGGCATAATCTCTAAGTATCTTTCTAGTTCACGCTTATTGACATAATCTCTAATTATCTTTCTAGATCACACTGGTTGGCATAATCTCTAAGTATCTTTCTAGTTCACGCTTATTGACATAATCTCTAATTACCTTTCTAGATCACACTGGTTGGCATAATCTCTAAGTATCTTTCTAGTTCACGCTTATTGACATAATCTCTTATTACCTTTCTAGATCACACTGGTTGGCATAATCTCTAAGTATCTTTCTAGTTCACGCTTATTGACATAATCTCTAATTACCTTTCTAGATCACACTGGTTGGCATAATCTCTAAGTATCTTTCTAGTTCACGCTTATTGACATAATCTCTAATTACCTTTCTAGATCACACTGGTTGGCATAATCTCTAAGTATCTTTCTAGTTCACGCTTATTGACATAATCTCTAATTACCTTTCTAGATCACGCTGGTTGGCAAAATCTCTTATTAACGTTATAAATCACGCTGGTAAGTATCGGAACAAGTTACCAATCTAGATGTCACTGTTATGTATCAGCTGTAAATCTAGATGTCACTGTTATGTATCAGCTGTAATTACAATTTACACTCATTGAAACAGAAGTCCTTAACTGTTATAAATTACACTGCGTAATGAATTAATCAATTGATTAAGGAATCTGACTAATATTTTACAACCAAATCAGAACAGTTTCGCATTTAAAATATGTTAACCATTAGTTGTTTTTTAAAAATGTATAATGCTTCCTTGACTATGTTATTTATGTATTTCTGTCAGCTGTTGATTTCCGCCCTAACTTATAATTCCATTACGACAAATTATTGGTTAAAAATAATAATTAAAACTGTCATGATTGACGTCCGTTTTTTAACGCAATTTCCCATGGGAAGAATTTCGTTTATATGTTTGAAATGTCTGTAATGCTTGATCCTGCAAATCCTCCTGAACCATACCAGATAGAGGGTTCGGGTCTTTGAAAATATGTTAAGGAGGTCTCAAGGATGTGCACGGGTCAAAAAATACCGAAAAGGTTTACTGGATTTCCTGGAAAGTAATAAAAAACGATAAAATATCAATATTTTGTAAATCTCTCTCCAACCACTACTGATATCGGGTTGAAACAAACGCCAAACGATAGCTAATAATATTTAGTACAATGTTGGAGAAGGAATTTTTTTTTAATCACTTTTCGTTCGACTCCCGTATTTTTAGCAGCAATTTGTAGATAGCAATTGTTTTGTTTACTTTCATAATTATTGATTTGAAATGACTTTTAATGTAATCTAGAATGATAGTTAATGGGGGTTTCCCGCTTTGTGAATGCTAATGTTAGATTGGTGTGCGGTGCGCATTATATTGACACATTCTGTGTGTGATGTAGCGTGAGGGGATATGACGTCATTTTTTGTTTTCTTTCAGAATTACTTATTTGAAATGACTTTTAATGTAATCTAGAATGTTTTCCCTTGAATAAAAAAATTGGAAAATTCTTTTTTGGAAATCGCGTTTAAATACTCATTCGATTTCTTATTACTTGTTTCTCTACTAGATTATTTTGAAAGCTTGATGATAACAAATGTTGCCTGAATGAAATCGGTTTAACATTGAATAATACATTTATTTATTATCCTAAAGTAGAGTAGACGTCATTTTAATACTAATTGCTTTCTATAGCACACATAATAATAATCATAGACGTATGTGGACCACCGTAATTATATAAAAGACATAATTTCAAATAATAGGAAAAGCAAGTTTATTTGTTAATTATCGTCAAGGATGGATAATATAGATAACAGAGGCGTAACTAGGGGTTTTGTCACCCGGGGCGGCAGATCATGGTGTCACCCCTTAACGACTTAACCCATAGAACTCTTCCGAG
Source organism: Ampullaceana balthica (assembly GCA_944989445.1). NCBI lineage: Eukaryota > Metazoa > Mollusca > Gastropoda > Lymnaeidae > Ampullaceana > Ampullaceana balthica. The sequence continues at coordinate 971,205 of CALYLW010000152.1, read as the reverse complement.
TCTTGCAGTGCCAAATAAGGGGAACATACAGAATTTTACATTTTGGTGTGACGCCACTGATGGATAATATAAATTGTTGATTTGCAATATCCAAAGTTAAATTTGCGAATTAACACTGTGTAAATTCATTCACTATCCATAATTAAACGTCAGAGGCTTATTTTTCTAAAGTTTTCCATAACCTCCAGCAGACTTTCATATTCCTTGATGACCCGAATCTCCCTGTATCTCTCATTCCTAATCTCGCTTGGCCAAAGTAGTGTTTACTTTTCTATGTCATTACACATGTTGACATTATAAAAATGTCATTGAAATTTATAGCTTTTAGCTGTACATATCCTACACTTACAATTACATTATGTTTATCTAGCGTTAGTGCCTGTCTCTTATTTGTTGATATTAATTTAAAGCATGCGTTAATTGTTATCTTTTATAGCAATACTAGCGTACTCCCGTCAAAAATGACGGAAGTTTTCAGCTGAAATCTATTTATTTTATTTTAAAAATGCACTTTTTTTAGGGAAACTACGGCGCCGACCTTTTTCAAAAGCCCAACTAACTTGTCGACTTGTCGTTGTTTGTTAAATACGAAATATTAAACTTTCTGAAATGTACACAAAGTATTTTATAATAGGGGTTGCAGGGCGCCTGCGGCGCCCCTATCCTATATAGATTTTATAATTAACCATCATCAAATCCTCTTTTTAAATCCTTTATATTAACTCGTGGTGTCTGGTTGCTTGCTTGCTTGCTTGATTGCTTGTTTCCTTGATTGCTTGTCTGTCGCCAAAACTTTGGATCGATTTTAACCCACTTCCTCGTAAGCTAGCGAGCTGAATTTTTGCAGGCAGTTTCGTACCGATGATAAAAACTATGTATCGAAATTTCAGATCGATCGCATGTACCGTAATTAAAGTATTGATTTTTTAGATTATTTTATTTATTCCTTTGTATCACGTTATTTTTTTAGATAGAGTGTAAGGGTGCGTATTATATTGAACAACCTTTCTGTCGCGCAATAAGGTGCGTATTTTTATTGACAACTCTTTTTATATACATATTCCTGATCGGTGCGCATTATATTATAACATGTTTTACGACACGTCTACTATTTTGTATTTTTGGATGGTCTTTCGCTGCGTATTATAATGAACATTCTTTTAGTTACTTCTCGTACATAAAGGATTTATAGTCAAAAACTTGTTTTTTTACGTTTTTTTTAATTACATTGATCCCTTTTCCAAAATTAAAATATGAGTGAAAACAATAACGTCATATAATATTTTTTACAGCGCATCTTTAATTTGCACACCTTTTGATGCTTTGGTGCAGTAATTTGGTTTTCCCTGCTTTCTAAAATTAGTAGCGTCAGGACTGACAGACACTACTTGCGTGACAATTGCAAATTATATAGTTTAATATTTACACAAAAGAAAATCTTTGATTAATTGGAAAGCAAATTTCAAACTTACTGTCACTCACACGTCTTCGTATAATGTAATTTTATTCTGTTGAGTTTTATTTTATGTTGTCGGGTAGCTATGCAGGTGGCCGCCCATTCAAAATAACCAAATGCTACATGGACCACTTGTAATATTCTGACATTTTTCGTGGATCGTAATTAATCCAAACACAGCTGATTCCATACAGCCTTATGCTCCTTTTATTTATTTTACTCTTTCTTTTTCTATGAACAACTTCCCCAAATAAAACGCGAGCCCTAATACGAGAGGCAGCTTGGATGTAATTCTTACGCCTGACCGGAAACACGTCATGGGCAGCTACAAGGGGAGGTAAGAAAGGGCGATCACGCACAGAATTGATTCCTAGCACAATTTCTTCAAAGCCCACAAACGACCGGAAAGGATAACAAATTGTTGACACAAAAAAAAATGTCAGTCTACGCTGAACTATATAACCTATGAGAATGAGTTGCCTTTACATTATGCAGTGAAAGGTTCTCAGACAGATGTGTATAAGTTTCCTTTACATTATGTTGTGAAAGGTTCTCAGACAAATATGAAAACGGGTTCATGGATGATAGAGTGGCTTAGTTCCTGTTTGATACTTTCTTGTTTATGTTTGTGATAGCGGGATGTGTTTAAAGATACTCTGTGCTATCATAGAGAGGTAAATTATTTGTAAAATGTAATTATTGCCTCAACTCGACTTGAACAATTTTTTTCTCAAGACAAATGTTGCTAGATGATTGCTGACATAAATCTGAAATTTGTCACAAATAAACATAACCGTTGATAAAAATGATGCTGTTTTCACTTACTTTTTGTACTCTGGAAATATTTAAAGAAAAATCAAAGTAATTCACAAAGAAACAAGCTCAAAAATGTCCATGGAATTATACCGTTTAAAAGATACAAAAGATCAATGTCGTCATCTTTTACAGTTTAGCATAATTTTCAAAAGGAAATTTGAACTTTTTAGTATAATTTTATTTTTGTGCTCAGCACTCAGCGCTCAGCACTCAGCACTCAGCGCTCAGCACTCAGCAATCAGCACTCAGCAATCAGCGCTCAGCACTCAGCGCTCAGCACTCAGCGCTCAGCACTCAGCGCTCAGCGCTCAGCACTCAGCACTCAGCACTCAGCGCTCAGCACTCAGCACTCAGCACTCAGCTCTCAGCTGCAATGAAAGAGCCAAACTTAGAATATCCAAATATCCGCTGAAATTCAAAACAAAAAACAAAACAAAACACAAAAAAAGTAAATATTTGAAAGTGAAAAATTATATCCGTAAGAGAACAAAAGATTATTATTTTTAGTTACATTAAATTTAAGAATATTTACAGACAGCCAGATTTGCCATATATCTAATCTAAACGGGTAAACGGTAATATTTTTGTAGTTTTAATGCAACCTTCACCTCTTCAAATAATTTTTTTCTATTATCCCCAGAGGATCGTGTCTGAGTCAATAGAGGAACTTGGCCCGACAAGATGAAGGAATACGTAAGGTGGTGGGAACGAAAAGATTCCGGCACGATTTGATTTATTATTTCTATAATATAAATGTACTCGCTGTTAACAACAAAAGTGCAGTGAGATCATGAGTGTGTGGGGGGCGGGGGGGGGGTCAAGAGTGAATCTATTAAAGATATGGGTGAAGTCGGTGAAGTCGGAGGTTTAGTTAACTAAGGTGTGGGACAGTTCCGGGAAATTTACGCTGGAGAGCTGGGGGAGACTTGGAGTAAGGCTATTTGCTTGATATTCTAGGTCAGACGAGATCAGCGCTCAGATCTATCTTGGTGGTCATTCTTGCTGTTTCAAACAGGAAACTGTTGTGATTGAGAGAATGGGTTTTTAAATAACCGTTTGTGTTTAGAGCACTGGGGGATGAATGGACGTCAGATGATTTGATGTCCAGGAGAATATTGACTGTGTCCATTTTGTTAGAGTTCGAGGGGTAGAGTTCAAATATAGAAAAAAGAATTAAACAGATTTTAGGAGCATTGAAAATGCTTGGATTGTGTGAAATCGAAAGTAATTTTTGTTACATTAAAAAATACATCATTTTTATTATTAAAAAGTTTGTGTTTTTTTCGTATAATGTGTTTAAGAGCTCTATTCCACATTGAGAAAAAACCTTTATTTTGAGGTAAATTTAAAAACTGGGGAGGGGGGGGGACTATAAGGTTCTTGCGCTCAACGTTAGATAAGCGATAAAGTACACGATTTGCAAAATTTTTGCAATTTATTTTTCATTTGAAAAATACAGTAGAGATGAAGCCAAGCTTATGGGCAACTCAGTCTGCATGGAAATGAGAGGAAGGATAAAAACTCGGAATGGATGGAAATGAGGAAGATAATTTCGGTGCGAACCGTTTTTTCATCGAAATCAGAAAAAGGCAATTTGTCACAAATCAATGTTGCCCTGCACACGTCCGGCGAATGGGGCAAAAAGTTGCCTCTTTCATGTGTTCGCCATAACCTATCGGTTAAATCTGTTTGTTTTAAAGAGCGGATAGATGGCTAATTCAATATTTTTTAGGCATGGTGTGCGTCTTTTTTTTTAAAGAAAAAATAAATTGTTTTGAAGATTGCGTTTGGGATTTGGGGAAAAAATTCACAAAATGAAGAAAATAAAATTTAAAAACTCGTAATAAATAATAACATTGAAGGGGAGATGGGGGTTCATTCGAGAAAAAGGAAGTAAAATTACTCCGATGGGTCATCTTTGTCGACTGGAAGTTCATAATTTTAGACTTCCGTTGTCTTTTTCTTTTTAAATAATAAAACAGACATTTATTTTTAAAAATGTGGGCGAGACTGCAATCAGGCTTATAAATTAATAGATGGATAACATGGAAAACGCTGTTTTGTTACGTCCTGTTAGGCTCACTCATACCCTGTTCACATGTTATCCATCTTTTTAATTTACTCAAAAATATTTTTTTTAAAGTATTAAGAGCACCAAACTACAGTTTATAAATCTAAGGGCGCGTCGCAGGAGTTGTTTACAGTAGGATTTGTCATTTTATGGCGGAAATGTATTAATAGAAATATCCATGGTTTACAGGTGGATCAATTTGATTAAGATAGTAATCGAATATAAGATTATTCTGTTATGATTTATATTAACGGAAAAGTGTTAATTCTAAAATAATTTAAGTCAGCTAAGTGGACTAGGCAAAGATAAAACTTGGCACCATCAAAATATTTTCCTATAAGAATTTCAAATGTATTGTTACATCCACATTTATGCAGCATATCATTTATATTAAAAACAAGTAATTAAAAACTCGAATGAGTATTTAAACCCAATTTCCAAAAAGAATTTCAAACTTTACCAACTAAGATAAATCGTTCTAGATTACAATAAAACTCGATTCAAATAAGTAATTCTGAAAGTAAACACAATATGACGTCATATCCCCTCACGCTACATCACACCAAGAATGTGTCAATATAATGTGCAACACGCAACAATCTAACATAAGCAATCACAAAGCGGGAAAACTATCATTCTAGGTTAAGTTAAAAAGTCATTTCAAATCAATAATTATGAAACTTAACAAAACAATTGCTTTCAAAAAATGCTACTAAAATTACGGGAATCAAATGAACAAGTAGTTTTTCAAAAAATTCAGTTGTCAACATTGTTTTAAATAATATTAGGCGATAATATTATTATCGTTAGGCGTTTATTTTAACCCGGTAGATGTTATTGTTGGCGAGAAATTGACAAAGTACTGCTATTAGCATATTTGCAAAATACCTGAACCCTCTATCAGGTATGGTTCAGGAGGAGTTGCATGTGCAAGCTGAACAGACATTTCAAATATATAAACGCAATTTATCCCATGGGAAATTGCGTTACAACGTGAAAGAAAATAAATAACAAAGTGTGTTGAGATATGATGACTGTGCCTTTTCAGAAGTGACAAAGTCTGTTAAAATCAAAAGATATTACCGAATCAAAGATTTTTTAATGGACAGGTAATAATGTTATTATCGAATCATATCATGTGGTGGAATTCATGTTTAAACATCGTTTTCTTATTCGTGTTTATAAAACATATACATAAATTTTTCGAATTTGAAGTGTCACATATATATTCGAGGCAAATCTTAATAAAGTAAAGTCTTTAAAAATACTTTGTTGCGGCTCATGTAAAAAGGAGCATTAATCACCTTGTCTTTCCTTAAAGCGGAAAAAAGACGGCATTCAAAAGTATGTCTCGACTACAAGAAAGACAATTTGCTTTTACAGATCTTTGATAAAAACTAAAAGGACGTCATATCGACTGAAATAAGTAATTGCTGTGACTAAACTCAAATTTTACTTATTAGACTAGATATCTGATTTAGAAAGATGAAGATATGTAAATAACGTTTTGGGCAAGACTTCAAGACATGCTTACTACTTATTACTTAAATGTATAGATAACTTCACATTATTTAATACTAAAAAAAAACCTTTGAAAGGTATATTTTCAAAGGAATTGTCGCATACAATGAACAACAAAAGATATGTTTAAGAATACAACATTTTTGGTACAATTCTCTTACCTCTCTGACCAGGGACTGCTCGTTCAGCCTCGACCTGCCCTCGTCGTTGTAGGTGTGCACGCTCGGCAGTGGCGCCAGCTGCAGCTTGCCCAAGTACATGAGCACCAGCACAGCCGTCAGCCCGGCCGTGGACATGACAAACACCAGCAGCATGCAGCACAGACACTTGTTGTTCCCATGGTGGATCCCCCTCGCCGTGGGAGACTTGCTCAGGTCTCGTGAGCTCCTCCAGTCATGATGACGCGGTGAGCACGGGCCGCCTACGTCGCATCCGCCGACGCTGTCGTTGTCGGAGTCGATGTCCGTCGGGGGCGGTGGAAGGAAGACGACCTGATTAGAGGAGTCGTCCATCTCGTCGTTGATGGTATACGTCACTTCCTCTGACATGATTTTTGACTTGAGCGATGTGGAAGAGGTATCTACGTTAGGGTTCGCACCACTCGGGTATAATCGATTCTGCCCGCTGTAAGACGAGTTCACACTTCCGTTGCATGCCACTTTCAACGGTTCGCGGACGTATTCGTTACCGTTGGAGGAGCTGACGGACGTTTTGGCCTTATAGAATACACTGTTGGCACTCGAGGCGCCACTGCTGGTGCTCAGGCTGCTCTCGCCGCTGCTGTGGCTGCTCCTCTGGCTGCAGATGCTACCGCTGTGGTGGTGACCGGCCTGGGGTTTGTTGTTGTTGTTGGCGGTGGGCTTGCTGTGCCTCACGTGTCCGTTAGAAAGCGTCGAGACGCCGACGTGCTCTTTGAGGGCCCCGAGGGGAGATAAGGGTCCGGGTGAATCGGCTGAACACTTCGAGGCCGCGTCGAGTGAAAGTTTAGAGGTCGAGTGAAACTGGAATTTCGTGTCCAAGTAATCGTGTGGCGATGGCGTGAGGTAATCCGCCATCTTGAAAATGGAGCACATTGAGAAGACTAAGGTTAAACAATGTCTAAGCGAATATGTTGTTAAAATGTTGCAAAACTGAAAATGTAAACAAAAAAAAAGTTAAAACTTATATTTGAAAAAAAAATCACTTTTTTGTTTTAAATATTTGGCGGACCGCGGTAGTCGAACGTCTGCGCGCTCGGATGGAATGCCGAGATTCAAGGGTTCAAATCACGGCCCGTTCCCTGTGGCTAAAGAAATCTGTAAACGCTGCTTCACTTCCCCACAGATTATCATGGTCTGAAAAGGGAACTTCACTTTAATTAATGGATAGTTTCAATTATTTATGTTAATATTTAGTACCAAATTTTTTAATTTTTTTTAAAGTTCTAAAAAAAAAGTCTGGATGTCTAAGTATTGTTATGTTAGTAGAATAATTTTTCAACACATTAAATGGAAATTATGGTGGCATTGAAATTGTGCAGAAATGGAGAATTTTGAAATATTTTTCTATATATAAACCACTGTAAGCAATATTTCAAATTAAAATACTTCGATTACTGAAAAATTTTAGTGAAACATTTTTAGAAATTTCGTTTAGTCGTATGCTTTGCCGTTAAAATATCTGAGAATTAAAAAATAATATAGTAATCAGATCAGTTCTTAAACACTATGAGAGTGAGTTATAAAAGACAGAGTAGAAGACAAGCGAAATAGAAAGACAAAAATAAGAAGAAATGAAAACAAATTGACGAAAGATGTGAATGGAGGGAAGAAATTGGGAAAAACTGGTGTCTATGTGACTAACAAAGAAATAAACTTAATTGTCAATTTTTTTATTTGCCCATTGAAGTTTTGATCATAAAGTTTTTCATATTAAATCAAACTAGCTGGCTAGTTGAAAAAATGCTAAATGAAATAAATATTGGAAAATAATCCTTTTATTTTTTTAGTACAAATTACGGAATGAGAATAAAATTGCCCTAAAAGATGTTGGTGCATTAATTCTATTCCATCTTTATTGTATCCTAAAATGTATCTAGCACTCAGCCCTCAATTACAATAACGATCTCTTGTAGTCGAGCCTTCGAAATAATGTATACGCGATTGTACTGCTCACGGAATAACACAATCGGCCACGATTGTAAACTTCCCTCGTCTTCCCCTCGAGCAGGAAGTGCAAACCTGAATCAATTGAGAAGTTCATTTCCCCGAGCTCACGTGGTCCCTGAGTGTCGTGTGTTGTAATGGCGGGACCAACACGGAATCAATTAGTAGGCACACAAGGTGCCAGTAAGTAAAACGGAATTGTCGTGTGGCGTTCTTTCTGTGTGTCTGTGTTTGCGTGCAGGGGTGGGACTGTCTTTTGAAAACCATAATTTAATCCATTTTTATTTCTTGAAGTCAACATCTAAACATGTCAAGATTTTTCAAAACGAATATTTGTCATGACATTATTTTTTTTTAAAAACAACATGGATTTCCAAAAACTACGCACTGAAATGTATACGAAAAAAAGGCCCAAAACATAATATTATAGATCTACAGTTGTTTTATTTTTAACCCAAAAAAAACGTGTGGCTTCTGTGAGCTAAAAGTTGTTTGATTATCACAAGGGCATGGACGTAACAGTAACGTCAATGTCTTTCTAATGGTCCACATCACGATCGGTGGTAACATATAGCAGTCATACAAGGCTGTTGTGAGAGGGGACATATTTCAATGTTTGAAAAATCTGTGTCAATATAGAGTCTGGTCTGTCATCTAAAACTTACTTGTGGGGAAATAAAAAATTTGCCTAGAATGTATGTTGTCAAGTCAATGTGCATCATTGCATTGACTGTAACATCTCTGGAGTATTGATTGAGGGGTTCTTTTCCTAATTTCTAGTTATTTTATTAATTATGTATTCTAAATGCATTTTTTACGAATTAATTATGCATTATCTTAAATTTTTAACATTAATTTAAGTAGTATGCAGAGTTTCAGGCCAAATGGTCTCAAAGAAGTAGCTTAAGTTGGTTTAAAGTTCAAAGGTCAGGGATGACCATTCTGCGATAGCAATGGGACGATGTTCTTGATTGTTATCAGAAAGCGCGTAATGAAACTCATTAGTACCAGCCCCCACCCCCACCACTGTCTTGATTCCTTTACGTTCAATCTGCAGAGATAGTTTTAGAATCTTTGAAGTAAAGCTGTGACCTACCAATTACAAGGGATTCTATTTTCAGCGCAATAGAGATATGGCTCTCAAAAGTTCACCTTAGGTATAGATTAAGAAGTGGTCAACGTCAGTTTCAAGATATAACGAACAAAATTACAAGATAATTTTAAAAAAACGTAAAAAACCAAGTTTTTGACTATAAATCCTTTATGTACTAGACGTAACTAAAAGAATGTTCATTATAATACGCAGCGCAAGACCATACACAATACTAAATTGCAGTTGTGTCGTAAAACATGTTTAACATAATGCGCACCGATCAGGAAAATGTTTATAAAAAGAGTTGTCAATAAAATACGCACCTTATTTCGCGACAGAAAGGTTGTTCAATATAATACCACTGTGACACTCTAACTCAAAAAATAACATGATACATAGGAATAAATAAAGTAATCTAAAAATTCAATAATTTAATTACAGTACATGCCATCGATCTGAAATTTTGATACATAGTTTTTATCATCGCCACGAAACTGCCTGCTAAATTTCAGCTCGCTAGCTTACGAGAAAAAGGGTTAAAAATCGATCCAAAATTTTGGCGACCGAAAAGCAAGCAATCAAGGGTTCAAACAGACACCACGAGTTAAAATATAAAGGATTTTAAAATACTATATTGACGATATTAACAAAAATGCCTCGCTTTTCTTTTATACTTCATCTCATAATGGGGCTCCACTTAAGCTTTCGGTTTCATGAAAAGGTATGTAATGGAAGTCAGGAATATAATATGGAAGACACTTAGCACAAGCGTTTGGCTAGCTACAGCAAGGTGACCCCATACCATTGGTGGAATCATTTTCTTACACTCTCCAGACCACCCAGGTGGGATCAATGTGTTCGTACGATAATTTATCTATTCACAAACGAGTTTCTGATAGTGTTAAAAGGTAATATTTACAGTGCGCACTATCAGGCTGTAATAATTAGCGATAACCACGATACATACGAAAGTAAAATATGTTTAGAAAAATATATTTAACAGCATACAATTCAAACGCATAATATTTTTTTAAACGCCTAAGGCTGTTGCTAAAATAAATATGTTTGTCTAAAAATAGCTTCAGCCAAGACAAATGAAATTAAAGGATTGTAAAGGATGAAATAGTAAACAGGACAATTGGATGGTTAGATTTTTCATAATTCAAACCCCACCCTTATTTCAGCTCGACATGTTTGCACACAATTGTAGGTATATATTAGGGTTTTTGCAAACGGTTTTTTTTAACAATGCAAAAAAAATTTGGGATTTTCACAAATGTATTGAGAACTATTGATGGCACATTTATAATGTGAATAGTTGAGACTATTGACACGCATAGAACAGTGATAGAAAAACCCTTGACGCATCCTTGATATATATTCTGTTTCTAAAACTTAAATAAATAATATTTTCAGACAAACCTAGAAAAGTTGATAACAGTTTCAATTAAAATGTTATTGCAAGGGGGGTTTCTAAAGGTTGGTCCACGCCTCTCAAATGCTCGCGAGCATTTGATCAAACATCACACGAACGCACTATAAAATACGCCAATTTTGGCGTATTTTATAGTGCGTTCGTGTGATGTTTGATCAAATGCTCGCGAGCATTTGAGAGGTGTGGACCAACCTTTATACAGCAAAATAAAAATAAAAAATACAAACGATTCTACCAGTTCCTTATCTCTTTGACAAAAACTAAAATGGCCATTAGTTGGGTTTCATTGTAAATGTCATCGGGATCTTAATTAATTATTGAGCTATTGAGGACAAGTTTGTTCATATCCCCATCCTTGTTTTATATGATGGTGAACACTCTTCGGATTACCTCCAGCTGAAATGAATAAACCCGCAGAATTATAACATTCTCAGGATAATGACATTTTTTTGAATAAGGGGCCGTCCATAAAGTACGTCACGCCATTTTGGACCATTTTTAACTCCCCCCTCCCCCTATCACAAAATGTCACAAATCTTGGGACTAAAGTACGTCATGCTTTCGAGCTAAAAAGTGTGTTTTATTAACAAAATAATTAAAATTTAATGTAAAACACCGTGACGTCACACTTAGCCGGACTCCCCTCCTCCCCCTGTCACAAAGTGTCACACTTTCTTACACCCCCTCCCCCCCCCTCTGGAGCGTGACGTACTTTATGGACGGCCCCTAAATAAAAAGCTTTATACATCAGTGAAAAACTCAACCTTTCCAAAAAGAATTCCCATTTTGAATTACAGTTTTGATCTTTTTTAATCTAATTTAATATTTATTTAAAAGTCAATTTTATAATATAAATGTTTTATTTACTCTTGACAGCATTATTTTAATTGCGCGTAATCAAATCATACATTTTTTTTTAATAATGCGCATGCCCAGTTGGTCCTTTGATAAACGGGAGGAAAAAATTATCTTATTCTATTTCATTTGAGCTGCATTGACATTACCGGGGTGTTCCAAACATACGTTTTGAGTTTGATCCGTCGTCTTGTCTGCAGAGAATGGGGTTTAGCCGATACGTCATTCTTATCAACCTGAGACAAAACGTTTTTTTTTAAAATGTATTATTTCACACTTATATTCCTCTCTAATCTAACGAATGAAATACAATTTGTTCTAAAAATGATTGTTTTAGGAGGCCCTAATGCCATACGCTTGTTTTCACCCTCCCAGCACCAAGAGACATTTTAGACCTAGCTGTTTGAGTAGCTGAATGGCTTCGCTGAATAATTTAGCACATAAAGCTAATCACGACCGTTGTGAAAACTGTTGAAAATAAATGGTTGATTTTTTTTTCATGAAATATAAAGCTTTAATGAATAAAACTATTTTAGGTTTTTCTTTCCGGGTGTTGAATGTTATTTTTTAATTATATTTCTGCATCAATGTATAATGGGATATTATGAATATGTTTTTGTTTATTTGATTGCAATATATTTTATGGGCTTTGCAATCCAAAAGACGGTTGGTGTTTTTTTTCCCTTTGACATTTGCAGTGCTCTTGACGCTGTTATAAAATTATTATTAGCTGGTAAATGCGATCACGTGAGCAATCGATAGGTAATAGATGTACTCTTTTATGGTTGTCGGTGTTACTACCGCGTTAGATGCGATGTCTCGTGGTTGTTGTTGTTTTATGTCTATTAAAATCAGGTCTGGCCTAGTGTTGTAGGTTACTACCACGAAGAGGCGATGTCTCGTGGTTGTTGTTGATTTTATTTCTATTGAAATCAGGTCTGGCCTAGTGTTGTAGGTTACTACCACGAAGAGGCGATGTCTCGTGGTTGTTGTTGATTTTATTTCTATTGAAATCAGGTCTGACTAATATTGAGTATAATGAGAAACATCGTCTGGTATGATTTTTTTTTAAATATTCAAAATAATTTAACACTGAAATTATACGCAACGCATAATTAATAATTATTTCTTTCATCGTTTCGAATTAAACATGAATTGTTTGCCAGCTTCAAATTAAATTGTGAATCTAAAATGTATTTTACCATTTGAATGAACAATCTTGCGGGTGATAAATCATGTTAATCATGATTAATGGTTATCAGCTGTAACCCTCTCTACAATGGGCTTTTTTAATGAGAACTTCAAAAAACCTGGAAACAATTCAAAAATATTTTTTCTTGTGTTTTCCTATTTGTTAATGTTTTGTTTGTTTATTTTTTTAAAAAATTAAAGCTTCTGGGGTATGGCGTTGATGATCAATCATTTCTGTAACCGGCTATTGGTCATGAGAGCTGACCGTTTCTATAACGGTTGCGATCATTTCATTGGATCTATCGGCACTACTAGGTTCATTAACAATGTAATCAGCTTTATATTATAGATTTATAACATCCAAATAAATATATTTTTTAGTAACAGTCGGTAATCTACTTACACTGTAATGTGGTGTACGATGAGTGGCACAGGGATAAATGGATGATAATAAAGAAGTACAGTAAATCATTCTAAACCCTCAAATATAACCCTAACCCTACAAACTGAAAGGGCTCGCGGCGAATGATAATTTAACACACCTAAATGTTGTTTATGCTCAAAATTTTTTAATTAATCAATAAAACTATAAAGCGCAGCACTAATACACACCAAATGCACACCTTAAAACAATAGAAAAAAATCATTAAAATATTTTTTTTTCTGTAAATTACAATCATTGAATGTAGAATGTGTTTACAGTACAGTGTTAAAACTGTGTGTTTAAAGTACAGTGTTAAAACTGTGTGTTTAAAGTACAGTGTTAAAACTATGTGTTTAAAGTACAGTGTTAAAACTGTTTTCAATCATTCGAGAATTGCTAAACGCTTTTATCTCAACGCTAATGTTACCTTTAACAAATGTGAAACCAAAAGTTTGATATTACTGCGTCCTCATGAAAACGTTCACGTCCATGTGAACGAAAATAACCCGAGATAATAAATGGTTGTACGACTTTCAACAGCTAGGAGAAAAATCGGTATCAAAAATAATAACACTGATTCCTTCAGGCTTCACAGCCGGCGAACGGACCCACAACACAACGGTCTCCCGCCATTAAACTCGGTAATTAAAAATCCGAGAAAAGTTTACAAGAATCCTCGTGGGGACAGCACTCGCCCCCTTAACCACTGGCGGAATGGGGCCCTCGTGCTGCCATGAGCGCCAGACCGCGTTGACAACGCCTCGGTGAGGATGTAGCAGCATGAACGAAGTGGCTCGTGTGTGTCTCCACTACAGCGCGCGAGAGAGGCTGAGCTCACAATGTACCACTACCGCTGCCATGACTGATGTCAAACTGTTTTTGTTGCTAGTTTGTTGGTTGTTGTCTCATTGGGCTCGTACAAGTATTGTTTCGCGCAAATAAATGTATCTTTTTTTAAAACAATGAATAATATTTACTTATTTTGATTTGTTTTCCTTTGAATGTTTCGAAATGTTTCAAACAGCAAATGGCTCAATCATTGCGTCTTTAAAGTTATAAAATTATGACAAGATTTTTGTTTTATTATGTAATGGAAAACTATTGTGAATAAATAATGAGTAATTATTTCTTTAAAACGTAAAGATCTCAATAAATTACTTGGAAAACATTCCTAGAACCCAGACACATTGTTTTTCGAAGTATTTTTTCATACTAAAATGAACTAAATAAAAATTATTTCTATCCACCCAATTGATGGAGTTGGTAATAATCAACTTACAACACCAGTTACCTCTCCCTGAATGTTGTGAGTTATAAATTTTACGGTAATAACGTGGTTATAAGAAACATTTCTTCAAAAGATAAACGTAGCTCATGTCCACCGTAATGATATTATATGTTGTAGTCAAGATATGAATTTTTTTACATTAAATGCATTGTTCATCATCTTTATTAATATTTTCATGTGAAGCGGTGTGAGCCCAGCTGCTTGCTTGGGTACTGCGCTATATAAATTATCAAATTATTATTAGTAATCTTAAAATTTACCCTTATATAGCAACAACACTGTCTTTTGATATTCGAATTTATTGGGTTTAAGGGCGCGTTTTCAGAACGGAATCAGCATGCATTCCAAAGCTTCTATTATAATAGTACCATCGCTTACATCAAAGGGCGGCTCAATTTTGCTTCTCTCTATTACAAAAAATGTTTACACGATGTTTATTATAAGTCTATAATTCTTTAACACGTTTTTTTCGGTTTCATATTTTACATGAAGGACCCGTTTTGTTCCTTCTTTGTAAAGTAAGAAATATACAGGTTTTTGAGATTGAAAGAAAAGGAAGAGCGTTTTTTTACGCAATACCCTCGCCAATGTCTCGAGCAAACAGTATTTCTAAATTTCCATAACTACCAATGCCACGAGACGACCTTCCTCCTCATTCAACATTATGGCGGCGTCCCACTGACATTTCCCACCAGCCCTCCATTTACTCTCAAATCCCAGAGACCGATGCTTCCTTCGGGACAACAACTCGACTTTCTATTTTGTTTTTTTTTCTCCCATCCTCCCCCGATTACCTCCACACTCGTGTTTATTCAGTCTTCAATGACATGTTACGATAACTGTTTGTGTAGCATAGTTTGTAAACTGTGGTAGGCAACTTCAAAGTATAACTGTTAATCTGTTATGTCCTGCGTAACAGGTGCCAAGTTTTCAATAGATTATCGGGGAGATTTTGGTGGGGCAATACGATTAATTGAGTCAAGTAAAAAATTTGAAATAAAACTTGTTTAGACTGACAAAGATGTATTTAACGCTGATACTTCCAGTATTAACGGGGATTTATTATGAAACCCCATCTCAAACAGCATGTACTCTGAACGAAGACATTCACTGATCGAACAGCCTGTACCCTGACGGAAACATTAAGAAATTATACAACCAAAGCGTTGACAAAGACATTACATGCCTTATTGCTAAAGGCGTACAAGATTTTTCAATTATAACAAAAGTATTTGAAACAAATATAGACTCTCGCGAAACATTCTCGTGATTCTTAATGTTTACTTACGAACATTAATCATCCCAATATTTTCAATTTGTCCCGCAAATTTGACCCTCGATCTGGCCTCGAGTTCCCCTGTGACGACGTCACATTTGTGTATCTCGCACGAAGAGAACACTTACCGAGCGCATAACGAGATCTGGGATTTATCCCCGTGTTCCGCGTTTACTTTCGTTTTCTTCCCCGGAGACATCCGGTGTATTCACCCGGCAGTTTGGGTTCACAAAAAGAGTCCTTTAACATCCTCTTATTGATACATCCTGTCAGGAGAATGGCTCACACGAGGACCACTTGTGACCTTCCGCACAAAATAACCGTTTTAGAATACGGATTTTTTTCTTCCTATTACAAGTTCATATATGGTTATTGTACGTGGAGGTGTGTGTGTGTGTGTGTGTGTGTGTGTGTGTGTGTGTGTGTGTGTGTGTGTGTGTGTGTGTGTGTGTGTGTGTGTGTGTGTGTGTGTGTGGTGTGTGTGTGTGTGTGTGTGTGTGTGTGTGTGTGTGTGTGTGTGTGTGTGTGTGTGTGTGTGTGTGTGTGTGTGTGTGTGTGTGTGTGTGTGTGTGTGTTTGTGTGTGTGTGTGTGTACGAGATAAAGGCGGATAATATTTATTTTTATTTTTATTTCTTTCGTATTAGGAAGTTTTCAAAGCTTTAAAAAAAAATAGTGGACATACATATAAAAATTTTTAAAATATATTGTATGGCTCAATAAGCAACAAAATTTTGACGTGGCTAAGATTTCAAAATCTCATTATTTACTCCTAGGACGACAAATATTTATTAAATCTACTTTGTAATGCTATAACTTTAAAGTGTAAAATTGTGCGTGTACTTTGTAAACAGTAAGTCGTAAATTTACTGTTGTATGAACGTTTATTGACATTCCTACTGATGTTTTTGTAATTTAATGTTTGTTTTGTTCAACTGTTTTTTTCGCTGAAGAAGGCGTCTTGCCGACACATTCATTGTTTTCTTGTGTCTTTTTTTTCAGCATTCCGCATTTTTCAATACATTTCTTCCATTTGGCTCTTGTCTTCTGACATCTATTCTTGAGTGGTTTTCTTCGTAATTTATCTGATGCTTAGGAGTGGATGTCCTCCTCTGCTGACTACAAATTATCACGTGACACGAAACTCATCATCCGACACTTGTTGACATTTTTGTCATTTTAACAATGTAGAATAAATCTTTAGCTATCCAGATAGATTTTTGTTTTTCTCTTACTTAGTAAGGACGAAAAACGTGTCATATTTAACCGATATAATTGGAAATTTTTCGTCACACGCCCTCCTTGTGCTTTCAATCCTATGTGTAAGGAATTCTAAAACAGTGAGGGTATTACTTCGAAGAAACATCCACAATGTAATTGACAGAGATACCAACATTGCCAGATTTGACACGTGTCGGTTTCTCCCCGTTCAGTGTCCTTATTTCTTATCTTTAACAATCCTCATCTCACCTCAGCCCATGACATTTGGAGGAAAAAAAGGTATTTTTTAAAATAACCTTCCTTCTTGAAGTAACACCCCATCTCACCCCTCCCCCACGTTCCCCCCTCGGAGTTCTCCTCCACTAAACCCTTCCCTGACAATGATATTTATGATTGACGTGGCCGATCAATACTAATGGTGGCGCGTGATTCTAAATTTGTCCATGTGCACGTTCACTGGCTTCTTCCCCCATCTCTCTGCCCCCCTTCCGACACACACACACAGCCGGGGACCAGGTCAACTCAACTCCTCCGCTCTCTAATTCACTTAAAAGTCGATTTCAGTGCTAAGAAAGGATACAAACAGACCGTCTTGTCGGGAAACAAGGCCAGGCGTACCGTGTGCGTGGTGGCCGTGGCCAGCTTCTAGTTTTCATTGAGCACAGTTTAAAACCACGTGGAAATGTCACTGTGGGGGTCTCTCCACGTGCTGGATGTAACAACACCGCAACAGTAATTCAATGGTGCGGTATCGGGAAATCCCCATACATCTAATTCCGGACAAACCCATCTGTTAAAGATTCATACGTAAAATTAATGGGGGAAGTTAGCTCTTAATTTTGTATCGCTTTCCTAAAATGCACAATGAGTACCTCCGCACTGTCCCAAGTCGAACTGTTGCCAAATAAAGTGTGGCGCTTGTCATGTAGATCAGAGTGTCATGGCATAAACAACGCTGATTTTATTTTAATACATTTTTTAGCATCCTGTTATTTTAAATCTAATTGTTTTTTTTTAAATTTTGAAACAATAATGAATGCAAAAGTAAACTGTCGCTAAGCTCTGTTGTCGAGGTTAACTACTTTTAGTCACTCGCATGTCGCATATTCGCTCAAAGTGAATGGACTTAGTATTTCAACTACTAACTAAGTCCTTCAAGACTGCACTTAAGACGCATGTTTTCAAAAATTATTTACAACATTAATGAGACATTTCTTTTTAATTGATTAACGTAGCTTATGTGTAGCGTACTGTCAATTATGAAGTTATTATGATATGAATGTTTATTTAATGAGTTTATGTATGTTATTATCTCCATGTTGAGCGCAATTATTATTATTATTATTATTATTATTATTACTAAAAATTCCGAGTTCATTTTTGTTCTGTTTCTCTCTACTGCCGTAGCTAAGTTGTTTGTGTCTTTTAAAGTTCTTTTAAATCAAGCAATTACAATACATCGTCATGTTGGCACCACCAACATTGTATGGCGAGGATATTCATCCTATGGATTTGTAAATTTTTTTAATTCATTGTATTTCAGGTAAACTAAAGACCATGTCATGAATCACAACAGGTTCCTCCGTTCATGTCCTCTGAATATTTCATCCACTTAGAATCGATACGGCGGCCGTGGCAATAGCCCGCGTTCAAACGTATTTTCACCATCTTTAATGTATTTATATATCTCAGGGTGACATCATTGTTCTATTTAAAGACTACTCGACCCCGCCGTCTCAATGGCCGACATTCTCTGAATGTCAAATGCGCTTAAAATTCTGGAATTGTTCTCGTTTCGAAATTTACTGAACTTGAAAAGGAACGAAGGTGTAATTTACATCGATTTTTGTTGTATCGTCTGCTGAGGATTTCAAGTTGTTGGACATACTCGATCACAAGTCACCATGTCTATACAGAGTAATTACCTATAACCCCCCTTAGCTTACGCCCCTTGGCTGATGTTCCGCTTAAATACATTCCCCTTGCACGTGAAGACACACTCGTGGCCATTGTGAACATCCAGGACACTGAAAATAGAAATAAACTCCGACGTTCCTTTTCAAAAAAAAACTTCTCCTATAAAATGAGAACTGTTACTGTTTAGAGCCAAACACATTGAACTGTTCTGTGATCAAATTTTATTTTTCTTAAATTTGTCTTTACATAAACGTCTTTATTTTCTTGAAATGCACTTTTTATGGTCTTCCTTAAACTATTTATTTGTTGCTTACCGTTATGTGAATGCAGTTATAGGCTTCTCTTTTACAGCCAAAGAAATTCATTGTGTTACTCTGGTTCTGTTTTCTCAAACTATGCCTCTGCAAAGGGAGTTTGTGTAATGCCCAACAAAATGGATAAGAGCAATGTTCCCTCTAAGTTTCATTGGTTCGAGTGCAGATTGGAAAAACTCGTGTGTAACGTTGCACTGCATCCATTTTTGTGTGCAATATTTTACAAAGAAAAATTGCGCTGTAATTCTAAACTGCTGCATGGCTTAAGTCTGACATCTGCACGGCCGCGCATCTTAGAGGGAACATTGCCTAAGAGCAGATTTTAAAAGCGAATTGATTAATATGAAAAGTGCTACCACGAACAAGACATCACTGCTTCTCGGCTGTTGCAATCATTTCTCACCGCAGTGTGTCTCTGATATTGCCTGTCTGTATCAGTATCTCCACCTACGACTTTGACCTCCTCCCACACCTCCTATTTTCGCCCCCACCCTGCCTTCACCCTTCAATTCCATTGTTCTACTGACCTCCGTTACCGTTACGGCTCACCCCCACATTTCACAATGCGTCTTGGCGTCCTCCCGTCCTTACCCGACCATCCCCACACCACGGTCCACAAGATGCAGCTAAAAATTAACTGTAAATGCCACTAATCAATCTACAACTGGATTACAGGGGTGGTAATAGATAATGACTTAAAGACGTACATGCCCTCCCCTTAATGTCATTGATTCAGCCCAACGGGGCAACGCCATCATTGGGCAGGGGCAGGTTATCGTATTTCACAAAAAGACAGTGATGTTGTCGAGTTACAGGACCACGCTCAACAATTTCAACAAATGTAAAAAATCGAAAGGAGGAAAACTCTTCTACATTTTATGAATACTTTGTCTTCACTGTTACTCTGTTACTAATAAAACTTTGTATTTGACAGGAGCGGCCTTTGGGGGGTGGCAGCTGGGGCAATCGCCCCAGGCCCCGCGCTTTGGAAAGGCCCCACGTTTCAGACTTTAGAAAATATTTTAGTTACAAAGGAGCCGGCAGATATTGCGCTACTGAGTTTGCGCAACAATTTATCTAATCTAGGGGGGCCCCGCAAGGTCATTGTTGCACCAGGCCTCACGCGTACCTAACGCCGCCTCTGGTATTTGAATATGAGTGCTTACATTTTTCAAATCTTCTACAAATGTTTTAGAAATTTACTTAGCTATGAATTTCAAATGAATCGATTGAATTTTAGAAAACGTATGGCTAATGTAAGATTATTTAACATATTTTTGTTAAACACTAAACTCTCACACTTAAGTTTTAACGTGTACAACAGATCAATCACCAGCTACAATAGGTCATAGTTTTTCTCTATTTATCTCCTTCCCCATCTCTATTTATCTCCTTCCCCATCTCTATTTATCTCCGTCCCCATCTCTATTTATCTCCGTCCCCATCTCTATTTATCTTCGTCCCCATCTCTATTTATCTCCGTCCCCATCTCTATTTATCTCCGTCCCCATCTCTATTTATCTCCGTCCCCATCTCTATTTATCTCCGTCCCCATCTCTATTTATCTCCTTCCCCATCTCTATTTATCTCCTTCCCCATCTCTATTTATCTCCGTCCCCATCTCTATTTATCTCCGTCCCCAACTCTATTTATCTCCGTCCCCATCTCTATTTATCTCCGTCCCCATCTCTATTTATCTCCGTGCCCATCTCTATTTATCTCCTTCCCCATCGATATTTATGAAGTTTATCAAAAGCATTAAATTATTTTTAAAAGTACACAGATGGAGAAATGAAAATTTTGCAAGTGTTTGGATTTAGCATAGTGCTGTAACATTGTGCAAAATCTCTACAGAACCTCAAAGAGACAGAGACCAAATCAAATGGCATGAGAACATAAGAAAACATAAATGGGATTACAAGGCATCAAGAGTCAACGAAAAGATATAATATAAAATAAATATACTTTCAACATGTCTTCAAATAACGTATGACCTTTCCTAAGGACTATAGCAAATCGCAGGTAGAAATGGAATGTCTTATGACAAGGGCAGTGACGTAATTATCCCTAAGGGGTTATCTATTGTGTATCGTTTCTATACCCCGCGATCTCCCTCGTATGTATGAAAGTTTCATTTTTGATTTGTCGAGAAATACATGTTACTATATAATCCTAGTACATTAATTATATTGCTACGTTTTAGTTCTTTTGAAGTTATCATATTGTTTCCTGAATTTTTAGAAATATAAAAAGTTAACAATATAAAAATCATGTAACATAATATTTCATAAATATTTGAAATCTATAGCAGTTAATAGTTTACCAAAGTAATAATTATAATTATAAAAATAGTATTTTTTATAAAACACTTTTCTATTAATTATCGTAGGTATTTAATCAGTTTTTCAATATAAGTTAAGAAGCTATACACCAGGCTGATGCTAGTAGTCAAGACAGAACAACGCCATACTTTATCCCAAATATACCGCCTGTTTTGTATTTCTTTAGCCTACTAGACAGCGAGAGTATCCTTCTGCGAGAGAAAACATCAACTAAGTTCAGGGAACGAGCTTGTGAAAATGCCAGGAAAACATCCTTCAACATCATTGGGCGCAATCTCGGTAGATCATCGGAAGTCGACAGTACTCGGGTGGAATGGAACAAATAGCAACGCTCCGGGCGGAAACGTATATGTTAACATTGTGTCGGCCCTTCTAAATCAGATCAAAGCTTGCTTGACTTTTGAGCTAACTTTTTAGGCACACTTTAAGAAAATTGGTAGATTAGCTCTGTGGGAGGGAAACATATATATATAGTTAGCTTAGCAATTATGGTGTTTATTTGATTATCAGATTAAAGATAAAAAATATAGTAACTATATCGTTGGAGGCAAAGGAGTTCTGGGCCTTTTTAAGTTGTGATATTGAAATTTTACAACACTATCTCAGTCTCCGTTTATTAAATCCATACCTGTAGTGACATTCTAGAGCAGAAACACCATTCTAGAGCAGAAACACCATTCAAGAGTAGAAGCACCATTCTAGAGAAGAAACACCATTCAAGAGTAGAAGCACCATTCTAGAGTAGAAACACCATTCAAGAGTAGAAGCACCATTCTAGAGTAGAAACACCATTCAAGAGTAGAATCAGCATTCTAGAGTAGAAACACCATTCAAGAGTAGAAGCACCATTCAAGAGTAGAAACACCATTCAAGAGTAGAAACACCATTTAAGAGTAGAAACACCATTCTAGAGTAGAAGCACCATTTTTACACTAGCGCTTGGAGACAGCGTCTTCATGGTTAAATATAAGACTGCTCAAAGTGACGCACAGATGAAATGTGCTTATACCATAATCACGCCAAGTTGCATGCCCAAAAAGTTGCACGTCAATGTTCCAATACCTACTGGCTTAACCTCTGCTCCAGCATAAAATCAGCTGCAAACATGGGCAATGCCAAAGCCATGTACGAAAATATCAAGAAAGCAACTGGCCCTTTCATCTCCAAAGTTGCCGCCTCCCCCCCCCCTTTTGAAGTCTAAAAGTGGAGAAATTATCCAAGACCAGGCAGGACAGCTAAAACGGTGGGTTGAGCATTACCTGGAACTGTATTCAACAGTTACCACAGTCACCAGCACCGCTCTTGATGACATCCCTGATATGCCGCCCATGGAAGAACTTGATGTCGTGCCCACACAGGAAGAGCTGAGCAAAGCAATTGACAGCCTAGCTTGTTGAAAAGCCCCTAGGAATAATGGCATACCACCAGAAGCTCAAAAGAGTGGCAAGACAGCTTTACTCTAACCATTGCACGAGCTTCTTTCCCTCTTCTGGGAATAGGGCTACATCCAACAAGACCTAAAGCATGCAAAGATAGTGACACTATATAAAAACAAGGGCGATAGAAGTGACTGCTATAACTATCGCGACATCTCACTCCTTAGTATTGTAGGAAAGGCCTTCGCCCGTCTCATACTAACACGTTTACAGAGTCTAGCATCCCGTGTCTATCCAGAATCTCAGTGCAGTTTCCGGGCTGGTCGGTCTACCATAGACAAGGTGTTCTCCATACGGCAGCTCCAAGAAAAATGAAGAGAGCAACAGATGTCACTGTACATTGCACTTGTGGATCTAACGAAAGCCTGGTAAAAATCGGCTGTCCACCACACCTACTCGCCATCATCAGACTGTTCCATGAAAATATGCAGGGTACTGTGCAGTTCGATGGAGCTATGTCAGAAGCCTTTCCCGTCAGCAGCGGAGTTAATCAAGGTTATGTACTTGCACCAACACTGTTCGCAATATTCTTCTCTGTACTGCTTCGGTACGCATTCAAGGATAGCAGTGATGGAATCTGGCTACACACCAGAGCTGATGGAGGACTTTTCAACACTGCCCGCCTCCGAGCAAAGACCAAAACGACAGATGTCCTAATTCGTGAGCTACTCTTTTCGGATGATGCATCATTAACATCGCACACAGAAACTGGTTTGCAACAACCCTTGTCAAGCTTCTCCAACGCCTGCAAAGAATTTGGGCTGCAAATCAGCTTGAAAAAGACAAACATCATGGCCCAAGACACACAACCTCCTCTTGCCATCAATATCGACAATGAAAACTTGGAGGTTGTGGACAGCTTCACTTACTTGGGTTTCAAGGTTTCCAACACACTGTCCATTGAAGAGGAAATAACCTGTAGAATTGGCAGGCAGCTGTCACAATGGCTAAATTAAATAAACGGGTCTGGCAAAACACCAAGTTAACAGAAGAAAACAAACTGTGTGTTTATAGAACCTGCGTCATTAGTACACTTCTATACGGGAGCGAGACATGGACCACTTATACATCACAAGAGCGCAAGCTTAATAGCTTCCACTTGAGATGCATCCTTGGCATTAAATGGCAAGATAAAGTGCCTAATACTGAGGTCCTAATGCGTGCCAATACCCAAATTATGTTCTCAATCCTTAGTGAAAGACGCCTGAGATGGCTAGGACTTTTTAAAAGAATGAGTCCTGGCCGCATCCCCAAAAACCTCCTATATGAAGAACTGGCATCGGGAAAGAGGAAGACAGGTCGCCCACCTCTGCGATTTAAAGATATCTGCCAAAGGGTCATGAAAGCCACCAGAATACGCACAACCGACTTGGAGTGTCAGGCAGAAGACCAAACTTCGTGGCGCATATTTGTCAAAGAGGGCGTCATAGTAGCCGAGGAGCGAAGGATGGAGGAGGCTACAGACAGAAGAGCTAGGAGAAAGGCCAAAACATTGGGAAGCACAGAACTGGTGGGTAAAAGCTGTAGTAAAGACTGTCACTCAAGTATATGGCTGCACAGCCACTCGAGGAAATACAACCCAACTCAACGGTAATGCACCATCGTCTCGCGAGACGGAAGGATGCCGATATGAAATCATTATCTTGTGTTATATAAAATGAACAAAAAAACTTTTTTTAAAAAGATGAAGCCCAGCTGCAGTGATGAATGTAGAATCTCGCATGAAAAAGCAGAAAATAATTTTTTAGTCAAAAACTAAGTAGTCACGCAGGGGGATTCAGAAGTTTTGTTGATATTTATTGTGATCGATTGTGGGATTTAATGTGAGATATAAAATTTGATACACTAACAACCGCAAAAAAAAACTATGACAAATGCAAATTTAAGTGCAAATTGTTTGGCTTTTTTTAAAATTTTCTAATTATACGTGAACTAAAAATTTACTGACATGGTCACTTGATAAAATAACAACAACGACACGCCATTGGACGGTGTATTCACATCACATTGCGTCATCGATAAAAATGGCTGCTCTACCGGAATTCCTTCTTCATTGAACAATGTTCTAAACAATGACAGATCCCTGCTTGTTCGTCGTTGTTGATTAATCAACCTTTACTCCAGCACCTTCCCCAACTCGCCACAACTAAACTTTAACCTCCCATCCCCAATTTTCTTCTCAGCAAACTGCTTTCCTTAGATACCATTGCCCCTCTATCACCGCACCATTTCCTGACAGTCACCTCAACACACGACCAACTCTAGCAGCCTTCAATCCAGCGTGGGATGTCAGCCCTTGTTATAAAACTGGTGACGACCCGTGGAATGGGGGGGGGGTGGGGGTAATAGGAAATGGTAGTCATGAACGCAATTGAATAGAAATTAATCAGGCTATGTAGCCGGGCCCGGGCGGGGGGGAGCGGGGGGCTCATTATTTCCGTCTTATCAGACGACAGACATTCACACGTTTGGCTCGTTGGGATGAGAGAACAAAATTACGCCATTTAAGCAGACGTGGGGGCCATTTCAAAAAGAAGGGGTATTTTCAAATAACAAACCCTGGAAAGTAATAAATCTTTTTAAGGGTTTTTTTTTAATTCTCTAAAATTTATTTTTATGGCCCCCGTTAATTTTTATTTTTTTTTGACAAAAAATATATGGCTTTCTAGAATTGGGTTCGCATGTCCTAAACTGATTTAACTAACTGTAAGTTAAAGTTAACTGTTTCTATCTGTTATTTTTCAGATTAAAACACGCGGCTTTCGCTTAGAAATTAACTCCCTTTTCCAGAATTGCTTGCTATATGGACCACTAAACATGGAGCAGAAGGAGTATGCATGAGTCAAACTTGGTTTCTCACCTTACTGTCCCGTCTAGAATATGACGTTAAGTAAGTATTGGTTTTTAGGGTTTACATTTACAAAAATGTTGTAACATTTGCTTAATTGAGTGTGTTTCAATTTCAAAAATCGATTGACACGGTCCAGTGAATTTCTGCTAGAAAATTGACTTAAAATTCATTATTTATAATCTACATAATCAAAACTCTTCAGAAAAACTCAAACGCTCTTATTTAACGAAGTAACACGCGCAGATCAAATTGAAAATCGTTATGACCTTTTGATATTCCAGTGATGTGAAATAATGTTTGTCTCTTCCTGAGATATATCTTAGATACGTACGCCATACTTTTCTTGTTCTATTCTGTTGTTAATTATTTAAGAATATTAATCTGGAATTTTTTTAATGATATACGATTCACGCTTTAAAAAGTAAAATTTCAATGTGATTAAAAGTGTTACAATTTCAAAGCTAATAAACGTAAATCTTCATTTTTAATCTTCTTTACCCCTAAAAATTTAAAATTTACTTTATGACAACCTCGAATCTGGTGAGAGGCAATTAAACCTAACACTATCCCAATCAGCCGCTCAAAGTGCCGAGAATTAAATTTTCTATAATTAGAGAAACTTGGAAACGAGCCGGGGTGGGGAGGGGGAGAAGATAAAAACCCGGATCAATGCTCCTTATCTGGCTAAAATACCGAGCCACGGGTTAACGGACAGCTGGTCACCGGGTCCGGCCTGGCAGTTTCCGGGTTTGGCCGATATAGGTATCGGTGACGGGTCCACTTCCTCTATCTCCGCCCCATCGATCATGATGGGACGAGGCGGCGGTTTCAATCAGTCAGATATATTTAATCTCCCAGATCCAATCACCCTACAACATTCCGGGGAAGAGAAGTTGGAGGGGGGGGGGACTTGTCACTGGACAGCGTACGACGCTTGCTTGGTTTGATTATAGAAATCTTGGATTGGAAAAAAAAGGGGGGGGGGTTCTAAAAATAAATATTTTAAGTACTCTGACTACAAATGTTGTTGATGGTGTTTAAATTTAGAAATAACTTAGTGACATGAACTGTTAAACGTTATAATAGCTTAGAGAAACTAGATGTAATATTCGGATTTGAATACATTTTAGTTACGTTCTGAGAAATTTTCTTTTTGGAATTTCTTCTGATACTATATAGTGTTATGGGTTTCCTTAAGGCCACGCCAACACATGCAAAATATACTTTAAAAATGATAAAATTAAATGAAATCAAGTTGTCATATTTTTTTTCATCTGTATTTATTTTCCAACACACATTCGCAATTTTCCATTATAGAGAGTCGTTCTTATACAGAAGCTTTATTTTTACTTTGTTTTATTTTTTAATTGGCGTTCAATTGATTCATTTAAAATTTTAATTTTTAAATACACCACCCGTTTAAATTAATAAAATTATCTTTCCTTTACCAGATATTTTACTCAGAAAACGCAAGACACTGGTAAATTTAATTTTACTAAATGAAATATTTTTTAACCCAATACCTCACGTATTCACTAAAAAAAAATTGTTGCCAACTATTTAGATATTTTATCGTAAAGTAAATTTACCCCAACAAACCACAGATTAGCGCAGGTATAACAAAATCCATATTTGTAAATATAAGCAAACATGCACAAAACGACGTAATTCCCTAGACAGCGGTTCTGTCCACAGCTCAATCCTTGACACTGTGGACTGAGAAGCAGATAAAAACTACTGTTACAAGCGAGCGTGAAAACACGTGTACAATTATACAGCTTTTATTCGTCTGTCTGATGCTTGGAAAATTTATACATTAAAAATTGTAAAGAAGAGATGAACGTAAGAATTCCCCTTAGATAACACAAGAGTTAACCTATGTAGCCCAAAATGGAAAGGAAATGAATGCTTTTATCTTAGCTTTAATTCGTTTTTCGTTGTTAATTACAATTTTTTTTTAAACTCGAAAAAAAAATGTATAACTGCCATTAACTCAAAACATCAAAATACTTTATAATACTCCAATGCCTTTTTATTTCTCTTGTGTATAATTTAACTCATAATGCTTTCTTATCTTATCTATACAGACGCTCCTTCTATGCAGAAGATAGTTGCGTCCACAGACCATGACAGATGATCTGTTGGCAAGTGATGCAGCGTTCACAGGCCACGGCTTTGTGGGTTCCACGCATTACCCAGCCGCCTAACTACATGTAGTGTTAGGTACCCATTCGGAGCGGGGTGACTCAGGGACGCCCTAGGCCCCGGGAACAAACCCTTGCCTTCACACGGATTCGAACCCGTGACTATCGGTACGACAGTCCAGTGCGCTGCCACTCGACCACCGCTTTCTTTGTGTGTGAGGAAGAAGGGTCGATGATGTTGTGTGAATAACCTATTAAATTGAAACTAAAAAGCTCTCTCTGGTTAGACTGTGTGATTAAGGTTCAGAAATACATTCTTAACACACAAAAAAGCATCTTGCAGGTTTGACCACTGGTGGAGCGCCGACTGAACAATGATGGAGCGTTGACTGACCACTGGTGCAGCGTCGACTGACATCTTTAAGGTGACTTTTTTTTTCATCAACAGGCGAGAAAACACCAGGAAGCAGACCTGACAGCGTGTCCCGTGAAATAGAAGTGCACCTGCTTTATTAGTGCACAGCGCTGGATGTCGTGTTTAAGGCCAGGCATTAAGACACTGTGAGTTTAGACTCCACACAATATTTCATTTCTAAGTCAGCAATTGCAGCAAGTTGCCTGTGTACAAGCAGAGGTCTGGAGAGTGCAAGCTCAAATCCTCTTCAAAAAGAGAGATTTTATATCTGAGGAAACTCTATGATTATTTAAACCCACTACCAATGCTAATTTGGGGGCTTTAAGGACACTAAGAGCTTTAATCATACACATAGCAAGTTGTCTTGCATCTGAAGGTGGTACTATCAATTTGAAATGGCTTTCCAACCCGGTCCGTTGGTTTCATCCTCTGCTGTATTGTGCATTGTTTCAAATATTCGTTTCAATAATACGATGATTCTCGTAAAACTCACGATGAATTACCAAAAAGCCACCATGGCTTTTCTTGACAATCCAGAAGTACATTTTCCAAAATACCTTTTAAATAAGGTCATCAAAGAAATTTTCTAAAAATTATTTTCAGTGTCACACATTTTATTATTATTACACGCTTTTATTTAAGTCACACTGTTTGTATGTTGTATCCATCCATCCTTCCTTCAAATCTTGTATCGTAAAATTAAACCACTTCTGATGGTCCTAGAGATCTCAAAATTTTACCACATATAGATAGTAGATGACAATGCATTGTATCAAAATTTCAGATCGATCGAATGTACCGTAATTAAATTAATGCACTTTTAGTTTTTAGTTTTTGTCTATATAAATATAAAATATTATCTCTCGCATCAATGAACCATGCCTCAATTCGCCCTAGAGGGATACAATTTACAATTAAACTCAATGTGTTGACTTCAGATGTGGGTGGTAAAGAGTTTTTATTATAACTTTAAAAAGTACTACCAACAGAAGTCTTGCTGGCCGAAATATAAGCGTGATCGATTGCCGACATGGGGGTACGAGGCTCAATTTTCAGTTAGGGAAAATGTTGGGGTTTTTTTTATTATACATAAATTTGTAATGAATAATCTTTCTTTTTACCACTATCACATTTAAGTTATTGACGATGAAGTTTAACTAATTAAATTGAATTGATAAGGTCGAAAAATCCATTTTTAAAAATGTTGATACTAAAAAATAGAAAATAAAATAATGTAAAAAAAAATCTTTTTTAAAAAAGGACACGCTTTTATTTACATATAAAAAGAACAAAATAAAAATTTTCTATGAAAACAAGTGAAATCGGTGAACATATCTACTGCACATAAAAGCGTGGGGCGCTCATCACAACTCTCTATCGTGTACAAGTTAGTTAAATCATTAAACCTTGAAACACTAGAGGATAGAAGAACCAAGAGCAAAGTATTAATCATACATAAAGCAATTAATTTTAATTTAGAAATACAACACAAAGATAATTTAATACAACCCTCAGATAGACATAAGGATAAAAACACCTTTCTTATTCCGTATGCAAGAACAAACACATACAAGTTTTCGTTCTTCCCGTCCGGAATTCGGGCGTGTATGGGTTGCCTGAAGAATCCAGGAAAAGCAACACTTTATCAACATTTAAATCTCTAATAAAAATGCAGGACTAAACACAAACCATAGATAAGCGTAGGACGCAATAATCTTCTGTATAGAAGGAGCGTCTGTAAACAGATAAGATAAGATAAGACAAGGCTGCGAAACATAAAAACAAATTTGTATGAATATTAATAAACAGTAAAAGTTTCACAACTTTGATCATATAAATGCTACTATCACAGTAATTAGAAATATTTATCTGTATGTAAGAGAATAGTTGCAATGAGAAATTATTTGTGATGGGCGCCCCACGCTTTTATGTGCAGTAGATAGGTTCACCGATTTCACTTGTTTTCATTGAAAAATTGTATTCTCTTCTTTTTAGTGCACTTTCTATATGTAAATAAAAGCGTGTCCTTTTTAAAAACAGATTTTTTTTACATTATTTTATTTCATTAAAAAAATTTCTCTCAATGCATGACTCAAAAAAAAACCGCGATAAACATTAAAATGAAGTGTTACTACCATGAAGAAAAACAGTTTTGATTTAAACAAGCGCATATGAGCAAACCATTTATGTGTTACGTCTTGTTTGCTAACCAGCAATCCGTTCATTGCATGGGGAAAACTCAATGACAACATTTAAAAAAACTAGTGACATTGTTTTAAACAATGTCGGGTATTTTAATGTCATCACGCCAGTGACCTTTGGTGCCCGGCAGGATACAGCAACAGACAGCATCAGCTGACCGATGAGTGGCAACGTTAATAGAGAAGGGATGCAGGGGGGGGGGCTTACAAACAAAACAATTGTTCGTTATGTCGGAGACATCAGGGAAATAACGACACATCTTCATGGTACGATACGACGGATTCATTGGGCACATTTCGCTGTGCATTGCGGTTGCAGAATGACAGGGAAGCTTGTCTGGTATGATAAGTACAATGATAATGTGTGATGCGCGGCTTTGATTAAATGTATGACAATTTTTATGGATGAATAAAAATACAAGAAAGTAATAAATAAGTTTTAAAAACTACGGCTTCACAATACCGACGTTCTGATGACCTACTGCTTACCTAAAGCCAGCATCCGTTTGACCTACTAGTCACTAAACTAAATCCTGTGACTCTGTGACCTACTAACGCCATTATGCCATTTTTATGACCTATTGTTTAAGATAATGGCCATATTAAAACTAGAATTTCACTCTTTTTTTTAAAAAAATCTGTAATGCATTGAACTAATAAATTTACACTGATTTCAATGAAAGATTGTTAAGGCAAATAGTGCTTTAACAGGAAAAGGAAAAATTCTCTTTCCGCTTTGTGTTGAAACAATAATAACATCACTGATGAGAAAAACTTTTTAACAAACCGTTTTTACCTTTATCTACAGTTTTCTTTTTCAACAAATAATTTATGTGTTCACATCGTATACATTAGTACTGATTTTTTTCGGTCACATAATTTGATCTACTTAATAATAAAGATTACAGATTTACGAGATTTCGTATTATGTGTGAGTTTATGGTTGTTTTTAGTTTTATATGTTTCATGTTTTTAACCAATTTCACCTTCTCAAATTGAGCTGAACATTTATTAAAATGACTTAAAAATCTAAACCATATAGCGTTTTTTAATAAAAATCATATAAATGTGAATATATTTAAGTTATAACACGAGAAATCGTGTGTTTTTTTGTTTTTGTTTTTTTAATTAATTTTTTTAAAGATAGTTATAGAATATAATTTAATGTTCTCTTTTTGAAAATTTTATGTTGAAACCATGAGCAATTTATGTATAAAGAAACGCACCTTATTTTAAAAATGTTTTCTATTTGATCGTTTTTCGTGGGCTCTAATGAAATACTTACACTTTTGGAAAAGTCCCAGTTAATTGTTGCAATCAATCTCACTAACTTATAATCGCTTCTGATGGTTACAAAACGGCAACATTTCTGTTCACCGGAGCCCGTTGGTGCCTCTCTCAATCAAAGGCTTGAAAGATGAGAATGAAAACGAGAGATCTCTCCTGTTGTGAGCTGAGATAAACCCTCAATTTCATCTTGAGAAGTTGGGAGATGTTATTTTGGGTGGTAATTGTAAGCACAGATAATATTCGCAAAGACAAGGTTATCTGTTTTCGAACAGAGGCGTCCTAATTTATGTTTAGTTTTTGGTTTTATTTTTGTCGTCTAAAAATTCAGTTATTTGCCTGTGGAAGGACATCAATACCCCTCAACTTTAAATATAATGTAAATATATTATTTTTAAACGAAGTGATACATTTTTACAACGTACTGTTAAACTCATGGGGTGATAACCTCTAATACTCTGTAGTCTCTATATTCTTCAACAATGAAACTAATGCAATGTACTATAGTCGGACTGATAGTTGTGAATATCTGAATTGAGTGTATCATATGTGAAGATGACTATGATTGTTCTTTTTATTCAAGAATAAAAATGCTTGGATTTAATAAATATTTCTTGATTTTTCAGGTTGATGTCTGCTTGAATTTAACAAATCATCTACGTTTTTAATTGGCTTTTCCAACTTTTTAAAAAAAAATTCTTATCACCATGTTTAGGTTTTCTGCCACTGTGTTCGTTTTTTAATTTAGTCTATTTCATGTTTACCAATACCCCAGTAAAGAAATAACTTTCTTTCTGTCTAGCCTGATATCATTCTCACCCCACTTTGTTTTATTATTTCATTTGTAGATTTCTAATTGTAAAATATTGTCTTGGTTTGTACGTGTATTTACTTGTGTGCTCAAAATGAATATTCATTTAGTATTTGAACAAAAATCTATATGTTCCTGTGATCCCTCTTTAAATAACACCCCATACAACGTAAACAGAATCGCTGGTAAAGAAACTGCGCAGGATTAACTGTGATATAATAACTCCACTTACAAAAACGTTTACATGGCGTACAAGACATTTCACCATAGCGTCACACAGAAAAAAATGAATGAATGAATTCTTACTTATATAACGCTAATGCCATCCAGACTAGACTAGCATGCTTGTCGGTATAATCCCTAATGAACTCCTAGAGGAGAGTTTAATTAAGGCGTAATTTTCAATGATTTTCTAAGAATTATGCGTATTAACATTGCCTTCGATAAGAGTCAACGCCAACGCAATATTGCCGATAGGAGAATTTCTCCTCGTCCACAGTAAGTTACAGGCTGGAGATAGGATCGTGTTAATTCTGCAATAAGAAATTTCTCAAACCACGTGACCTCAAAATACGATTTCACACCTGACTGGACCAATTTGTCCTTGAACTTTCTCGCAGTTCGCCTCCATCACCTCCGTGTGTCTGATTGATGCGCATGAGTACATTCACATGTGTCACGCGATAGCGATTATGACGGCACGTTATAATTAATTTTTTTATTAATGAAAGGTCATCGAAGTGCTGACTTTTCTTGCAATCAGTTGGCTTGAACTCAACTTTTTTTTTAATTCATAAATTAGATTATGCAAATGGGTTGGGTTTTTTTTTAAAGAAACATTTTAACATTTACAGATCAAGTGTAATTTTACAGTGACATAAAACTCTGAGAGACACGTGACCTGAAATTGACATCTTTGCAACTAACGTATATTTATCATTTCGAAAGACGTGCAATTAAGAAAACCGTCCCGATATCTCTCTTCCAATCCTTATTTAAAGCATTAACCCATGTCAGACGATATTATTATCTCTTGTTATATTTTAGGAATGCATTAAATAGGGTAAATTCTAATGTGGTACGGTGATTGAATCGATAGAGAAATGAAAGGTCAGTCAAGCAAATCTAAGAATAAATGACATTTAACATTGTGTCGTGATTACTGCTCTAAATGCTCAAAATTAATATTTCCGCTCACTGGAATAAAATGTGTGTCATTGCAGCGACATCTTTAAATGGAAAATTTGTTTTCACCAGGAATTTTTACTGCTGCTGAGGTCTACTTTACTTTCTTTCTTTTTAAATATGAATTATGAATTTAAAAATATATAACCTTTAGAAAATCTACAAACTGTGTTTTAAAAATATATTATTTCTGTCCTTTTTAAAAAAAATCATTAGTTTCCATATAAATAAGATTTGTTAGTTTAAATTGGGAGACTGTCTCGATAATGCAGATTCTTCCAAATATAAAGTTTGTGTTAACATGCAAACGCGGGGATTTTTTAATATATATATATATATATTGTTATATACATTGCACGGTAACCAATGTGCAGAAGATTTAGATAAGTCATCTCTTTCCTTTTAAGATTTATATAAGTTAGAACATTGGAAATATATCACTTGTCAATCTTTTTATGTATGATTTTAATTGACATGGTCTCTTAAAACTTAACTAAACATTTCATTTATTTGTACCCCTTGCTTTTTTGAACTATAAAAATTAACAACTCGATAACAACAAATTTAGGTTTGCACATGTCTAGAAAACTGAATCATACGAAGATTAGGTTTTAATTAGGGCTGTTAACGATTAATCTACATCGGCCGAAATATTTTACTTTTTGACTTCCAGTACATTTATAAAGGGTTTAATGGTTTTAAAAAATTTAAGCTTAAAACTTGTTAACGATTAATTGAGAAATTAATCGTTAATTTCCGCAGCCCTAGTTTCTATAACTCAAATTTCAAATAAATGAAGAAGTTAGTTTGAATATGCAAATAAAAGGATGATTACGCTTAGAGAAGGTTAAATGAATAAGAACGTAAATACCATCATGAGATCAGGTCTACATATGTATGGCAAAATACGTATTAATCGAAATGTTCTTGGTAAAATTAGATAAACAGGCACAAAAAATTATCTTTAAACAAATACAACGCGTTCAAACGCTATTAATATAAAGAATTACAAGTATCATACATTTGGAAAATAGATTAAATGTTTGTGGCATTGTTCGAATGGAAAGCGATCAAAATGCTCATTTTCAGCTGGGTTTTTACTAGTGTTCACAAATATTGAGAAATCGCAGCTCAATTAAGAATACACTCAAGTTGTCTGTCTGTTTAGATTGGCGTGGAATGTCACTGTGACAGCATCGATGAAAGCGAGTTAATTGAAATAATTACAGTCAGACTAACAAGGTGATCAATAGTTTTATTGACGGAGTTAGCTGCCTATGAGGTGAGGGGGTGTCGCTGCTCATCAATGTGGTAAAGGCTGGCCTGCATGTGTTAGGCTGGATCACTGGGGACAACACATGCCGTGTGGTGAGGACAGCGCGCTGTGAATTATCAGGGAGAAATCTTAAAGTGGTGATTATCTAACCTTATATTTTACACTCCCTCCTATGCAGAAGATTAGTGCGTCCTACTCTTATTCAGGGTTTAGGTCTAGTCTTGAATTTGTATTACAGTTTTAAAAGTTGATAGTGTGTTGATTTTCCTTGTTTTGTTCAGGCAACCCATTCAACGCCCGAAATTTCAAACCGGAAGAAGTAGGATTTGTATGTGTTTGTTCCTACATATGGAAATCCCAATGTTTTATTATTGAGTGTTGTACCTCCAAGTTAGAATTAATTGCCATATGTATTATTACTTCTTTAATCTTTGTTCTTCTATCCTCTGGCAGTGGCGTAGCTAGAGGGGGGTGGTGGGGGCGATCGGCCAAGGGCGGCACACATTTAGGGGCGGCATTTGTGGGCATTTGAAAAGTGCAACCTATTCCGACAACCACCCTTTTTCTTTTGAAGGGGGAAAACCAAGGTGAAACAAAAATATTCGTAAATTCTAGTCCTAATTAACGTATTCCCACAACGTTTGTTTGATTACATAGTGGATGTGTGTGGATGTTGTAAGTAACGCAAAACCGTTCAAAAAATTTAAAACCACTCAAAAAGGTATTGATTTGTTTATAAAATTAAGCGGTATACGGTACGACCAGATAACGCTTTTACAAGAAAACTACACACAAAAACACATCACTGCTGAGCCCAATAATGTGCTATTAATATCGCCACGATGGTTTTTGCGTGGAATTTCGAGATTCGCAGAATGATGCGCAAACAAGTACCTACAATTCATGGCGATTCAAATATTGTGTTTAACTTGCAGGTAGTAATTTATAAAAAAAAATATGTGTAAATTTATATTACTGCTTGAGTTTTCAGAAAATTTTTGCAAAGTACGTTATTAAAAATTAAATTTATTATGTTTTTATTGTATTAAAGTAGCACAATTAATTTGGGTTTTTCATTAAAATACTGTAAGTCATTTAAAAATGTTAATCCTATCCACCAATTAAAGTAATCTGTAAATAGTTTCAATTCGTCTATTTTATGGAAAATTATTAAAATTTATGGCAAGAACATGAACATTTTCAAATTTCCCCGTTAATAAACACCACAATAAGCATAAATAATTTTGAAAAAGACATACTTTAAAATTTCAAGCGTCTTGGAAAATTGACATCTGAAAAATTAACTAGTAAAATTAGATAAGATGCTTAAATTTTACTTAATTAAATGTAATCTTTTTCTTTTCTGTGTTATCTCAATTGATAAGAACCCGTCAGTTTTAAAATTAATACAAACCCATTGCACGAAACAAAGAGATGTGCTTATACAAAACGCTGTTATATCAGTAAAAATAATTTGTGAAGAGTAGGATATATCCATTGAACGCTGAGTTAGAAGGAGAAAAAATATGAGTGGGGAACATTAAGAAGACGTGGTTCTATCTTTAGAACGAGAAGTACATCGGGAAATGTTTTTATCCATGGATGGAATTATAACAGAAAATAAAAGAACGCTTTGATGAGTTGCACGTCCTTGCATGAAAATATACGATATAATACCATATAACCTACTAACTGAAGCATTTTGACATCAAATAAATTACTTTATTGATACTGATAAAGAACAGTTCAATTTTGAAAGAAAAAGGGTTCAGGTATTTATGGCTGTACCTACACTACAAGAAGAGGCATTATGTTAGAAAAACGGAGGGAAAGGCCAATTGATATATTAAAATTTATTCAACAGTAAGATTGGACAATTCTGTACTCA
Organism: Ampullaceana balthica; assembly: GCA_944989445.1. Classification (NCBI taxonomy): domain Eukaryota; kingdom Metazoa; phylum Mollusca; class Gastropoda; family Lymnaeidae; genus Ampullaceana; species Ampullaceana balthica. The sequence goes on along the minus strand of CALYLW010000152.1, from coordinate 934,349 downwards.
ACATCATAATTTTGCTATGAATTTTTTCAACAATTGCTATCCGTGTCGCTAGTTGTGAAAGGAGCTTCTCCAAGTTTGCTATGAATTTTTTCAACAATTGCTATCCGTGTCGCTAGTTGTGAAAGGAGCTTCTCCAAAGTGAAGTTGTTAAAAATTATATTCCTTCCACAATGAGCGATTTAAGACAACAAACGCTTGAAATATTGGCCATAGAACAAGATATTACAAATAATTTAAATTTTGATAGCATAATACACGATTTTTCTATTATGAAAGTTAGGAAAGAAAAAGTATAAATATGATTACATACTAATGTATACAATTTCTTTCTTTGTAAAATAATAATTTATTTATAAATATAAAATAAAAGAATAGTATTTGATAATGTTGGTTTTTTGGTGTAAATTTGGAATATGTTTTGTCTCATGGGGGGTGGGGGCAGTGGCGTAGCGAGGGGGGCAGGGGAGGCAAATGCCCCGGGCGGCAATTTGCCACGGGGCGGCAAAATCTTAGTCGTTAATTAGTTTCTTAAAATGAAAATTTTAAAAGAATGAGGAGTTTTTTAAAATCGAACTTTAAAAAAAAGCCAAATAAGAAATTAATAAAAGAAATAAAGGAACTATCCAAAAGCATGTGAACGTTTTAACTGCCAAAACTTCAAACTCCTTATTGGATATAAATTCTTCTGATACTAATACTACTGTAACAAAAAAACAGAGGCTAAATTAGTATGAGAACGTGCACTGATGTGGTGATACATTCATTGATTCTTAAAATTTGTCAGCCGCCCCTGTTGTAAAATTGTGGCAAATTCCTCGTTGTTAATTAGCTAATTGTTAAAACGTGAAAAATAAATTTTAAGAAAAAAAAAGAAAAGCCAAGATAAAAAAAAATTAAGGGAAATGAAGAACTATATCATATTAAAATACGAGAGCGCTTCTAATGTTAAAACTTCAAACTCCATTATAAATCTAAAGTCTTCTGATACTAATGTTGCTAAGCTGGAAAACAAAGGGGCTGACAGTATGACAATAATGTGCTGGTATATATAATTGATTCAAGTTTGATTTTAACGTAAGTGAACTACTGGAAAAAATTGTTGGCGTATTTATATGGCTTATTTTAATTTTAATTTCTTTTGTTTTGTAGCATAAACAAAGATATTGGAAACAATTGCTTATCTAGTGGAATTAAAACTTGGCACAAATAAATACAAAATTTTGGGAGGGGGGGGCGGAAAATTCCTCGTTTTTAATTAGCTAATTGTTAAAACGTGAAAATAAATTTTAATATAATAAAAGAAAAGCCAAGATAAGTACTCAATAAGTACTCAACATTACCAAAGTTTTTTTGCAAATGGAAGGAATCAGAAATTGGATAAAAAAGAATAGACTATTAATAAAGACCGACAATTAGTTGTTGTAAAAGAGAAAACAAAGCGGCAAGAAATTCTTGTTAGAATATTTGACATGACTAAATCCTGGCAAAATTGAATGTGACTTTTTGAGGTCACAGAGAGGGCAATACTGTTGCGAACAAAGGAAATATTCTTGAACTAATGCATTAGCTTGCAAAGTACGTTCGAGCACTCCGAGATCAAAGTAGGAAAATGAGTTTTTTAAAAACTTGTCATCTAAAATTCAAACTGAGCTCATAGCAATTTTAGGAGGTACAGTTCACTTAAAATCATCTTTCTTCAATATTGTTCCATTGTATTTGATAGCTCTTCATATATTTGACATAAGGGTCAAACAAGTCCAGTTGTGTGATATGTAAAGATTTAAAATAAAAAAGTAGGCGCTTTAGAATCTTTCAAAGATTTTATTCAAGCAAAAGTGAATCTGCTCACGACATTTCTGAAATGATTTTGAATAAATGATGATCTTAAAATAATGGACTGCACAGGCCCAACGTGTGTTAATACTTCTTAAGGGCTGGAAAGTATACAAGAGTTCAACAAAGGCGCAAAAACATAAAATCTCATGTCAAACTCGTTCTAACAGTTAAAAATAATTTGTTAACATTATACTCCAACTGATACGAATTCTCCAACTATTTTAGTACACTTGAGCGTTGTTACGCATTCTTTTCCAAGTCCATACACTGTTGGAAATACCTAATTGCTTCTACAAGCAAGGCGTTCACACTTCAGGATACAAAATAGTGAATATACCATGGAGCCATGTTTGTGGTTACTTTAGTAAGCTATAGAACTCAAAGATGCAGACAAAAAGCTCAACACACGAACAGACGCAGGAACTTTGCTAGTCACAATGAAATCTTTTTATTTTCAAAGTTACATTTTTCAAAAATTCCCGAAATTCTTTACAAACGTACAGTGCTCAACAAAAAAATTTCTTAGCAGTGGCTACTCACAGAGAAACTAATGGAATGGAATACTTCAGGGATGCTTTGACATTTGATACAATTTATGTGGAGACAAAATCATTTTAATCGAACCTTCCAATCAAAGAGCAAATTTTTGTTGATCGAAGCAAATATGTATATGTATCCATGCTATGTAGAGTAACAGATACGAAGAAATTTGGTTTCTTCATAAGATGAGATTAGTGTATAAATTCGTGTGAGGCTTTGGCAGTTACATAGAATTTAGAAAACAGACATGATTTTCGTAAACAAGCTAATCTACAGGACTTTGAAATTTGTCTTCAAATTAGAGTATTCAAAATATCCCACATGACATATTCAGGCAAGGAATATTTTAACCCCATGAATAGAAAAAATAAATCATGAATTCAAGACTAGGTGGTTTATTCAAGTTTATGAAGATATTTAGTCTCGAAGTTACCCTGCCTAAAATAATATAATTAATTCGAACATCGCTTACAACTGTCTTAAGTCTTAAGTAAAGAAATGTGTTAAAAGGGCTTCTATAAAATTATTTTAATGAAAAAAATTAATGACGATCAATTACGAATACACCAAAATTGTCTAATCTATTGTTATTTTGGCTATTGATGCTGGCTGAAAACATTGATACATGAAAGATTGAGCCATGAGGAAAAACATAAAACTTTAATTTCATTAAAGAAATTAAGCATTTTTTTAACATAAAAATATTTAGTGTTCTTATTTTTAATTTCTAATTTTTTTTTACTTTTTAAGCATTAACATATTTTTTTCTTGGGGGGGGGGCGACAAATTTCGGTTTCTGTCCCTGGGAGGCACATACCCACGCTACGTCGCTAAAGGGGGGGGGGACCTGCGAGCTCAGTAACTTTCTTGTGGCCTTTAAAAAAATGTATAGTGTATTTTTATAAATGTGTATAGGTATGTCATCTTATGTAGCCTCTTTAATTACTGCTTACATACATATGGCAAGAAATGATAACCATGTTCCCCACCTTTACTTCGTTTCAATTACAATTACTTATTCATGTTTATTAATTTATAAAGAACATCATATAATCGACTAATTTGCCGTCCATAAATGACCTCACGCGATTTTGGCTGATCCCCCCCCCCTCCGCCCTCGTCACACGTCGTCACAAAAGCTTAGACGACTTCTTCAATATGACGTCATAAAATTTTGACACCCACCTCCCACCATAAAGCCGTATTTTCTATTTGAAAATAGGCATGTTTCAAATCAATTTTTTTGTCATTTAATTATGTTTTTAGTGCAAGGCTGCACTCTAATATCGTAACACGCGTTTTACTTAAAGGTCATTTAATAAAATGTCAGTAATCAATATTTAAGTGGTAATTTTTTTTTAAAGTGTGCGTTTTGACGTGGACATCACATTTCTCAAACACACCCCCCTCGTCACACATCGTCAAAAGTGTATGACTCCCCTCCCCGCCCCAGGTGCGTGACGTCATGTATGAACGGTCCCTAAAAAGGGCGGCACATTGGAGACCGCCCCGGGCGGCAAAAGTTCTAGCTACGCCACTGTCCTCTGGTGTTTCTAGATTTATTGATATAACTAATGTTAATTTTGAATATCTACCAGTTATTAATCTAGCATCTCTTTATTGAATATGTTCTAGTCTATGTATGTTTTCTTTGGTATATGAACCCGGTTTAGAAGATACATGTTCAACTAATTTTTTTTTCTAAAAAATTTAAGATTTTTTAAATATACTTTTAAGAAATGCATATCTTACATTCTGATCCACACTTACAGGCATACCACTCTACTACAGGTCCTGTAGATTGCAGATGGCTTAAGCTAAAATCGACGAAAGAGGAACTCCTAACAATAAAACTAATTTTACATATTAGATTTGACATTACATTCAATCTTAATAAAAAAATTCATCGAAACAAAAATATTTTTAAGAGTTCAAAATACAATTATTTGATTCAAAGAGAACAAAACCTTAAATGAAAGGCTTTCAAGTTCCACTATCCAGATTGCAGCACATAATTTCTTCTTCCCCTTTATTCAAACAAACAAGTTATTATCTCCCTTTGAACACTCCGACTGAGAAGCGCTTCAGTCTCCAGTTAGTCATTTTAAAACACAACATTTCAAATTCACTTATAAAATAATTGAATGTATGTACTTTTACTATGGATGCACTTCCAATATAGTCTTAAATTTAAAAAAAAATTAAAATAATCCAGGAATTTGTTTGACATTTTAATAGTGATTTAACACATAAAATGTGTGATATTAAGGAAATCTTTTGCATTATAACCAGGACACCATCCCCGTTTGCTACACACTACAATTATTAATCGCCGGTACGTTACCCCAGAAACACTTCCATGGCCTCTTAAACTCACAAACCCTAAAGACTTGTCCCAACCACCCCACACCGCACCCTCCCCCAGCACCATACCATCAACGGTATCATGAAAGGTCGTGCGACGATTGATTTCCCCACAACACGTGCCACTGTATCATCAGCTACTTGTCCCATACCCTCGGGCTTCGATTGAAGTGTATACCTAAACGTGTCTGCAGTCGTCGTTACTCACCATCTGCAGCGCAGCACACATCGCTGACGGTGAGGCACAGACCGAGGGATCGCATCCTTCTTGGAAATGATCAAGATGAATCCTCTCATAAATTGGTTGTCCCCCTTTAAGCCAAGCCTCCTGTGTCTTTGAGGTTTGTCTGTTTGGTATTATTTATTTATTTATTTTAAATAATTTTTCTTTTAAGTTGTTTACATTCTTGTGGGGAGGGGGGGGTGTTTTCTCTCAAGGCTATGAAAAATTACAGAGCTGTCACTTCGTACACAGCTTAGTCTCTCTGATCATTTTAATGTTAAGATTTGCTTAAAAATAATCGTTTCCATTCTATTTCATTCCTCTTCTTAAGATATTGCACAATGGGAAATGACTTAGGAACTACTGCTGTTTGTTTTTTTCGTTTTAGTTTATCTTATCTTATCTGTTTCAGACGCTCCTTCTCTACAGAAGATTATTGCGTCCTACGCTTATCTATGGTTTGTGTTTAGTCCTGAATTCTTATTAGAGTTTTAAATGTTGATAAAGTGTTGGCTTTCCTGGTTTCTTCAGGCAACCCATTCCACGCCCGAATTCCGGACGGGAAGAACGAAAATTTGTATGAGTTTGTTCTTGCATACGGAATAAGAAAGGTGTTTTTATCCTTATGTCTATCTGAGGGTTGTATTAAGTTATCTTTGTGTTGTATTTCTAAATTAGAGTTAATTGCTTTATGTATGATTACTACTTTACTCTTGGTTCTTCTGTCTTCTAGTGTTTCAAGGTTTAATGATTTAACTAATGGTGTTATTCTAGTCAGTTTTGAATATTCTTCAGTAATGAATCTGGCAGCTCTTTTTTGGATTTGTTCTAGTTTATCAATGTTTTCTTTGGTGGATGGGTCCCATACAGAAGATGCATATTCTAGTACAGGTCTCACCAAAGTGAGATAGCATTTTAGTTTTATATCTATATTACATTTGTAAAGGTTTCTTTTTATAAAGCCTAAGGTTTTGTTTGATTTTTTAATAACTTCATTGACATGGGGATTCCATGATAATTTCTCATTTATTATGACTCCTAAGTATTTTGCATCTTTAGTTTGGGTTAGTTCCTTTCCATGAATGAAATATTTTGAATTTATTTGTTTCTTTTTCTTTGTTACTCTTAACAGTTGACACTTTTCTGTGTGGAAACTCATACTCCAGTTAGTTTCCCATTTTATCAATTCATCTAGGTCTTTTTGTAAAATTTTGCTATCTTGTTCTGATTTAATTGTTCTATAGATTATACAATCATCAGCAAATAACCTAACTTTTGTTCCTGTTGAGATGTTGTTGGGTAAATCATTTATATATATTAAAAAGAGTAAGGGACCTAGCACAGTTCCTTGTGGAACTCCTGAATTAACCTTTATTGGTGCAGATTTAGATCCATTAATTATTACAGTTTGCTCCCTGCCCAAAAGGAAGTCTTGGATCCAGTGATGTAAGGAACCTGAGATTCCAAAGTAGTTAAGTTTTTAAGTAAACTAAGGTAGTGAACTTTGTCAAATGCTTTGTTTCTAACATCCCGCTCAGTGTTATGCCATTGGATGATGTGTTATGTTTTAAATGATATAAAATGTCATTTAGCCTGCATCTGAGCTAAGAGAGAATGCTAAGAAAAACACTTGTTTAATGGGTTAATTGTACGCATCATGTCTCCCTTATAATAAGTAATTGCTCCCTAACATTGCAGTCCTCCGTATATACACGTAAAGAATTATTTCTGCAACAATCCAAAAATACACACGTTCAAATTCTGAAGCGCACTCTCAAATATGTAATGTCTATACAATAAATTTACGACATTAGCTAATGTTAAACAACCAAAAATAGTTTTGTGTACTCTTGTCTGTTGGCAAGCACCGCTTGCACTTTTACAACCAAGAGATGTGGTTGGCCATCTCCCTGCAATTTTTGATGTTTCCTATAGCAGTTGACTTGGTAAAGTGTAAGTATCAGTCGATAATTGGTGTCAGATTAGCTTGGGTTTGTATTGATGATTCAAACATGTATTTACCGAAAATGTTGTTTCAGCGCGCACAATTTCTATTTATGTTGTTGCGTATTTAGAAATAACACATCAAAGAGGTGTAGAAGTTCGATGATTTTAACTTTCAAAGGTGGCTAAAGGCGGCTAAAGGCGGCTAAAGGCGGCTAAAGGCGGCTAAAGGTGGCTAAAGGCGGCTATTGTGTCTAAAGCGTTGGTGTTGACACTTGAAATATCAATGTGTTATTTATGTGTTATTAACAATTAATATGGTAACGTTAGAAACTTAAATAAATAATCAATTTTAGGAGAAAGTTTTTTTTCCAACAAAAATATTTTACATATAGAACAGGTTTCAATACCAAAAAAATTATATCATTGAAAGGCTAAATACGCATTGCGCAGAGTAATTTTTTTTTCAAGAAGACATTCAATAAAGAGAGATAAGAGCTGGATTTTAAAAATAAAATACAAGAATCTATTCAATAACACAGCTGCGCTATTTACTACTTTAGTTTGCTTTTACCTGTGAAATAAATTGACGTTTTAATTAATAGAGAAAGCCGTATTAAAAAAGAAACCCGTAAAAAACCAAGTTTTTCACTATAAATCCTTTATGTACTAGACGTAACTAAAATAATAATCATTATAATACGCAGCGCAAGACCATCCACAAATACAAAATTGCAGTTGTGTCGTAAAACATGTTTAACATAATGCACACCGATCAGGAATATGTTTATAAAAAGAGTTGTCAATAAAATACGCACCTTATTGTGCGACAGAAAGGTTGTTTAAATATAATACGCACCGCGACGCTCTATCTCAAAAAATAACATGACTACATGATACATAGGAATAAATAAAATAATCTAAAAAATTCAATAATTTAATTACGGTACATGCGATCGATCTGAAATTTTGATACATAGTTTTTATCATCGCCACAAAACTGCCTGCTAAAATTTCAGCTCGCTAGCTTACAAGAAAGTGGGTTAAAAATCGATCAAAAGTTTTGGCGGCAAGGGCGCAGACACCACGAGTTAATATAAAAGATTTAATTTTTTTTAAAACGTAAAAAACCACGTTTTTCACTATAAATCGTTTATGTACGAGACGTAACTAAAAGAATGTTCATTATAATACGCAGCGCCAGACCATCCAGAAATACAAAATTGCAGTTGTGTCGTAAAACATGTTTAATATAATGCGCACCGATCAGGAATATGTTTATAAAAAGAGTTGTCAATAAAATACGCACCTTATTGCGCGACAGAAAGGTTGTTCAATATAATACGCTCCGCGACGCTCTATCTCAAAAAATAGCATGATACATTGGAATAAATAAAATAATCTAAAAAATCAATAATTTAATTACGGTACATGCGATCGATCTGAAATTTTGATACATTGTTTTTATTATCGGTACAAAACTGCCTGCAAAATTTCAGCTCGCTATCTTACGAGCAAGTGGGTTAAAAATCGATCAAAGTTTTAGCGACAAGCAAGCAAGCAATCAAGGGCGGCCGCAGACACCACGAGTTAATACAAAGAATTTAAAAAGGAGACTTTTTTTTAAAATCTAAATGAATATTTAGTTTGTATCACTGTCTTCTATCCCTTCAAGTCTATGCCAAATCATAATTAACCATTTCATTAACATTTTTAAAAACACTATATCTTCTCTAAAATATGAAGATATGTCCTTCACAAGTCCATCTGCTACAACGTCGTTCTTTCAATATCTCGCCTCTATTTTTCTAATCATCTATGAAGACGCCCGTCACTGCAGATGCTCGCCTGCCAGTAAACCACTGTTGTCTGTTGTAATTATAGAGTTGAGATGTTTCCCGGGTGCCTTGAAAGGTGCTCGGTGGTTACGTACCATTGAGAGCCACGTTATTTATCATGTTGACATTTTCTTCAAGACTAACTTTAATGACAGCCGGTCGGTTTTTTGTTTTCCCGTAAGGATTTCTCGGAACGTGCTGTCTAGGCGTTATTTAAAAACAGTGCCCGTGATGTTTTTTTGGTGTTGTTTTTAAAAATAAAAATTTAAAAAACGGGATCGTCTCAAATGTTTGACAAAGCTTTTAACAGGACACAATTATGCTCATGAAATATATTCAGGTTTTATAAAAACAGATACAAATATATAACAATATATTTGAGCTGGACAAATAAACATAATAATTATGTCATTTTTGTTTTGGTCATCAATCGAACTGCTGTCCCCCTCCTCGCAACCCCCACGCCCTCAAGGAGGTAGAGGTCTTTAAGATCCGATACACGGATAGATCTTTGGCAGCTGAATTTGTAGAAGTTTTAACACAGAAAATTGATGGACAAAACTACTTTATTTGGTTTGTATAAAAGATAATGTAATGTCTAGGCAAACATTTTTCATAATGTTCACAATCATATCTTATTTTGAAAGCGTTGACTATTCGGTATTAAACTATTATAGATAATTTTAAAAATTAAGTGAAACGGATTTTTTTATAGCTTGTATCTTAAATTGACTTGAGAAACTTAAATATCTATAATGAAATTAACAAAACATTATATAAAATTAGATCATTAAAGGATAACCAAAAAATGATGACTTTAAAATTAATGTAATCACCCAGCTCCAGAAGAATAAAGATTTTGGCAGTATTGCTCCATTTCATGAGACATCCGCTGGTTAGCATTGTTCTCAGTCCAATAAGAAATAAGTATCAGCAGTTAATTGTTTAAACATTTTCAAAGCTTATCCTCAATTCAAAATCCATTAAAACGATTTTGAATTCTAAATTACAAGGATGTGTTATTTTTTTATTTTTTTTAGTCAAACAAAGAATAAGGGAGATAATTTATAAATATAGTTTTTAAATCTTTATTTTCTTCATTATCGTTCTTTGCTAACAATATTCTGAAGATTGTGTGCTTGGCTGAAGTCAGTGGCGTAGCTAGGGGGGCCGGATAATATGTGCTATTAATATCGCCATTACAGTTTTTATGTGGAATTTCGACATTCGCAGAATGATGCGCGAAAACGTACCTACAAGGCATGGTGGTTCAAATACTGTTTTTAACTTGCAAGTAGTAATTTATATTGCTGTTTCAGTTTTCAGAAAATTATTGTAAGGTAAGTTATTAAAAATTTAATTTATTTTGCTTTTATTGCATTAAAGTAGCACAAATAATTTGTGTTTTTCATTAAAATGCGGTTATTCATTAAAAATGTTACACCTATCCAATTTAATAAAGTAATGAATAAATAAGTTGAATTCGTCTATTTTATGGAAAATAATGAAGATTTATGATAAGAATAAGAAAATATTCAAATTCTCCTTAATAAACACCACAATAGGCATAGGTAATTTCGAAAAAAGACACACCAGTACTTAAAAATTTTAAGCGTCTTGGAAAAATTGACATCTGAAGAAGTAACTAGTAAAACGAGATCAGATGCTGGAATTTTACTCAATTCAATTCAATCTTTTTCATTTCTATGTTATCTCAGTTTATGGGAACCCGTCATTTTTTAAAATTAAATCAAATCCATTGCATGGAACAAAGAGATGTGCTAATAGAAAAAATATGTTATATCAGCCAAACTATTTATGAAAAGTTGGAGATATCAACTAAACGCGGAGATAGGAAAAAAAATATGAGTGTGGAAACTTAAAAAGACGTTGTTCTATCTTTAGAAAAAGAAGTACATCGAGAAATGTTTTTATCCATGGATGGAATTATAAAAGAATGCTTTGATGAGTTGCATGTCTTTGTAAGAAAATATTCGTATATAATACAATGTAACTTACTAAATGAAGCATTTGAATATCAAATAAATTACTTTATTGACATTGATAAAGAACAATTCAATGTTGAAAGAAAAAGGATCCAGGTTTTTATGGCTGTACCTATACAATACACGAAGAGGCATTGTGTTAGAAAAACGGGGGGAAATGCCCCTTGATCTATTAACATTTATTCAACAGTATAGATTGGAAAATTCTGTATCAAACATTGTAATTTTGCTATGATTTTTTTTCAACTATTGCTATCGCTAGTTGTGAAAGGAGCTTCTCCAAACTGAAGTTGATAAAAAATTATCTTCGTTCCACAATGAGCGATTAAAGACAACAAAATTTTGCAATACTCTCAATAGTCCATAGAACAAGATAGTGCAGATAATTTTAATTTCGATACCATAATACACGATTTTTCTATTATGAAAGTTAGGGAAGTAAATGTATAAATATGTTTACATACTAATGTATACAATTTCTTTGTATGTAAATAAAAAATCATTTATTTATTAAAAAAATAAAAAGAATAGTGATTGGTAATGGGGTTTTTTTGGTGTAAATTTGAAATATGTTTTGTCTCATTGGGGTAGGACGTGCTACCTCAGTAACTTTCTTGTGGCCTTTATTAAAGTATCTTGTATTTTATAAATTTGTATCTATAGGTATATACTCTTATTAGGCCTCTTTTATTACTGCTTACATAAATATGGCATGCAATGGTAAACATGCTGCCCACCTTTACTTCGTTTCAATTACAATTGTTTATTCATGTTTATTAATTTATAAATACCATAATATAATTGACTAACTGGCTGTCCATAAATGCACGCGACTTTGGCTGATTTTCACCACCCCCTCGTCACACGTCGTCACAAAAACTTAGACCCCTTCTTCAATATAAGACGTCACAAAGCTTTTACCCTCCCCCCCAATAAAAGCCGCATTTTCTGTTTGAAAATGAGTATGTTTCCGAAAAAAAATTGTCATTTAAGTATGTTTTTAGTGTAACGCTGGATTCTAATATCTTAACACGCGTTTTAACTAAACGTCATTAAATAAAGTGTCAGTAATCAAATATGTAAGTGGACATTTTATTTAAAGTTACCCGTTTTGACGTGACGTCACATTTCTTTAACACCCACCCCCTCGTCTCACATCGTCACAAATGTGTGACTCCCCCCCCCCAGTGCGTGACGTCATTTATGGACTGCCCCTAAAAAGGGCGGAAAATTGGAAACCGCCCCGGGCGGCAAAAATTCTAGCTACGCCACTGGCTGAAGTGCATTTTTATCTAAATTAAAAGGGGGAAAAACAATTCAATTTCTTGAAACAAAATGCTACAAATCTTTTACTCATTTCTAAAATTGACGACAGTTCAAATTCCGGTCTGTGGAGACCTTCTCCAAGTTTTTGAAGATCTTGTAAAGTAACAGTGTTGTCAAACATGGCCGCATTCGGCCCGAGGATTAGTTTTACGGAGGCCGCCAAATCTCAATATATTTGTACCATTGTTGCATTGTTTTGTACGAAAAAAACAACATCTTTTTAAAAAAAGAACAAAAAAACATTTAGTGATTCATTGATGTTGAAAATTTTGTTGAGAGAACAGGAGAAGTGTCGCTTTTGAAACACGAAAGAGGGCGATAAATGAGATTTACTTTTTGGCAGATTTATGTTTATAGTGTGTCATTAGACCAACAATGTCAGGTGACACGTAATCGGATACTAACTTCTTCTTCTTTCTTATCTAATCTAATGTCATACTCTGTAAGCTTCAGTTACTCTTTAAAGTTCTGGCCAACACCTGTGCAACCTGCTCCGTCTGCTGAGCAGTGCCATACAACACTGAGTATAGGACTCACTCGAAACCCAAGCCTCCCCGGCTATGTCCAGTGTTGGGCACGAAATCAAAGGGGACACCACTGTATCCGTGGCTAGGCTGCAATGCCGGCAGTTCGAGTCCCTGTTATGGTCTTAACTAATGAAGTACAAATTGCTATTTTCTGGAGCTTCGGTCTTTATGGGGGCTAAGCGTCATGTTTTGCGGGACGAAAAGATCAATTGAAAAACTTAAAGACCGGTCACCTGATTTTAGGGCACCTGGTCATCGTAAAAACTCTGATTCACACGAAATTTTGTTTTGATTAATTAGATATGCGACCACCACAAGTTAAAGTGTGTTCATAATGGGGCGATAATGATGAGATAAGAGTTATAAAAATTACGTCAGTGTTACTAAAATATTCACAAATAACTGGAAATAAATGTAAAATAGTTTAAATTAAAATAGCCCGAATGGGGGCATATGTCTATCCTGTATTTTTTAAAACGAATTCAAAAACGGGTTTTCGGTTCACTGAAGTTTGACCCATTCTGTAAGTGTGTTGTTTGTCCGTCTTGTCGACGCGGACCATCCTCATCACATTAGACATGTGTTTTGACAGCCGTGTGTGACCTTTGGCGGCCGTGTGTGTCCTTTGGCGGCCGTGTGTGTCCTTTGGCGGCCGTGTGTGTCCTTTGGCGGCCGTGTGTGTCCTTTGGCGGCCTTGTGTGTCCTTTGGCAGCCTTGTGTGTCCTTTGGCGGCCTTGTGTGTCCTTTGGCGGCCGTGTGTGTCCTTTGACGGCCATGTGTGTCCTTTGGCAGCCTTGTGTGTCCTTTGGCGGCCGTGTGTGTCCTTTGGCGGCCTGGTGTGTCCTTTGGCGGCCTTGTGTGTCCTTTGGCGGCTATTTAGCCTGATTCTTGCCCGAAAGTGCGTCCATATGTTGGACTAAAGAGTGAGAAAAAGCGCAGGGCCCAAGGCGCTTGCCTCGTTCGCCTTGCCCTGAGGCCAGCCCTGGTTCTATTATAATATTCTTTTTTTATCTGTCTTACACAGACAGTCTTCGTTTTATCATTATTTTTTATTTTCTTGACTTTCTTTTCTGTAAGAAATCATGCTATTTTTTCCCTTAAAAAAAGGGATGAAAAACGCTAAGTCATTGGTCGTGCATGCGAACTTTATTTAAACATTTACTTTGTTGACTATCCGGGGTAAGGACTTGTGCAAACTTGACCCTACATTAGTTGCACCAGGTGAAGTGGCTCCATACCTGAAGCTGTAGCTTGTCGGAAATCGTTGAAGGGATTTTTTTTTAAATATGTCAATGAATGCAGAAACTTGCTGCTCACTGTTGACATTTGACAGTTCACCTACCGGTGGCTTGATTTTAATTAAAGCGATCTATCAAAGCGTTAGTATTTAAGACATACCTTACCTATGACTATAAAGCATTTTACATTAGGAAATAAACTTCTAGTCTCAAATCTATCGTTAAACTATTTAATTACTTTTAAATAACATGTAGGTTATTTTCATTAATCGTACGTTTTTAATGTAACACACATCCACATTAGTAAGTTTTACTCTGATCTGGTTATAAATGTGTCGTAGGGCCAAGAATAATTCCGACATGAGCTCGACTTATTCTACACTACAAGTTGTTGTCGATTATGTTTGGGAATTATTTCTGAAATTTTAAGGCGCTGCAAGAAGCTTTGGAAGAAAGGTTAAATGGTAGGCACACATTTATGTATTTTAAGACCTTAACCCGGAAAAAGTATGTTGTAAAAAAATAATTCATCGTCCTATTGGTATTGGATGATGTCATTGACTTTGTTAGATGATCAAATATATTGGTATTGGATGATGTCATTGACTTTGTTAAATGATCAAATATATTGGTATTGGATGATGTCATTGACTTTGTTAGATTATCCAATATATTGGTATTGGATGATGTCATTGACTTTGTTAGATTATCAAATATTTTGGTATTGTATGATGTCATTGACTTTGTTAGATGATCAACTATTTTGGTATTGGATAATGTCATTGACTTTGGTAGGCGATCAAATATATTGGTATTGGATGATGTCATTGACTTTGTTAGATGATCAAATATGTTGGTATTGGATGATGTCATTGACTTTGTTAGATTATCCAATATATTGGTATTGGATGATGTCATTGACTTTGTTAGATGATCAAATATATTGGTATTGGATGATGTTATTGACTTTGTTAGATTATCCAATATATTGGTATTGGATGACGTCATTGACTTTGCTAGATGATCAAATATTTTGGTATTGGATGATGTCATTGACTTTGTTAGATGATCAAATATATTGGTATTGGATGATGTCATTGACTTTGTTAGATTATCAAATATATTGGTATTGGATAATGTCATTGACTTTGTTAGATGATCAAATATATTGGTATTGGATGACGTCATTAACTTTGTTAGATGATCAAATATATTGGTATTGGATGATGTCATTGACTTTGTTAGATGATCAAGTATATTGGTATTGGATGATGTCATTGACTTTATTAGATGATCAAATATATTGGTATTGGATGATGTCATTGACTTTGTTAGATGATCAAATATATTGGTATTGGATGATGTCATTGACTTTGTTAGATGATCAAATATATTGGTATTGGATGATGTCATTGACTTTGTTAGATGATCAAATATATTGGTATTGGATGATGTCATTAACTTTGTTAGATGATCAAATATTTTGGTATTGAATGATGTCATTGACTTTGTTAGATGATCAAATATATTGGTATTGGATGATGTCATTAACTTTGTTAGATGATCAAATATTTTGGTATTGGATGATGTCATTGACTTTGTTAGATGAACAAATATATTGGTATTGGATGATGTCATTAACTTTGTTAGATGATCAAATATATTGGTATTGGATGATGTCATTGACTTTGTTAGATTATCCAATATATTGGTATTGGATGATGTCATTGACTTTGTTAGATGATCAAATATATTGGTATTGGATGATGTCATTAAATTTGTTAGACAAACAAATATTTTGGTATTGGATGATGTCATTGACTTTGTTAGATGATCAAATATATTGGTATTGGACGATGTCATTAACTTTGTTAGATGATCAAATATATTGGTATTGGATAATGTCATTGACTTTGTTAGATTATCAAATATATTGGTATTGGATGATGTCATTGACGTTGTTAGATGATCAAATATTTTGGTATTGGATAATGTCATTGACTTTGTTAGATGATCAAATATATTGGTATTGGATGATGTCATTGACTTTGTTAGATGATCAAATATATTGGTATTGGATGATGTCATTGACTTTGTTAGATGATCAAATATATTGGTATTGGATGATGTCATTAACTTTGTTAGATGATCAAATATTTTGGTATTGAATGATGTCATTGACTTTGTTAGATGATCAAATATATTGGTATTGGATGATGTCATTAACTTTGTTAGATGATCAAATATTTTGGTATTGGATGATGTCATTGACTTTGTTAGATGAACAAATATATTGGTATTGGATGATGTCATTAACTTTGTTAGATGATCAAATATATTGGTATTGGATGATGTCATTGACTTTGTTAGATTATCCAATATATTGGTATTGGATGATGTCATTGACTTTGTTAGATGATCAAATATATTGGTATTGGATGATGTCATTAAATTTGTTAGACAAACAAATATTTTGGTATTGGATGATGTCATTGACTTTGTTAGATGATCAAATATATTGGTATTGGACGATGTCATTAACTTTGTTAGATGATCAAATATATTGGTATTGGATAATGTCATTGACTTTGTTAGATTATCAAATATATTGGTATTGGATGATGTCATTGACGTTGTTAGATGATCAAATATTTTGGTATTGGATAATGTCATTGACTTTGTTAGATTATCAAATATATTGGTATTGGATGATGTCATTGACTTTGTTAGTTTATCAAATATATTGGTATTGGATGATGTCATTGACTTTATTAGATTATCAAATATATTTTGGTATTGGATGATGTCATTGACTTTGTTAGATGATCAAATATATTGGTATTTGATGATGTCATTGACTTTTTTAGATTATCAAATATATTGGTATTGGATGATGTCATTGACTTTGTTAGATTATCAAATATTCCTAAGGTGCAGATGTTGGAATCATGTTAAAATACAGCCACACTCCAAACTGCACTGACCGTTCTAAGCTCCTCCTTCACAGTAAATGCCAGGCCTGTTGGACATTAACCCCGAAAATAAAAAAATTAACAAATGTTCGCCGGTGTTGTAAACCTTCGAATAACACACGACACATCACAGAAGATGGATGTTAAGTGATGTTCGGTGAGGCCCATTTTGCACATCCACGTTCCTAGGCAAACGTGTGAAATCTTTAAGAGAGAACAGAACAATCTTATACATGCAATATTTATATTATCTCGTTTTGTTTCATTAGCGGGAACAAAATATAATGCCACTTGAGTAGGAGGTGAGTTACGTATGATAAGTATAAGGGGTGGTGGTGATAATCTGTTTTGAGTACGCAGAAATAAACTCAAACTTCAGGTGTAAGCAAGAAGAAAAAAAATTTAACCGAGGAACCTGCAAGGGTTAAACAATCTTCAGTTAAATCATAAGCTACAGCTTTATCGTTAGCCGTGGACAAACCCATGATACCAACCTCTTCTTTCCAAATTTAGAACGCTAACACCTTACCTTCACTTCTTGTCATATCAACTTGCTCCAACAACCTGCCCAAACAATTCTGTCCTAAAAAATCTAAACAACACTACCTGCACTTACAACCTGACACAAAAAACCATCAATAAAACCTGCAGACAACAACCTACACATGCTCTAAGCACTAGCCCTAATAACCTTCTCATATAACCTGTCCTAATACAACCTGCCCTAATACAACCTGCCCTAATACAACCTGCCCTAATACAACCTCTCCTAATACAACCTGCCCTAATACAACCTGCCCTAATACAACCTGCCCTAATACAACCTGTCCTAATACAACCTGTCCTAATACAACCTGTCCTAATACAACCTGCCCTAATACAACCTGTCCAAATACAACATGTCCTATTACAACCTGCACTAATACAACCTGTCCTAATACAACCTGTCCTAATAAAACCTGTCCTAATACAACCTGCCCTAATACAACATCCTCTATACAACCTTCCCCAACATGCCTAAATACAGCCTCCCCTAATACAACCTGCCCTAATACAACCTGCCCTAATACAACCTGCCTTAATACAACCTGCCCTAATACAACCTGCCTAAATAACCTACAGAAAACCACCTTTCCTAACAATTTTCTATGGGTTAACCACTAAGTAATATAACAAGTCTTTAGATTGAGATCTAGAATCTAGATGAAAAAGAAGAAAATCTATTAAAAGCAAAATGGATACCACAACTATACAAATAGCTTGTGTTGATGCCACAACTAGACAAATAGCTTGTGTTGATACAACAACTAGACAAATAGCTTGTGTTGATACCACAACTAGACAAATAGCTTGTGTTGATACCACAACTAGACAAATAGCTTGTGTTAATACCACAACTAGACAAATAGCTTGTGTTGATACAACTATACAAATAGCTTGTGTTGATACAACAACTAGACAAATAGCTTGTGTTGATACCACAACTATACAAATAGCTTGTGTTGATACCACAACTATACAAATAGCTTGTGTTGATACAACAACTATACAAATAACATGAGGTAACCTCATGTCAGATCATCTCTGGTGTTGCAGAATCCGTGATGGCGTGTGTAAATGGCTGAAAACAAGGCTAGGGACGTGTGAGATATATGTAAGTATGGTGGGAGGGATGTTATGTAATATCAAAGCAATTTTCTACACTTGGGCCAAGCAATAAAGGAGTGAACGACATTCTCAATTTTGGGACAAACCTGGGACGACACGTCACACACCTGGGGTCACGGTCACACATCCGTGAGTCGGAGTCGTAGATGCAATCAACTCGACCTGATAGCTTCCCTTGCTTCCTTGTCCGTCGTTTTCACCAGTAAATCCTCTATTTCCATCACCATTCCCAGAAATCGACAGGTAAATGTTGCTCTGTATTTGTTTACCATATTTCCCTCTGGCCCCACGCCCTCGTATGTCTACCTGACTCGGGAGACGGACAGAAATTATTTCAAATGTTAAACACACCAACAGCGTGTAAGCCATTAACGTACACTAAAAAAAAATATTTTTTTAAAGTCGGCTAGCTAGTTTCAAAGTCAAACGTGTCACTCTCATTTGAACATGAGAATGGGTTGTGTTCTGGATTAAGGGCTGTATAACCAGGCCGAGGAGACGGGCTTACAGGTAAGATATGAAAATTGTATACGAACAAGATTGAAGGTGATACCTGTATTGTTAATATCAAGTCCTTGTGGTTGTAGAGATGTGGAGAGAAATGTTTTATATCAGAGGTGTCCGAAGTCCGACCCGCGAGCCAAATACGGCCCACGCTAAAATTTGAACTGGCCCACGAAGTCATGTTTAATTACTTGACTCATGGATTTTTTTTTATGTTGCCACAACATTATATTTATAAGAACATATAAAAGTATGTGCTGTTTTGAGTACTATGACGGAAAAATCGATGACGTGTTATCTTTGTCAAACGTGTATACTGAATACAAAAGCCGATGAAATTATGTACAGTTATGGGTAACAATTTTGAATACGTTCAATGGAAAAAAGTAAATGACTTAAATTTATTTATTTATTTATTTTTTAAGTTTTGCCAACTCGAAAAAGAAAATAGCGTGGCATCGATGTACATAAAATTTTAAAACAGATTTTAATAACAATTTTCGATAAAACATTTTCCGCTATTGTTATACTGTTGTAAGGTATGTAGTGTGAAATAAACATCTTTATTCTATAACTTTGCCATTATTGATACAATTTTAGAAATTTAAAATGATGAAATAAGATATTATTAAAGTATCGAAGATCGCGACAGCAGTGCCCTCTTTTTTCTCCATAAAATATCACTCTTTACAAAAATAATAATAATAATAATAACTACAACAGACATATGACTATAAGTCTTAAACTTAAAGTATGTCATTTTTGTTTATTATCTTAATCCGGGCTGTGAATGCTTTTATGACTCTCTTTGCAAAAAAGTTTGGACGCCCCTGTTTTATATGAAGGATTGGTTTTATGAATTGCTGTGTCCAGAATTGGCATGAATTCTAAAAATGGCCAAAGTTTTTAGTTACTTATTATTATGAGATGATGATTAAAACATTTCATTAACGTCGCTAAAGAAAGTGCCTGAAGTCTCCAACTCGCACCCCGCAGAGGGCCGCCTGTTGTGGAGACACTGATGTGTTTCCATCTTCTTCCCGAAATAAAGTTGAAATTGTTAACCAAATCTCATCTTCCAGCCCTGTAAAATTCAAGTAGTCCTCCACTTCACTGCAGCCATGGGGGTTGAATTACCAAACAGTAAAAGCCATTAAAGGCAACCCTTTCGTTTGTGTGCTACTGTATAGTAGATTGAATAATACAAAAATATTATGTATATCCGCCAGCTCAGTAATTTATATTGAATCTTCAGCTATCTCATCGGCTCTTTCCCAAGGGTGAGCATAACCACTGTGGGGGTAGGGGAGGGGGGGCAAAGCAAATGAAACGCAGTGGAAGATTCCCATAGGTCCAAAGAAATGCTAAGACTATAATTTAACCTTTAATCAATGTTACGTGGGTAACCCATACTAAGTAAAAGTTGGTAGCTATGCCCATTGTAAAACAAAGCAGTATTTAAATATGAGAAATGAATGGTAGTCTTATACATTTCATCTGTGGTGAATAATAATAATAATAATAATAATAATAATTTGATAATATTATAGTGCAGTACCCCAGCAAGCTTTAGATAAAATTAGTAACATACACAATTGTCTATTTCTTCAATATAAAACATTCATATCCCAAATACAACATATAATGAAATTACGGTGCATGTAAGCTACGTTTATCCTTTAAAGAACTTTTTAAATTTCTCTTTAATTAATTTTGAAAGATGAGTTTTTAATGCAGTCTTGAAGGCCTTAGTAGTTGGAATACTGTGAATGTGTAATGGCACTGAATTCCATTGCTTGGTGGCACAAAGAGAGAAAGACGTATCATGAAATGTTTTAGTTTGTGTATTAGGAACATAGAATATGAATGTTGTATTACAGTTGAATGTCATCTATTCACGATATACAATCATATTCATACAGTTGATATAAGAAAAAAAGAAATTCAGGGCCAACGGACCCAAAAATTATATTTTTTTATAACTCAAAGCCCCCAACACCCAACCCCCCACCCCCAGCGGTATTATTTTTTATGAATAATGAACTGTTTGTGTGACAAGTTTTGTTCACTTTCATCAATCAGTGTAAAATCTATGGACAAAAAAAGAACTAAAAATTATAAGGCAAAAAATATATATATAGGCCCTGGCCCCGCAGAATAGAAAATTATGAGTTCAATTCTTTTCCGCATTATAGAATGGGTCGCTAGAATGTTGTGTTCTAGATTTAGTCTAGTCATCAAACCATCGCATAGCCAATGTTTTAAATTAAATTTGTATAGCTCGTGTAAGAAAACAAACAGCAATATAGGTCCTTTACTGTACATTACCTAAAATGTAAAACCCTTATAAATTTCATGATGGAGATGTGTGCGCAATGTAGTGAAAGTTCACCCGATCCTTTTAGCAACGTATGTGGAACCAACAAACGAAAAATACAATTGTGTTTATAAATAAATATAAATGATTTATTGTAACTTTTTACCGTGACTTTTTGTGACATGTTTTTTTTTACCCGGGACTTTTTTTTCCGTGCCATTTTTCTTTACAACGGTATACAGACGCTACTGTTGTCTTTTCATTAAAACTTGCTGGGAAGACAACTCCTAATTGACTTACATCCTTATCTCCCTTAGCTAATTGCTATTTCTGATATCGTGTTGACGGACCAGGTATTATGAAGCCAGAATGGTAAACAATTGGTCAATGTCTTCTTCCCATTAAGAGTGAATTCCCCAAGATTATTATTTTTAAACTTTAGAATAGGTCCATTATCTATTTCAATACTCGCAAGGGGTTTGTTTTTTAAAGAAAGGTCAAATTTAGCATCTTATATAGATAATGAACTTGTGTCATATTCCATTTACTATACTGTTATACAAATTTAAGGTTACAACTTTAAATGTCAAATGTTTCATAATTATCGCAATACAAATTTTTAGCATAATTGTATTTATAACACTCCCCAGATTTATGTATTGTATTTTAATGTATTTTATAGAAATATCAACATAGATATAATGAACACGTTGTGTAAAAAGAGGCTGTTAATATAATAATTTAGTTCATTTCGTGAACAAACAAAAAAAAAGTCACAGTATTCAAAAGACGTGCAAAAGCTATAACTATTATTTATCTGAAGTTTAAGTATGAGTCTATTTGGTGACCCATTCCATCCAGTTACGCTGTATTTATGTATTGGGGGCCGTCCATAAAGCATGTCACGCTATTTTTTACAATTTTAAACTCCCCCCTCCCACTGTCACAAACTGTCACAAATCTCACACCCCCCCCTAAAGTACGTCACACTTTCGAACAAATTTGTTCATTTTTTTTCATTTTTAAATCCCTTATATTAACTTCAACGCCGTCTCTGTCTTGGTCGGGCAGGTAGAAAAACAAAAGTAAACAATGACCAACTTTCCGTAATGCTATCGAGCTGAAATTTGGCACATTGTCTTGCGTCCCCTAACAATGCATTATATCGAAATTTCAGATTGATCGAACGTACCGTAAAAATATTAATGCACTTTTAGTTTATCTCTATATAACTATAGGTAATTCAATTTCACAATTTGTTATTGTTTGACGTCCCGTGCCACTCGAGTCGCTCTCGCATGCCATCGGGGACCACACCTCCCGGGGTTTTACAGCAAAGGGGACTTAACTCAGTTTCAGTCTGTAATTGTTTGTCGCGTTAAGTTATATCACATATATAAGGGATTTATAGTCAAAAACTTTGTTTTTACGGGGTTGTTTAATTAAATCCCTTATATTAACTTCACGGCCGTCTCTCTCTGTCACTCTGTCTCTCTCTCTCTCTGTCTGTCGTTCGTCGTCGGGCAGTCGGGAGGGTGAAAAAACAAAAGTAAAAAATGACCCTTTTCCCGTGATGCCATCGTGCTGAAATTTGACACATAGGCTTTAGTCACGTAACATTGCATCGTATCAAAAATTCAGATCGATCGAACGTACAGTTATTAAATAAAGGCATTTTTAGTTTATCTATATAAACTATATGTAGCTGTCGCTATTGTTTACATTTTACGGGTCAACTGACTTCACGCCAGCCATCGATGACCACATCTCGTGGAGGAGGATTTCACTGAGTTTTAGGCTGTAAATGTTTGTCGCGTTGGAACATAATCAATACTTTAAGTTATGTATCACATATAAGGGATTTATAGTCAAAAACATTGTTTTTAAATCCCTTATATTAACTTCACCGCTGTCTCTCTCTGTCTCTCTGTCTCTCTCTCTCTTTCTGTCTATCGTTCGTCGTCGAGCGGGCGGGCGGAAAAACAAAAGTACAAAATGACATATTTCCCGTAGACTTGTGTCACCTAACAATGCATGTATCAAAATTTCAGATCGATCGAACGTACCGTAATTAAATTAATGCATTTTTAGTTTTTCTCTATACAACATATGTAACTCAATATCACTGTTTGTTATTGTTTTTTGTTTTTTACGTGATTGTTCAGTCACGCTTTGACGCACCCGTCTGGCCCCCACTCCCTCCCGTCCCTTCCCCCATTTTTAAAGCCAGCGGATATCACTCGGTGTCAGTCTGTAAATGTTTATCGCGTTTGAACATAATCAATACTTTTAGTTATGTCTCATTTATAAGGGATTTATAGTCAAAAACTTTGTTTTTATGGGTCTTTTTTTACTAAATCCCTTATTTTAACTTCACCGCCGTCTCTCTCTGTCTTGGGCGGGCGGAACAACAAAAGTTTAAAATGACCCAATTCACGTGAAGCCATCGAGCTGAAATTTGGCACACGGACCCGTGTCACCTAACAATGCATCGTATCAAAATTTCAGATCGATCGAACGTACCGTAATTAAATTAATGCATTTTTAGTTTATCTATATAAACTATATGTAGCGGTGCTATTTTTAAATCCCTTATATTAACTTCACCGGCGTCTCTCTCTCTCTCTCTCTCTCTCTCTCTCTCTCTCTCTCTCTCTCTCTCTCTCTCTCTCTCTCTCTCTCTCTCTCTCTCTCTCTCTCTCTCTCTCTCTCTCTCTCTCTCTCTCTCTCTGTCTGTCTGTCTTGGGCCCGGCGGGCGGAAAAACAGAAGTCAAAAATGACCCACTTCCCATGATCCGATCAAACTGAAATTTGGCACACGGACCCGTCGGACCTAACAATGCATCGTATCAAAATTTCAGATCGATCGAACGTACCATAATTAAATTAATGCATTTTTATTTTATCCTTATATGAGGTATGTAATTCAAAATTCACTGTTTGTTGTTTTTTTTTAAATTCCAGTTCCACGTGAGTTTGAGTTGACGCCTACCGTCGTGTTGACGACGACCGTCGTGCCGACACCCCCTCACATCAGACCCCCCATTTATTAAAGACAAGGGACATCACTCAGTGTCAGTCTGTAAATATTTAAAAATAATCACTACTGTTAGTTATGTCTCATATATAAGGGATTTATAGTCAAAAACTTTGTTTTTACGGGTTTGTTTTATTAAATCCCTTATATTAACTTCGCGGCCGTCTCTGTCTGTCTCTCTCTCATCATCTCTCTCATCATCTCTCTCATGGGCTCGGCGGGCGGAAAAACAAAAGTCGAAAATGACCCACTTCCCGTGATCCGATCGAACTGAAATTTGGCACACGGACCCGTCTAACCTAACAATGCATCGTATCAAAATTTCAGATCGATCGAACGTACGGTAATTAAATTAATGCATTTTTAGTTTATCCTAATATGAGGTATGTAATTTAAATTCACGGTTTGTTTTTGTTTTTTTGCCACGTGAAAGTTTGAGCTGACGCATTGAGGCGACCCAACGAAACGACGATGCGCGTTTGTTTACATTTTACGTGTCACTCTGAGCTCGGTCAAGCGAATCGGTGACCAGACTTTTCCCCTCTCCCCCTCCCACCCACCCCTCCCCCACCCCCCCCTCCCCCCCACCCACCCCTCCCCCCCACCACTAGGGTTATGATGCAAAGTTGAGTTAAGACAGATTCAGTCTGTAAATGTTTGAAAATAATCAATACTGTTAGTTATGTCTCATATATAAGGGATTTATAGTCAAAAACTTTGTTTTTAAATCCCTTATATTAACTTCACGGCCGTCTCTCTCTGTCTTGGGCTCGGCGGGCGGAAAAACAGAAGTCAAAAATGACCCATTTCCCATGATCCGATCAAACTGAAATTTGGCACACGGACCCGTCGAACCTAACAATGCATCGTATCAAAATTTCAGATCGATCGAACGTACCATAATTAAATTAATGCATTTTTAGTTTATCCTTATATGAGGTATGTAATTCAAAATTCACTGTTTGTTTTTTTTTAAATTCAGGTTCCACGTGAGTTTGAGTTGAAGCCGACCGTCGTGTTGACGACGACCGTCGTGCCGACACCCCCTCACATCCCACCCCCATTTATTAAAGACAAGGGACATCACTCAGTGTCAGTCTGTAAATGTTTAAAAATAATCACTACTGTTAGTTATGTCTCATATATAAGGGATTTATAGTCAAAAACTTTGTTTTTACGGGTTTGTTTTATTACGGGGTTGTTTTTATTATTAACAAAATAATTGAAATTTAATAGAAAATACCGTGACGTCACACATGGCCGGACCCCCTCCCCCCCTGTCACAAACTGACACCCTTTCTTACACCCCCCCCCTCTCTGGAGCGTGACGTACTTTATAGACGGCCCCTTGATAAATAATGTAGCACTTCTTTAAAAGGTGTCCCAACAAAGTCGCTTTAAAAATCTTACTTTAAAAAAAAATTAACCATAGAATTTAGATGAGCCCCTGTTTGCGGTGAATAACAAGACTACAGTTTAATTCACCAATAACAAGACTACAGTTTAATTCACCAATAACAAGACTACAGTTTAATTCACCAATAACAAGACTACAGTTTAATTCACCAATAACAAGACTACAGTTTAATTCACCAATAACAAGACTACAGTTTAATTCACCAATAACAAGACTACAGTTTAATTCACCAATAACAAGACTACAGTTTAATTCACCAATAACAAGACTACAGTTTAATTCACCAATAACAAGACTACAGTTTAATTCACCAATAACAAGACTACAGTTTAATTCACCAATAACAAGACTACAGTTTAATTCACCAATAACAAGACTACAGTTTAATTCACCAATAACAAGACTACAGTTTAATTCACCAATAACAAGACTACAGTTTAATTCACCAATAACAAGACTACAGTTTAATTCACCAATAACAAGACTACAGTTTAATTCACCAATAACAAGACTACAGTTTAATTCACCAATAACAAGACTACAGTTTAATTCACCAATAACAAGACTACAGTTTAATTCACCAATAACAAGACTACAGTTTAATTCACCAATAACAAGACTACAGTTTAATTCACCAATAACAAGACTACAGTTTAATTCACCAATAACAAGACTACAGTTTAATTCACCAATAACAAGACTACAGTTTAATTCACCAATAACAAGACTACAGTTTAATTCACCAATAACAAGACTACAGTTTAATTCACCAATAACAAGACTACAGTTTAATTCACCAATAACAAGACTACAGTTTAATTCACCAATAACAAGACTACAGTTTAATTCACCAATAACAAGACTACAGTTTAATTCACCAATAACAAGACTACAGTTTAATTCACCAATAACAAGACTACAGTTTAATTCACCAATAACAAGACTACAGTTTAATTCACCAATAACAAGACTACAGTTTAATTCACCAATAACAAGACTACAGTTTAATTCACCAATAACAAGACTACAGTTTAATTCACCAATAACAAGACTACAGTTTAATTCACCAATAACAAGACTACAGTTTAATTCACCAATAACAAGACTACAGTTTAATTCACCAATAACAAGACTACAGTTTAATTCACCAATAACAAGACTACAGTTTAATTCACCAATAACAAGACTACAGTTTAATTCACCAATAACAAGACTACAGTTTAATTCACCAATAACAAGACTACAGTTTAATTCACCAATAACAAGACTACAGTTTAATTCACCAATAACAAGACTACAGTTTAATTCACCAATAACAAGACTACAGTTTAATTCACCAATAACAAGACTACAGTTTAATTCACCAATAACAAGACTACAGTTTAATTCACCAACAGGTAAGTTCCAGTATGTTTCAAAGAGGATTTAAACACCAACATTGGTTAAGTGTCACAATACGCACAATTTAATAGTGTTTATGGATTATTTGGGTATTATTATAATGGAAAGCAAATTATGTGAGTGGAAAAAGGTCAAGGGAAAAAGTCACAGGAAAATAAGTAATAAAAACTCGAATGAGTATATAAACGAAATTTCCAACAAAGAATCTCCGATTTTTTTATTCAAGGGAAATCATTCTAGATTACATTAAATTATGATTAAAAGTAATTTCTAATCAATAATTCTGAAACTAAACTAAACGATTGCTATCAATTGCTCACTGTCGCATATTTTCTCTATGGCGTGATATCCCCTCACTCTACGTCACACCAAGAATGTGTCAATATAATGCGCACCGCGCAACAATCTAACATTAACATTCACAAAGCGGGAAAACCCCAATAACTATCATTCTAGATTACATTAAAAGTATTTTCAAATCAATAATTCTGAAATTAACCAAGACAATTGCTGTCTACAAATTGCTGCTAAAATTACGGGAGTCGGACGAAAAGAGATTTTTCAAAAAATCCTTCTCCAACATTGTTCTAAATATTATTGGCTGTAGTTTGGCGTTTGTGTCAACCCGATAGTTTTTATGGTTGGCGAGAAATTGACAACCACTGATTATTTTTCTTTTCCAGGAATTCCAGTAAATCTTTTCGGCATTTTTTTTCACCCTTGCACATCCTTGAGACCTCCTTAACATATTTGAAAAAGACCCGAACCCTCTTTCTGGTATGGTTCAGGAGTACTTGCTTGTGCAAGCTCGAACAGACAGCACAGACATTTCAAATATATAAACGCAATTTTTTTCATGGAAAATTGCGTTAAAAAGTCACAATATATGACACACAAAAAACACCGAAAACAATCATATTCCTTATAAATATTAAAGTTTACACATTTATACATTTTAGGTTGTTTTTCTTTTTAATTAGGGTTTATGCTGTCTATCAAATTGCGTAGTATTTATGCCTTGAAAATTTGTGAAAAATTATTTGGCTAATATTTTGAATTTATTTTCTCATTCACTAAATTTTCAATTTAAAGAGATCTATTTTTAAAATTCTAGAACTAAAATATTTTACATTAGCCTCGAATGAAGTGAATATAAAGACTAGTTTGAAACTAAACAAAACGTATAACTCTTTTTTTCTCTCTAGATAATGTAGAAGTTTTGTGTGCCGAGTTTTGTAAATAATGCATTTGGGACTTTCAGGTGCCTATAATGAGTTCATAGTATTATAAAACGAAGTGTCATTTATGCCCTGACTACACATGATATTTCATTTGTTTCATTCTCTTTGAAGACAATGTAACCTCTGACGAAAATTCAGATGAAGCTGTTGTGATAAGCACAAGCCTTAAAATAAAAAAGCAATTACCGGTAATTAAAGATGAAATAAATAAAAGCCATACGAAAATTGTTCTGTTAAAAACTCCACGAGAGTGTCCCTCTGTATTAAATAGAGAACTTGTTATCTAGACTCACCTAATGTTGTTTACACCAATGACCACGCCCACAGGCCCCAATTAACCCCGTATTAACCCCCAATGTGATACCATCATTATTGACATGTCTGCTGCGGTACATGTCAGCACAAGCGAGTCCTGTTTGATCCAACTGTTGACCAAGAATTGTGTCAGAGAAATACTATACGCTTTTGGAATATGGAAAACTTGGAATTAGGACTTGGGCGCCAAACTCTAGAGGCGTCAATTGAATTATTTATTTTTAATTTATTTAACTGTTGTAACAAGTGAAGAAAATTTAGTTGCGTATCTACGATTTTGTGATTGACATTAGGAAAGTAACTTCACTAGGTAAGTAATCTCATTAGTAAAGTAACATCACGTGGCAAGAAATCTCATTTGGTTAGTAACATCGCTAAGAAAGTAAGCTCAACAGGAAAGTAAAATCACTTGACAAGTAAAATGTCCTTATTGGGCACGTACCATTCATAAGTGGTACCATGTCGATTTAGCCAACCACACACACAATATCACAATCCCAAACTGTGCTCATAACCTTTTCAACAACAAAACAATTTTACTAAAATGTTTTAGTTAAAATTCTCTGCCTGCTGTTTGTCACATATCAGACTGCATTCAATGCTATGTGATCATTTGTGTATGCTTTATGCATCGAAATTTCAATGTGGACCCCCCCTCCCTTTGCCCCATGTATGAACCTCTCCATATCTGACTGTCGGCAGGGTACTTGGGGAAAACGCAGACTTAGTACTGCTACTCAAATACAGGATGGGCCCTTGTTTGCCGAGGGACGTAGCGAGTGAATGAAAGAGAGATTGTGAGAGAGGAGCTTGATATCAACTCCTTGCTGCACAGATAGAAGAGTAAGAAAAATACAGAATGCACACTTATTTTATTTCAGCTTGGGTGTGAATTTACGAAAGGGGTGGAATGTAAGACATTAAACGATTAATTTGATAATTGAGTGCTCAAATTTTAACGCAATTTCCTATGGTTCCATGGAAAAAATTGCGTTTATATAGTTAAAATGTATGTGCTGTCTGTTTGAGTTTGAGCTTACACAAGCAACTCCTCCTGAACCATACCAGATAGAGGGTTCGGGTCTTTTGTAAATATGTTAAGGAGGTCCCAAGGATGTGCACGGGCCAAAGAAATATACCAAAAAGGTTTACTGGATTGCCTGAAAAATCCAAAAATCCCGAAAAAATATCAGTATTTCGTCAATTTCACGAAAAGACCCGAACCCTCTATCTCTTTCTAAAATTT
Source organism: Ampullaceana balthica (assembly GCA_944989445.1). Taxonomy (NCBI): domain Eukaryota; kingdom Metazoa; phylum Mollusca; class Gastropoda; family Lymnaeidae; genus Ampullaceana; species Ampullaceana balthica. The sequence continues at coordinate 904,389 of CALYLW010000152.1, read as the reverse complement.
CAAACAAAATGAGGCTTAGCACCTAATGAAACTGTCATCATTGTATCTATACATAAGTATGTGGCAACCTTAATGTATACTTAGTACTTATTTATTTACTTATTATCGTAATTAGTTCAATTTAAACTGAAATATGCTAAAAACAAGAATCGTGTCCTGTGGACATCTGACTAGTCAAATCGTTACAGAAAAGGTTAGCAGAGATCAGGTTAAATAATAGGAGGGGAGTTATAAACAAAGTTTCATGTTAATTGCCGTTCGAAATTAGCGTTGCGGAAATTAACGATTAATTAATCGATTAATCGTTAAAAATTTAATCGATTAAAATTAATTTGATCGATTAAAATTCGATTAAAATTTATGAAAAATATTTATAATATTTTTTCTTCAAATTTATTTATAATTGATATATTTTGTTACTTTCAAACTTTCCCCTCGTAGTATTATTATTTATTTAGACGTGCATACGTAAATAAAAAGGTGTTTCTTCTTTATTTCTTGCAGAGCAGAACGAATTTGCTGTGTTACTCCACAAAATTTGGGAGCCATGGAATTACCGCGACTTATCCGATTTCGTGAAATAATGAATCGCGACTTAACGGGATCTATAAATTCATTTAAAATTATAATTAATCGAAATTTTTTCCCATTTAATCGAACAATTTTTTTTAACCACTACCAGCCATATTTGAAATATTTGGAGTATGTAGACACTTATTTTTGGACCTGTGCACTAGAGATCCATAGTGAATTATATTGCAAACAAATTTGTCTCGATTCCCTTGGTTGAATTTTTCGACCTAAGAGTCGTAACCCTGAGTGTGATAACTAAATATCTCTCTCTCTCTCTCTTTTTTTTCCTCCATCCCTCTCTCTCTCACTCCCTCTCCCGCCCCCCCCCTCTCTCTCTCTCTCTCCCTCTAGCTCTGCTTCAATTTAACTTCCAGAACTGACATGAACTACAATGAATAGCTTGAAGTAGATATCAACCCTGTTAAAAAAGAGGGTCTTTCATGACCGATGGTATAGAACACTCTTGATGACCAATGGTATAGAACACTCTTGATGACCGATGGTATAGAACACTCTTGATGACCAATGGTATAGAACACTCTTGATGACCAATGGTATAGAACACTCTTGATGACCAATGGTATAGAACACTCTTGATGACCAATGGTATAGAACACTCTTGATGACCAATGGTATAGAACACTCTTGATGACCAATGGTATAGAACACTCTTGATGACCAATGGTACAGAACACTCTTGATGACCAATGTTATAGAACACTCTTGATGACCAATGTTATAGAACACTCTTGATGACCAATGGTATAGAACACTCTTGGTGACCAATGGTATAGAACACTCTTGGTGACCAATGGTATAGAACACACTTGCTGACCAATGGTATAGAACACTCTTGGTGACCAATGGTATAGAACACTTTTTTTCCTCGTGACATGATATTCTCATATCTGCTCTTCTCATATTTCCCGAATACGTGATAAACGAGAACCTTCTACATCCACTTCTTTCCTAGAATATTTGCGCAAAGTGCAAATCTAAGAAGAAATAAGAGTTTGTATTTCCTTGATCAAGTCAGAAGAGCGAAGAGCAGGTTGAAGGTCTTGGTGAGAGAGAGAGAGTCAGGTATAATTTTAGGGGATGGGGTGTGGTCAGTGGTAGGAGCTGGTATTCAAAAAGTTGAGGCGTTAAGTTACAGTAAATGATGGAGAAGGAAAACATTCAAATATATCACGTGGTTTAGGAGAGGTAAAGTTGGAAGGACAAAAAAAGAGGGGAAAATGCGTAATTTCAATTTGAGATCAGCCAACAGATCAGTTCTTCTCATAGTGGTGGTCCGCGGACCGGTGCCGGTCCGTTGGTCATCCGCCGCCGGTCCGCAGAAATTATCACGAAAGGACAGAAAATATAATCCTGCATTTGCAGCCATTAATACTAAACATATAGAATATGTAAATTTTTCGACAACAAGCACATGCAATGAAATAATGAAATAAATTAGATTTCGCTGCCACGTTGGTAGAGGTATATTAGAGCACCAGTCCCTTGAGCAATGGCAAAAAATTCCTGCCGGTCAGCCAAATTAAAAAGTTTGAGAAGCACTGCGATAGATGATATTAGTAATTATATCTTTAAAGGTTCAAACAAAACTGTTTAGTAAATTATGGACTAGGCAATCATTAAACGGGAAAAACGAGGCGATAAATTAATGTTGAAAATAATGTATGTAACATGAGGTATGTAACATAAGGTATGTAACATAAGGTATGTAGCAAAAGGTATGTAACATAAGGTATGTAACATAAGGTATGTAAAATAAGGTATGTAAAATAAGGTATGTAACATAAGGTATGTAACATAAGGTATGTAACATAAGGTAGTTAACATAAGGTAGTTAACATAAGGTATGTAACATAAGGTATGTAACATAAGGTATGTAGCATAAGGTATGTAACATAAGGTATGTAACATAAGGTATGTAACATAAGGTATGTAACATAAGGTATGTAACATAAGGTATGTAACATAAGGTATGTAACATAAGGTATTTTACATAAGGTATGTAACATAAGGTATGTAACATAATGTATGTAACATAAGGTATGTAACATAATGTATGTAACATAAGGTATGTAACATAAGGTATGTAACATAATGTATGTAACATAAGGTATGTAACATAATGTATGTAACATAATGTATGTAACATAAGGTATGTAAAATAATGTATGTAACATAAGGTATGTAACATAATCCATGTAACATAATGTGTGTAACATAAGGTATGTAACATACGGTGTGTACCATAAGTTATGTAACATAATGTATGTAACATAATGTATGTAACATAAGGTATGTAGCATAAGGTATGTAACATAATGTATGTAACACAAGGTATGTAACATAATGTATGTAACATAAGGTATGTAACATAAGGTATGTAACATAATGTATGTAACATAAGGTATGTAACATAAGGTATGTACCATAATGTATGTAACATAAGTTATGTAACATAAGTTATGTAACATAATGTATGCAACACAAGGTATGTAACATAAGGTATGTAACATAAGGTATGTAACATAAGGTATGTAACATAAGGTATGTAACATAAGGTATGTAGCATAAGGTATGCAACATAAGGTATGTAACATAAGGTATGTAACATAATGTATGTAACATACGGTATGTAACATAAGGTATGTAACATAATGTATGTAACATAATGTATGTAACATAAGGTATGTAACATAAGGTATGTAACATAAGGTATGTAACATAAGGTATGTAACATACGGTATGTAACATAAGGTATGTAACATAATGTATGTAACATAATGTATGTAACATAAGGTATGTAACATAAGGTATGTAACATAAGGTATGTAACATAAGGTATGTAACATAATGTATGTAACATAAGTTATGTAACATAATGTATGCAACATAAGGTATGTAACATAAGGTATGTAACATAATGTATGCAACATAAGGTATGTAACATAATGTATGTAACATAATGCATGTAACATAATGTATGTAACATAAGGTATGTAACATAAGGTATGTAACATAAGGTATGTAACATAATGTATGTAACATAATTTATGTAACATAATGTATGCAACATAAGGTATGTAACATAAGGTATGCAACATAATGTATGCAACATAAGGTATTTCACATAATGTATGTAACATAATGCATGTAACATAATGTATGTAACATAAGGTATGTAACATAAGGTATGTAACATAAGGTATGTAACATAATGTATGTAACATAAGTTATGTAACATAATGTATGCAACCTAAGGTATGTAACATAAGGTATGTAACATAATGTATGTAACATAAGGTATGTAACACAAGGTATGTAACATAATGTATATAACATAATGTATGTAACATAAGGTATGTAACATAAGGTATGTAACATAAGGTATGTAACATAAGGTATGTAACATAAGGTATGTAACATAAGGTATGTAATATAATGTATGTAACATAAGGTATGTAACATAAGGTATGTAACATATTGTATGTAACATAAGGTATGTAACATAATGTATGTAACATAAGTTATGTAACATAAGTTATGTAACATTATGTATGCAACATAAGGTATGTAACATAGGTATGTAACATAAGGTATGTAACATAAGGTATGCAACATAAGGTATGTAACATAAGGTATGTAACATAATGTATGTAACATAAGGTATGTAACATAAGGTATGCAACATAAGGTATGTAACATAAGGTATGTAACATAATGTATGTAACATAAGGTATGTAACATAAGGTATGTAACATAATGTATGTAACATAATGTATGTAACATAAGGTATGTAACATAATGTATGTAACATAAGTTATGTAACATAATGTATGTAACATAAGGTATGTAACATAAGGTATGCAACATAAGGTATGTAACATAAGGTATGTAACATAATGTATGTAACATAAGGTATGTAACATAAGGTATGTAACATAATGTATGTAACATAATGTATGTAACATAAGGTATGTAACATAATGTATGTAACATGTGTTATGTAACATAATGTATGCAACATAAGGTATGTAACATAAGGTATGTAGCATAAGGTATGTAACATAAGGTATGTAACATAATGTATGTAAAATAATGTATGTAACATAAGGTATGTAACATAAGGTATGTAACATAAGGTATGTAACATAAGGTATGTAACATAAGGTATGTAACATAAGGTATGTAACATAATGTATGTTACATAACGTATGTAACAAATATAAATTCTGAAAATTGGGTGCTATACTTAATATAAATTGTAACAATGGTGTTATTCCACATTTATAAATGGCAAAAATGTGGTGATATTACCTAAATACATGTTAAAATGGGTTGATATCACGTGTATAACTGGTAAAAATGGGTTGATATCACGTGTATAACTGGTAAAAATGGGTTGATATCACGTGTATAACTGGTAAAAATGGGTTGATATCACGTGTATAACTGGTAAAAATTGTGTGATATCACAAGTGTAATGGTAAAACGCTCTGTCCATCATTGCTGGGTTCTCTAATCTCTATGCGAGTAATTCTTTGACAGATAAGGTCATTCATTGCGAAATCTCCCCTACACTTCAGTTTCTAACGATAAAGTTCACAACATGAAAATAACTTATCAGTTGGGTTTTTTTCTGCTAAAAAGTTCATGTGTTGCGCAATTATGCAATCAAATGTTATTATAACGGCTATCAAAACTTTGGACCGTTGTGGCTCAACCCAAAGGACATTTTCAACAAAACTTATCAACTGCACAAAATTGTAAGATCATCTAGAATATAGACCTCTACTTCTACTCAATAAAAAAATGCATCTTCATGTATCTTTGATTCATTTAAGGGCGAATGAGGCTGGAGTTTATGAATTTATTTTATTTTTAAATTGCACCCATTTGGTCTCGATAATGGAAATAGTGTCCCACTGTTTTGTAACCTACTTAGATAATAGAGTTACACAACAGCATGATGTTGAAATTACCACGAGCTTTCTAGGTTGGTCATTTTAAACTGTCACCTTCCTGGCATGGACCTGTTCATTGGCTCCAGATTTAACGCTTATTTGATAAGCTATTCTTCAGATTTACTTCATTTTGATTTTTGGGTTTTCTGGGTGGGGGGGGGGTGGGATATTTCATTTTAATTATAACTATTTTTTTAAAGTATTTTTTTAAGGTTTCGATATTTGTGTTCTAGCTGCCATCGTTTTCCATCATTACAACCGGGCATACGTGTCTCCGTTGTTAAGATCTTTTCAGTTTCATATTCGGTGCTCAACTTGTTATTTGCTGTCAAACTCTTAGCTTCAAGGCTCAGAACAATACAATAAGTTGTGGGTATGTTTGTGTTGAGATGCATCATCTACTAAAAAGATTGAAATTGGAGGTAGCGTTGAGCTGGGAGGGGCATTTATCAACGTGTCTGAGCAAAAATTTCAACACTATATCTTAAGTTAGAGGAAAGCATTGTACGAAATTCGTTGTTGTTGTTTTTTTTAACTAAGAGTCTTCGGCTCAACTCCCCTCCCTCCCCCAACAGACACACATACACACACCTTTACGCAACGTGTTATTTATTACCGGCGTTCAACAGTCAGTCATTCAACATTGCAACCTTTACCAATGGTCCTTAAAAAAACAAAAGGAAAATTTAAATAATATACTTTTAACTTATCTTTATTTTCTTATATTTTTATAGTGTGCGTTGTTTTATAAACGAATATCCCATTTATATCTAAATGACTAGGGCAGGTGTGTTAAAAGAAAACAAAACAATCCAAATCCTGAACCGACACCTTTATGCTAACCAGGTGTCGTCATCAAATATGTATCGATTCCGCGAAAAGTCCCATGCACGTCTGCTTTAAACGAAATCAAAACTGTCTATTAGACTGAGGCAGTGCGTTGGTAGGGATAGGGGACAGCTATTCGTACTGTCCGCTTAATCGCTAGCATTAGGTTAATAGTGGCAGGGATGTGGCTAAAAAGGCATCTATGAAGCTTTAGTCATTTTTTAAAAATCTCTTATATCCACTTCACCGTCTTGGCGTCGTGGTCAGGTTCGTGGAAAAACAAAAGTTACAAAAATGACCCACTTTCCGTGATCCTATCGATCTGAAATTTTGCACATAGACTTTTGTCACCTAACAATGCATTGTGTCGAAATTTCAGATAGATCGAATGTACCGTAATTAAATTAATGAATTTTTAGTTTATCTTTATGTATCTCTATGCAGCATGTATATTATTATGTTTTTGCTAGTCTGTCGCGCTGTGCGTATTATATTGAACATAATCATAACTTTTAGTTATATCTCATATATAAGGGATTTATAGTCGGGTTGTTTAATTTTTCGTTATACACGTAATTACATTGTTGTCGGATTGGATTAGAGTCTTATGGTCGGTCTCCAAATCAATTAAAAGGATCGTCTTTGTGTTTTTTTCAAATACAAGAATTTTAAAAAAATTAATTCCACCACCATTTATTGTCCCCCAGGCGTTCTACAACGTTTTTACATCGAAATAATTCCACGTTGTGAAAAGCCAGATTTCGGGAATCATAGAGCCAATAATGTAAATCTCTACTAACACGCTTTTCATCTTCCACTTTCCAATTATCTTTCCACTCATTTTAAAAGCCAATATATATAACAATGAGATGGTTTGAAGGTCGTGAAAATGGCTCATAGATAATAAGAGTCAAACCCAGCCTGCCCTCTAGGTGTCTGTAACCCATGGCAACGCCACTCCGGACTGAAGTACTGGGATCCACTAAAAATAATTTTTGAGTAATCTTTTAAGTGCAGAGGTTTGAGATCATATCAATTTATTCATTTCATTATATCTGTTTGACTGTTTATAAAAATGCTATTTTTTATGTCCATGGATGAACTTTTCCCCTTTTTTAAAGAAAGAAAATGCTCCTGTTTGTACCTACGGTTGGCTGGAAAAAGTTTCATGCGAAAACAGAGATTTGATCACTGAAAAATCTCGGCACCTGATTTTTACATTAAAAATTAATTCACAATTTTTTCCCGAGACAGATACCGTGTATTGAGAGCCCTACATGGCAGCAACAGAAGAAAAGCCAAATATATATTTTTTTAATTTTGAAATTTTCTGAAATTTCTCCCCTTACCCCTGCAGCAACATAATTTTCGCTCTAAAAGAAAATTATTTATGTCCCTTTAAAATACCATGAGATATTTAAGCGCCCATTATAAATGTGTACAGATTGTTCGTCCTTGCCCCCCCCCCAATTTATCATCATTGAATTAATTATAATCATCCTCAGTAGTGCTACAGCCCATTCAGGACCATGACTAAACTAAACTCTACCACTCTCCTATTTGCCTGATCCTCCTTTTCGATACCAAAAACTCCAATTCCTATAACGCGGGATTCACACGGACGCATGCGCAAAGATATTTCCTAATGTTCGTTGTATCAGGGGAACTAATCTGTCAACGAGCAAGTTAGCCCAGGGTGGATTTTTTTTTCCTCCAGGTGTAAAGGATCCAGTGAACCCGTAAACAGTAAGTATTGAGTCGTGCGTGTAATAATTATGAGTGTCTGTCTTACATGATTGCTGAGAACATTGGGTGTCTTCATTATAACTTACAACAGTGACCTGCTGAACAGCGTGTTTACAACAGTAACCTCATCATTATCGTGGGGATATGCGAAAAGGCTCATAATATGAAATTACCTTTTTTTAACAATTAGCGTTCATTAAAATATCAAGGACAAAGATCTATTTAACGTGTCATCTAACATGCATTAATTTTATTTATTTATAAAACTAAAAAACGACTATAGTGTCCATTTACATCAAACTTTTTTTTATGATTAACTAGACTTTACTTGTACTGAGGATTTGGAAAAGGTGGCTACCACATTTCAATATTTTTCATTCAGTTATCCACCAGTTATAGATAAAATATTCCTAAAATTCTCAATAATTTGTAATAATTATTTTTATACCAATAAAATATTTTAGATCATTTTCAAACCTTACAACCTCTCAATTTAGACAAAGTGGTCAACAGATGATGAAGTTGTTGTTGATGTTGTTATTTTGTGTTGTTTGTTTTTTGTTGTTTTTTGTTTAATAGAGTTGGGGTGTGTGCGGGTAGGAATCTGCTTTGAACAATAAAAGCGGCTGCATAATTTAAACAACGTACATTTGGCATCCGTGAGGGAAATCAATAGCAGAAATGATATCATAATTTATAATTTTGGCGTACCAAATTCGTATTTATTAGTTTCAAAATTTAATCTACGGATAAATGAATTATCGTTTTTGTTCTTTTTTTTCTTCTTTTTTTTATTATTATTATTATTTTTATTTTTATTTTTTTGTTAAAAACCTCATCGATTTTATACCGGAATCTATTGGCAAAGATTTCAGTACATTATTCAGCCACGTGCAATAAGTTCATGTTGCAAGACTAGCCACTGGCTCACTTTCAATTTCTATTTTGTTTGATTCTCGTCTGGATAGCTTCCAACGGTATAACTAACCCCACTCCAAACGACACTATTTTCTCTCAATTTTTCTATTAATATAAAGCTTGTATTGCATTCGCCAATACACAATTGTTTTTCCCAAAAGTTGAGTATCACTGCCGATGAATATACCCCGATGCGTCAAAATAACCCTTAGACTAGTCTGACCTAGACATGTGTATCCCCAATTGTAGACATGACTTAGAGTATTCTGATCTAGAATTGTGGGCATGACTTAGGGTAGTCTGACCTAAACTTTTGGACATAATTTAGAGTAGTCTGACCTAGACTTGTGGACATGACTTAAGATAATATGACCTAGACTTGTGGACATGACTTGCGGTAGTCTTACCTAGAGTTGTGGAACATGACTTAGAGTAGTCTGACCTAGACGTCTGGACATGACTTAGGGTAGTCTGACCTAGACTTGTGGACATGACTTAGGATAGTCTGATCTAGATTTGTGGACATGACTTAGGATAGTCTGATCTAGATTTGTGGACATGACTTAGGATAGTCTGATCTAGATTTGTGGACATGACTTAGGATAGTCTGATCTAGATTTGTGGACATGACTTAGGATAGTCTGACCTAGACTTGCGGACATGAATTAGGATAGTCTGACCTAGACTTGTCTACATGAATTGGAGTAGTTTGACCTAGAATTGTGGACATGAATTACAGCAGCCTGACCTAGATTTGTGGACATGACTTAGGGTAGTCTGACCTAGATTTGTGGACATGACTTACAGTAGTCTGACCCCCAAATGTGGACATGCCAAAGTGCCAGTTGGTCGATCTGTACTTCCAACGAAAGCTTGAACACTTGCGTATCTTTTGTCACGGTCAACCGAGCCAGTTCCTGACCAGTTTCAAGTAGAGCACAATTTTTAAAAACCAATTTAATCCATCCACCTAAAGAGGACAGCCATGACCAGCCATGGCGGGGTGGGGCCGAAGTAGGGAAAGTCCTCCTGGGTGGTCTTTATAAGAGACACCCCTGGACGTTGTCCTGTCCTGTTGTTCAGAATGTTTTAGAAAGAACATTCCTGCGTGTAATTTGAGAGTCATTATCTTTAGGGTGGGGGGTGGCTCGGGTGGTCGCTGAGAGAATTTCCCGGAGGGCCTTTAACAGTATTAATCTTAGGTCCTTGATTTCATTCCATGAGTAAGATAGAGAGAGCACTCACTAGGTAAAATAACACATGTGTTACAAAAAATGAACCAATGTAACGAGTAAAATATAGCGGACTGGCCTAAAATTTAAATTTATACCTGTAATGTGTTAAAGGCAGCGAGTCTGTAAAAAAAAGCTACTTACAACTACTATAGACTCTTAACAAAAGCAGAGTGTGAAACGTATTTAATTCGTCTCATTAAATGAACTCCCTGTCGATTTCCTCCCTCTGTATAGCAACATCATTCTATTCATGGTTTCTGTTCAAAGACTTCCTTTCAATTCGAATTTCCTACTAACCCTAATGCAACTTGACAGAACTCAACCGTGGGTCGCGAAGTGTAACACTGAATGAAGTTAAGAGACTTCCCTCAAGATTTTGCAATCCCATGACGTCATACGCTGGAGACTATCCTCCCATGACCGGCAAAGAGAATGCCGTCCCGGTTGAACAGTTACAGCTTGTGGAATGTGCACAGTAGGTTGATATCTTGAGTGTTCATGCAGCCACCTGATAAATCATCTCTCAATGAATGGGTGCTGCTGGAAAAAAATGTTGAGGATAAAATTTAAAATAGGTGGACATTACCTGAACAAACAGGGTACAGCAAATTGTTCAGAGTGTATTATGTTACGTCCACCAACATCTAGCTCTTTAGACTAAGTGAATGGATTCCTCTAGAAAATAAATAGTATACTGTATGACCCTTGATCTCGCTAATGAATATTACATTCCACTTGATCATAAGAATCCCTCAGTCAAGGCGATCCCATCTATATGCCCCAACCAATGCCCCCTTTAAGCTGCGTGGCTGCGCAGATCTTTGACCGACGCAGCGCAGCAGTTAAGATTTGCCGTGCAGCAAATTTTTTTTTAATATTGCACACACAAAATTAATGCTGTGAAACTTTGCACACGATATTTTTTTTTACTTTGCACATGGACCAACGAACTTTAGGGGGGACATTGACCCCAACTTACATAAATGGATGTATGCCATGGTAATCTCTATGGTAATCTCTATGGTTATCTCTATGGTAATCTCTATGTTAATCTCTATGGTAATCTCTATGGTTATCTCTATGGTAATCTCTATGTTAATCTCTATGGTTATCTCTATGGTAATCTCTGTGGTAATCTCTATGGTAATCTCTATGGTAATCTCTATGGTAATCTCTATGGTAATCTCTATGGTAATCTCTATGGTAATCTCTATGGTAATCTCTATGGTAATCTCTGTGGTAATCTCTGTGGCAAACTCTGTGGTAATCTCTGTGGTAATCTCTATGGTTTTGACAGAGGCAAATGATTTCTGCCATTGACAAAGATTAGTTCTAGAAAGAAGGTAAACAATTCATGTATGGACAACATTTGATATGTTTATGAAAATCATTTGTAAAAGACATGGTGGAGGAAAAGGGAGAGGCTTATATTATTTTCTAATAAGGGGACATTAGCTAATACTGAAGGAAAACTTCATAAAGGATACTCGAAAATATTAAATAGGTTGCATAGAAGTCTAAGAATGTGAACAAGTAAAGAGTATTAACACTTATAATTAATTACATGAGGAATGAAAGTATATGAATTTATCCTAGTTATTCTGTTTCCGTACTATTCAAGACTTTTGAGCTTTTACAGACTGGCAATAATCCAATAGGCCCATGAACTTTTTACATTTTTGTTCAGTCCGTTCAAATTTGTAACGCTTGTATTCACAATGAGAAAATTATTGGTCTGGACAGATTCTGTTTAGTTTTAGCTTTAACTTGGATCTTAAAATGAGTCCTTGTTTCATTAGTAAATAATTAACATTTTTTACATGATTAAAGATGGCTCACATTATTTTTAGAAATGAAAAAAATAAAGAACCCTTTAAAACCTCTTTAAAACAACGGAATATTTTAAGTACTAAATATTAGGAAATAATTTTAAAATGTGAAAAGCGAATTTGAAATTCTGTGTGCAAGAAATATTTCTACAATATACAAATACTACTACGCATAAAAAAATTAATACTCTTCTACCTTAAATGAGTGTTCATTTTTAAATCTATGTGATATTCTTATTTTAAGAAATTTGAAATACCTTTTAATTATTAGAACATCTTTTATAGTATGATTTTTCTTCGAAATTTGTTTTTTGTTTTCCTTAATATACATTTACATTTTCCTTCAGTTTAAAAATGTATTAATCCATTCAATATAACAACAATATACAAAACACGCAAACGAATTGTGTTACCAAAACAATAAATTTAGTTTTATTTATAGAATAGTACACAAGTAAACGTTTCAGCCTTCTTCAATGCAAATATATACAAGTAATAAAATTAAATTTACATAATATATCAAATACTATAGATAAAAAAAAGCTTAAATTTCTTGTTTTGATAACGTATTCGTTTACGTATCTTGTGTTGCGTGAAACCTAAATATCGCCGTCCTGTTCTGTATGACAATATAACCACAACAAATGCTGATCTGAAATAATAGTTAACTATTTATAATTGTATTGAAGTAAAACAAAATTATTAATAATATTTTTTTCATTTAATAATTTTTAGGTAAATAATAGTTGTTTTAAAATAATCTTTTGCTAAAATTATTTCACACAAATCGTGTCACTGTAAATCGATGTTTTTTTAACCGACACCGTGGAGACCTTCCCTCTCCTCACCATACCTCATTTAAAACGTTAGCATGCACGACAAAGCAGGGCTTTCTGCCCTTAAGCCAAGATTGAAGAGAACCATTATAGGGCGGTGTTGTTTCCAGCGTCGGTGAATAATGCAGATTAAATCTATTATATGTGCTTCTCTATGTTTACTGGCTGATTTTTTCATGCATTCGTTCCCAGAGCTAGGATGATTCGTCCTTGTCATTTACTACTACTACTATTAACACGTCCTTTTAACATTAGCTCAAAAATATGCATCGTAGTGTCTAAACATCTTTATTTGTCAATTTCAAAGAATCTAAACAGTTATATTTATATACAATTGACAACTAGCTCATAGACTGTCATAAAAATCAGAATCACTGGCAATGTTCCCGTTAAACTGCGTGGCTTCGCGGCCGCGCAGATTTATGGCCGGCGTCACGCAGGAGTTTTGAAATACCGTGCATCAAATTTTGTAAAAATACTGCACAAAAAATTGCTGATTTGTAACTTCGAACACGAGTTGAAGTGTTTTTTTTACTTTGCACACGGATCAATGAACCTTAGAGCAGTGCTTCTCAAAGTGGTGGTCCGCGGACCGGTGCCGGTCCGTGGGCCATCCGCTGCCGGTCCGCAGAAGTTATTAAAAAAAGGACATTAAAAATTCTCAGTGCAGGGAAAATATTGCACCGGTCCCTGATGCAATGGAAAAAATTCCTGCAGGTCCGCCATACTAAAAAGTTTGAGAAGCACTGCCTTAGAGGAAACATTGATAACTGATTTACTTTGGTGAACCAAAATAAAATATTTTTAAAATTATTAATCGAAGTAAATGCCTTATGAATAAGATAAAAGCGTGTTTTATGTTTTAAAAAAAAATGTTTTCAACTGTCTTCTACTTTTGCGAAATTGAATATTAAACCTACTGTTCCAATAACTTTAAAAAGCCTCTATAATAAGTTATTTCTCGGAGAGAAATGATGATTTTCAAATATGTTTACTGGCATTTTAGTTTAAAAGTTAATGCCCGTGTCCAGTTTTCTCTTATACTTTATGACAATTTTTGTCCAACTGAAATGTTGGCCGCTGTAAATACAGACGACAGAGGCGTCACCGGGGTTGATTTTACCAATGAGTTAAAAACCTGGCGTCACTCCCAAACTCCGTAGTGACGCGTCTTGGATAATTTCATTTTACCGGGGTTTTTTTAGATTTAATTTATCCATTTCTTTACTGATTCCCTCGAAATGTTAAAAAGGACAAGTCTCTTTAAGCTTCAGCGTAGATGATGTGGTCTTAACTGCCCCGTCTGGACTGACCTAGGCACCTGAATAACATGACGGGATTCCTTCGAGAAATGGGATATTTTGTCTCCTGGAGTTTTTTTTAACTATTTGGGGTAAAAATGAGACTTTTCCATGGGTTAATGATTACGGTATTTTATATTTTGAATTAAAAGTTTGGAAAATAGTAAATTCTAAAGCATATTTGTATAACTTATACGAAGATTAACTATATTTAAATAAGATTGTGTGTCTAAGACACGTCAGAAGGAACTGCGCAACGACAACAAATTGACTATTTACTATCGACTGTCTCTCGCTCCCAAATTTTCACAAATTCAAGCAAACGTTTTCATTTATTTTGTAAATTTAAAAATATAAATGCTCCTACATTAATATGAAAAATGAAATTTTTAGTATTAAAACTAGTTCCTCAATCAAATGGTGAGAGCATTTTATTAGAAATAATTTATCCGTTTCTTATTTGAAAACCATGAGATTACAATGTTATCGGGGATGAAATAATTAAAACTGTTCTTTTACTGAAGATCGGTGACTGCTCCCAACAAAATTTTGTATTTCGACTCAAAAAAACAAAACTGACAAAAGCCAGAAGAGTTGAAGAGTGTCAGTCTCTTTTACATGTCCCACACACGAATGCGCCGAAGAAGTATTGCCTGGCCTTCCTTTGTGCTCTTTTTTTCAGCAGTTGCAGTCCTGTTTTGCATCTCACCACTTATTGACCGTTCTTTCACGATGTCCCGTCATGTCTATCGATCGTCTACCTGCCCCTCCCCCCCCCCTGTTCCGGATGTCGATGTTGGCCACCTTCATGTCTCTTTTCTATATACTTTAACTATGCGTAAAACTATATACATATATATAGTATATCTTATAAATGTTAGTCTATACACAACACACTTTTTGTGAGACAAGTTATCCAAACAGGTCGTAAGCTTTTATTAATTTTAAAATGTTTATAAATATGAAGCTTTCAAAACGAATTTTTTAGTTTGTTCATTATCAATGAGTTCATTATATTTTTTTAAATATCTTTGCATACTTGGTATTTATTTAAATAGTGTTATGGAACTCATTCCACGGTGCTTATTTTTATTTTATTATCACCCAAAATAATATCGAAAACATATGAGAAGTCGAAACATGCCTTGAATCCAGTAGTTAAGCTCAACGTGTAAAGATGGCGGGTCCGAAAATAGGTAACCCCGTGAATAAAATCCCCCCACCTTTCCCAACCAATAAGGATGTTGTAATACGAGTCTATTCAACCGTATAATCTCCTGGATATCTGCTCCTCTACCCGCCCCAAAACTCACAATAATTTTTAAATCCCTTATATTAACTTCTCGGCCGTCTCTCTCATCATCTCTCTCATCATCTCTGTCTGTCTTGGGCTCAGCGGGCGGAAAAACAGAAGTCAAAAATGACCCACTTCCCATGATCCGATCGAACTGAAATTTGGCACACGGACCCGTCTAACCTAACAATGCATCGTATCAAAATCGATCGAACGTACCGTAATTAAATTAATGCATTTTTAGTTTATCCTTATATGAGGTATGTAATTTAAATTCACGTTTTTTTGGGGGGGGGTTTTTCTTCCAATTCCACGTGAGTTTGAGTTGAAGCCGACCGTCGAGCTGACACCCCCTCACGTCCCACCCCCATTTATTAAAGACAAGGGACATCACTCGGTGTCAGTCTGTGAATGTTTTTTCCCCTCTCCCCCTCCCACCCACCCCTCCCCCCCTTCCACCCACACCTCCCCCCCCAGGGTTATGAAGCAAACTTGAGTTAAGACAGATTCAGTCTGTAAATGTTTGAAAATAATCAATACTGTTAGTTATGTCTCATATATAAGGGATTTATAGTCAAAAACTTTGTTTTTACGGGTTTGTTTTATTACACCTGTACATCAGAGAGTCAGTCTGTCCTTGAGATCAGTGTATGACGGGCTCATTGTGGTTTCCATGTGGGACTATTAACGTCGCAAATGTAGCCATCGAGTTTCATTGCAATAAAAAAAATTTCACCACGTATCTTCTAGGCAGTAAGATTTAGAAATGTAACTTTTTCATTTTATGAATTTCCTCTATACAACATACATACACTCTCAAATTTGAATGTTATGCGATCGTTAACAAAAAAAATTTTAATCGTATAATCTTTAATCTTCTGTGGATCGGATACGGTATTGCACGAATATAATAAGTGGACCAGAGTTCAGATTGTGAAATATCGTGTCTGGTCCAGTCATCAGGATAAAGAAACTTTAAAAAACTCAATGCAGAGGTAATAGGTTGTCAAATAAATTGTCAATGAGAATAAAACAGCCACAACAGGGGTTGATTACAAGCTCCAACTAGTCTTAGAGCGTCTTTTTCCGCTACGTTTTCATATATTTATGACTCCCAACAGGCCATATTAAACAGATTTCTCTCAAAATATAATTGCAAACAAATATCTTTATTAAATATTATAGTAAATACTGTACAGTGGTACCTCGGTGTATATACGTCTGCTTTGGTATAATGTTTTGACGCGAGACATTTTACTTGGTATGCGACCTTTGTTTGGAATACGACCTGCGTGCTTCGGGCAATTTTAGCCAATTTGCTCCCTCCCCCCCCGGGTCACATGTTGTCACAATAAGTTAGAACCCTTCAAACATGATGTCACAAAGCTGCGCCAATAAAAGCCGTATTTCCTATTTAAAAATGACAATGCTTCAAATCACTTTATTGTCATTTAAGTTTGTACTTAATGTGAGGCTGCACTCTAAAATCATAACACGCGTGAATCCATTTGAAATATCATTAAATAAAATTGTAAGCAATCAAATATTTTAGCGACAGTCCTATAGGTAAATTAGACCCGTATTCTGTGCCGTGGTGGCGCCGCAGCTATGGCGGGTCGAAGTAGTAAAAAAATCCACATCCACCCTTTGGGGTGGAAACTGACATTGAGAGGCAGACTAGGTCGACTTGTGCGGCTGCCATCTGCCCAGACGACCCCCTCTTTTAGGGGATCGTCTCAGGGGTGTTCCCCGTTGGCTGGCTCTCCTCGGGAGAGGGGAGAAAGTTGCCGGGGAATTCCCCGAGAGTTCTATAAGAGTCTTAAGTTACTCAGGGCCTTTTGACGCCATCTCAAATGACACATATTTGGTGGAAGTGTTTCTTTCAAGGTTCGCGTTTTTATGTCATTTCACACTTTTTAAACACTCTCCCTCCCCCTAGTAACAAATGTGTGACACCCCTCCACCCCAGTTCGTGACGTCATTTAAGGGCGGCTCCTTTGAGTCAAAATTTGCTTTTGATCATGATAACAGGAAAACAGAAAAAAAAAGTGTCTAAGTTCTTTTTATTTATGAATTTTGTTAGAAAGCAGAGTTTAAAATAGTTTATACAAGCACGTCAATCAATGTGTAATATGTAAATAACAATATAATTTTTTTTTCATGGGAACGGATTAATCATTTTCCCTCTATTTTTATTGGAAAAAATATGTTTGGTATGCGTCAAATTTGGTATATGTCCAAGGGTCTGAAACGGATTAACGACGTTTACCCATGTACCACTGTGTCTCTTTTGGTAGTGTTGTTTCATTCCAGACTTAGAATGATCCGACAACAATATGATTTTGAATGGCTTGAATGATTTGAATATAAATCAAAATGTTCATCAATGTATCTGTTATTCACAATTATACCCATTAACATGTAATAAATTATGTTTATTCCATTAAACGTGTGTCCATCTTGACCAAAGTCAATTCGATCACTCATGATATTGACCTGGATATTGACGAAATCAAAAGGTTCCATCATCAATGAATCTCATGCATCCAACTTCTTTATTTTAAAACTCCTGCTGCTCGGTTGTTTTGTTTTGTTTTGTTTTTGTTTTGTTTTTGTTTTAATGACACGTATCTCCGAGAATGGACAGGGATGAAATTGCATGAATTATTGGCCGCCGCGTAAAAATAGGCAAATGTGGAGATCGTTATCTGTTGATGTGTCCATGCGCTCAACGACCGCAACGGTCACGGGACTGATGATGATCTCCTACAAGGCAGAGATGTGTTCCCGGGGCCAAGGGTGTCCCTGTGTCCACCCAGCTCTGTATGGGTACCTGACAGTAGTTATAGAAACAAAGACGGCTGGGAAATGACGTGGTCCCTCATGGTTATGGCCTATGAACGCTGCGCCACTTGCCAATGCGTTCTTAGCATAGGACGTAATGATCTTCTGTACAGAAGGAACGCCTGTAACAAATAAGGCGTCACATATTCAAAACTCCCTGTAAACTGTAGTTTACATCTTGATTAAATGTAGCCATGACTTTACCGTAAATTGATTCCTTAATCAGATTCCAATAAAAAAAACAAGTCATAAAAACTCGAATGAGTATTTTAAACGCAATTTCCAACAAAACAATTGCTATCTACCAATTACTGTTAAAATTACGGGAGTCAAACGAAAAGAGATTTTTTTAAAATTCCTTCTCCGACATTGTTCTAAATATTATTAGCTATCGCTTGGCGTTTGTTTCAACCCGATAGCTGTTATGGTTGCCGAGAAATTTACAAAATATTTATATTTTTTGTTGTTGTTTTTTTCCAGCAAATCCAGTAAACATTTTCGGATTTTATTTTGGCCCGTGCACATCCTTGGGACCTCCTCAACATATTTGCAAACGACCTGAACCCTCTATCTGTTATACTTCAGTAATAGTTGCTTGTGAAAGCTCGAACAGACAGGACAGCGTTTCAAATATATAAACGCAATTTGTCCCATGGGAAATTGCGTTAAAAATGTATTCGACTTTGATAATATAATTAGATTGTGAGTTGTAAGAGAACATATAAAAATCCTAATAAATCAGGGGTTTTCAAAGTCTGGACCGCGGGCGAAATGCGGTCCGCGTTTAAATTTTAACTGGCCCGCGGCATTTTGTTAAAAATTAATTCACTAATTTATTTTTTCTCTTACGTCGACATGATATTTACAAGAAACAAAACGAAATTTTGTGCTGTTTTGATTTTAAAAAATATTGGAGGGTGGAAAAATCAATGACGTTTTATTGTTTACCAACTTGGCTATTAATTTCAAAAAGCCGATGAAGTTATATACTTTTATGTGTAAGAAATTGATAACGTCGGATGGCAAAAATCAATGACGAAATATTATTTAGTATGACAAATGGAAAAGGTAATGCATGATGCGTCGGTTAAAGTTTTTTTGTAAAATAATTTAAAAATCACAATTTTTTGCACAACACTTCGATCTATGATTGTATCCGAACAGTTTTTTTAAATGTATAACTGTGCCATCATTAATCCAAAATTAGTTATTTCTAATAAAGGAATAAGATGTTTATCAAGTGTCGAAAATCCATATTATTGTCTCTTTTTATCCCTCCAAAAATATAAATATTTTTTTAAACACACAAAAACATTTAATTGAAAAGCATGTTAGTCAGTCTTAAAGTTTTTCATTATCGTTGATTATCTTAATCCGACATCCACATATTTGTAAATCCCTAATATTAACTTGCTTTGTAAGTTTAAGCGATCGGACTATCCGAACCGACTATTTGTTTATAATTCTTTCACGTGCCAGTTCAGTTCATGCGTTGACGCCGACCGTCGATGTTCACACCCCCTACCGTCCCTGCGCTAGGTTTTAAAACCAGGGGAGATCATTCAGTTTCAGTCTGTAATTGTCGCGTTTAAACATAATCACTACTTTTTTATTATGTCTCATATATAATGGATTTATAGTCAAAAACTTTGTTTTTACATCTATTTATTATTACGTCATTGATTATGGGCCTCGTTGCAAAACGTTTGGACATCCATGTAGTCAATAAATTAGGTCGTTACCGACAGTTTACCATGAGTCGTTTGAGAGGCGACATACATCATAACGGAGGCCTTTGGCGAACGATGCAGCCATGGGTCAGTTTGCCTATTTTATTAATATTTTGTTTTGGGGGACGGGAGCCCCACCCTCTAGGGAAGCATTAATGCTAGGGGCAGCAACTACATTGGTCAAGGCTGTGATATTGATGCTTCGGGGGAAATAATCTCGTTAATTTTTTTAATAGATCAAACATTTTAACATGTTGATGTCAATAGGTTCGTGTTTTTGTAAGAAATTTGGCGACTCTATGTTTAAAGTGCATATTTTTAAATGCCTCTAACCATAAATTATTACATTGGGTGGGACTCACTACTACAATTTGAATGGGAAATCCGGAAACGCCATATTAAATTATAAGTCAGTACAGGGAATCCCAAGTCCTAAAAAAACATTGCAATATGTCATCATCATCTCACTGCAATCCAAAAATAGAGAATCAGAAAGACAACTAGAACTAGAAAAAGACAGAGAGACATGCATAATGCATACATGTATAATTATTGCTTATAAACAAGTGAGAATTTTTTATGGGTTTCACCGTGATCACATACGATTGACCTGTTTAAGAGTAATTTAAAGTGTTTTTTTTTAAGAAACTGAAATTAGCTATACTCAATTTTTAAAATTAAATACTTATTGACAGTGGCGTCACTAGGGGGGTGCGGTGGGGGCGGGCCGCCCCGGGTGACACCCATCAGGGGGTGACACCCAAGCCAAAAATTTACTGTGTACTATTTTAATTCAGAAAAAAAGAAGACACATTTTTTTCATCTAGAAAGAAATTGAGAAATACATTGAAATACGTTTAAACCGAAAACTTATTAATAAAATAAAATATCAGTTAACAGGCAATAATAAAACATCTCCACAAACTACCATAAAACTAATTAGGACAAAAAATGAAAGAATAAAAAAAAACCGTAAAAAACCAAGTTTTTGACTAAATCCTTTATGTACGAGACGTAACTAAAAGAATGTTCATTATAATACGCAGCGCAAGACCATCCAAAAAATACAAAATTGTAGTTGTGTCGTAAAACTGGTTTAATATAATGCGCACCGATCAGGAATATGTTTATGAAAAGTGTTGTCAATAAAATACGCACCTTATTGCGCGACAGAAAGGTTCAATATAATACGCACCGCGACGCTCTATCTCAAAAAATAACATGATACATAGGAATAAATAAAATAATATAAAAAAATCAATAATTTAATTACGGTACATGCGATCGATCTAAAATTTTGACACATAGTTTTTAACATTTGCACAAAACTGCCTGCTAAATTTCAGCTCGCTAGCTTACGAGGAAAAGGGTTACAAAACGATCCAAAGTTTTGGCGACAAAGGCGCAACCAGACACCACGAGTTAATGTAAAGGATTTAAAAAGCCGCACAATTTAAAAAAAAAGGCTGGACATAAAAGAAGCGGTGTCTTTTGTTTTCGAAGAAAATCCAACATACTTGGCTTTGACATACCGACACACGGAGTCAGCCTGTGAGACAAATCCCAACTCACTACTTCCTCCACGACAGTTGAGGGGGGTGGGCATAAGTTATTTCTTCAAAAAATAAACAGATAGGTTTTCTTTGTTTTGTTTTTTTATTTATAAGAAAATAAGGTATTTAACGTGTTTGAGTTATTATTTTGTTAAACTATAATTATTAAACATGCATATCTATGTTAATTTAATGTACTCTAAGAAACATGATTTTCGTATTTTTCTTGAGTATAGGTACTTTTTAAAATAACCTATAACACTAAATTAATTTCACATAAAAACATTTCAGTCTTTTCGATTTCGTATGAAACGATTTTCACTGATAGATCGCGCGATGCGTACGTTCGGCAGCCGAAGTAAAGTTGATTTTGAACGACGCGATCAGAACCGCACCTGCAGCGACAAATTTTTAACGTTGAAAATCATCTAGTCTGAACATTATAAAGCATATTACTGAATATATAATCTATTAAATTCAAGTATTTTGTC
This sequence comes from Ampullaceana balthica, assembly GCA_944989445.1. NCBI lineage: Eukaryota > Metazoa > Mollusca > Gastropoda > Lymnaeidae > Ampullaceana > Ampullaceana balthica. The sequence continues at coordinate 882,232 of CALYLW010000152.1, read as the reverse complement.
TACAATTCATGATTCCACATTCTTGGAGCAGCAAAGGGTAAGCCAGTTGAATCCTTTATTTAATTTTGTTAAAACAGGGAAAGATAGTGAGAATTTTCTCGAATTATTTTTGAGTCAAAATGCCACATTATAGTATGCCTTTTCCTGGTTAAATAATTCTTTAATAATGATTGACTAATTTTGAAAGAAAGTTACAAAAGTAAGCCAAATGACACTTAAATTTTGGACACGTTCAAAAGTTAGACGAAATTTTAGAAAATGTAATGTTCTTTTAAAGTATGACAGACAAGACTTAAACTTTAAAAAATGGCATTCAATTAATTAATTAACTTTTTTCAATTTAAGGCTTGTTTGAGATTCGCCCCCTAGAATAACAATGTTCTAAGTTGAGTTTTTGACAAAAATGAGTTATTGCCGCTGGGATATTGTCCATGTTTCAATCTATCATAGCACAAATTGTGAAAGGTGTATCGTGAGACAATTTTGTAAGTAGTACAAAATAACAAGGTCCTAACTCAATAAAGGTCTATCAAACATCACATAGAACATTATTCTAGGGGAGCAAATGTTGGGAACATTGTCCTTCTTTAAATAATAAATTTTGGCACATGTATGTCATTAAAGAGCGCACGATGAAAGTGAATGAAATTTTTAAAAAACACAAACGAATCGTGTAATGAAAACAATAGATTTGAGCTTTATTATTAAACAAATAAAAAGCTCAACGTTACACCTTTCACAATTTGTGCTATGATAGATTGAAACATAGACAATATTACAGCGCTTTTAAAATCAGAACAGCTTGGAATTTCAGTAGAGAACAGACCCAGGTTGAAGAAAAGGGTGACAGGTGAGAAAACAAGAGATGCTGGACTAACTCTGCAAGAAGAAAACAAAAGGTCGATGTTTGAGTGTATTGATCGTTTCCATTCTGAACTCCAGATCAGATCAAGTGCAATCAAGGAAGTAGCAACCATGTTTGAGGCTGTTCAAGCCAAAAGCTTGATATCTGCCACTGAAGAAGAATTACTAAAGTCCATTCCAAGGTTGTCCACTTTCTATGATGAGTTGTCAGAGGAAGAGCTTTTATTAGAAATACCAAGGCTGAGAAGGCACCTGAAGGCAGCAGAGATCGATCTCAAAGATGCTGAAGACTGGTCCGTACTTTACGTTTTGAAATTTGTAGCTAAATGGGACTTCATAGAATCTCTCCCCTATCTCACATTGAGTTTACGATTATTTGTTACAATCTGTGTGTCTGTGGCTTCATGTGAAAGAAGTTTTTCAAAGCTAAATCTTTTAAAGAATTATTTGCGATCTACAATGGGGCAGTCAAGGGCTTTCTGATCTTGCCATGTTATCCATTGAAAGTGATTCGGCACAAGAAATATATTTCGATGACGTAATAAACAAGTTTTCAGTTTTAAAGGTCAGAAAATCTAAATTCTGATTTTTGAAATATATTTAATGACATTGTATTTTGAATTATTACATAATATTCTGATAGTTGCTGATTTTGCAAACCCAAAACAGAACAGTTACAACCTTACCTCATTTGAAGTTGTACTGTAATGGTTGTAATATTCTAATTTTGGTAATGTAATATAATTGTTGTAAATTTTAATGGAACGCAATGTAGATGCAAGTTTGTGAAATTTGAAAATATTACAGTCATTTAACCGTATTACTTAAAATTAATAATTTTATGTTAAAGTTAAAATAAAAATTTAAAATTAACTTTTTCTATTTAGTTCTTAAATGTTACAATATTTTACCTATCGACTTTAAATTCAACTTTTCTCCTAATGCCTTCTAACAAACATTTGATCTATATTTTCAAACGTTACTAAAGAATCTGTGTGTTCCCAGTATTTGGCAGACTCGAGGAGATTTATGGGGCAAGTCGTGTGACACCAAGAGCTACCGCCCCGGGTGACACCAACCCTAGTGACGCCTCTGCTTATTGATACAAAGAAACATTGTCTTCTGAATTTTTCGTCTATAATCTAGTAGAATCTAGAATATGTTAATGCGGTATGGGTCGTCCCTTACAATCATTTTACCAATCTTTGCTTGAAATATGGCAAGTAGCCAAGTTTATTGATTATAACACTCTATGGGTATCAGTAAAATTACTTTATCTTAATCTATGATCCCGATTAATAATGTAATTAATTGTAGGCGACTTATAGTTTTAAAAATACTTAGATTGGCACTTAATTACCTTTTTCGTATTTACAATATAAGTAAAGGGGCGAAAAATTCCTGTGATAGAATTTTAAACAACATTTCTAATACAGGGACACTCGAAAGTCAACAGTCTTGTTTAAATATTGCGAATTGCGAGTATTTTATAAATACATAATCTTATTGGATTAAATATTATACGTGACTTATCTAGAGCAAAATACAAATACTAGTACATTTTACTAGTATATTCCCGGTATGTAACTCCGTCGTGTTTAAATGTTTTCGTTCAGAATGTCGTTAGTTATCACGTTATTTATAAAAAGATAAAAACTGCATTGAATTCTAACATTAGGTGTCGAAGTAGATACGGCTTATCCTGAATCACAACACACTTGGTGAACTCGTTTTAAACTTATCTAGATTAGATTCATTGAAGGCTTACGATGGGAAATATTGATTTAGGATGGGAACTATTGATTTAGGATGGGAAATATTGATTTAGGATGGGAAATATTGATTTAGGATGAGAAATATTGATTTAGGATGGGAAATATTGATTTAGGATGGGAAATATTGATTTAGGATGAGAAATATTGATTTAGGATGAGAAATATTGATTTAGGATGGGAAATATTGATTTAGGATGGGAAATATTGATTTAGGATGGGAAATATTGATTTAGGCTGGGAAATATTGATTTAGGATGGGAAATATTGATTTAGGATGAGAAATATTGATTTAGGATGGGAAATATTGATTTAGGCTGGGAAATATTGATTTAGGATGGGAAATGTTGATTTAGGATGTGAAATTTTGATTTAGGATGGAAAATATTGATTTAGGATGGGAAATATTGATTTAGGATGGGAAATATTTATTTAGGATGGGAAATATTGATTTAGGATGGGGAAAATTGATTTAGGATGGGAAATATTGATGTAGGACCGTAACGCGCCAATCAAAGATTTGACTTTCCTCCTTAAAGCATGCTTTTATCTATCACCCAGTGTTGTGTATTATAGTTAGTGTTGTCATATAAAAAAATTTAGAAAGGAATGCCATGGTAGTAAAATAACACTGCAAACTAAAACAATGTTCTGCATCTAGTCTTATCAAATAATGTGTTTGTCTTCCTCAAACGTTGAACTGTCCAAACGAATTGGAAATGTGTTAAGTTGTCAAGATAAAACGAATCACGGGGTAATTGGTGAACATTTGTAAACAAATATGTACCAAAATAATCTCACTTCAATCTCACTTCAACCTTTAATGATGTCCGAGACGGACAGTAATATCCAAATTGTTCCCGAAGAATCTGAATATAAACTTCCGCGTGCACAACATTCACACAAATCGCACCGTGCATGACTGTGTGACATGTTTCACATATCGGTTCACCAAAACGTTAAGGTACTTGTATAATTCTCACATTAGAGGCAACCCTATGTGCTAATGTAAGCGGGTTTTTTTTTACTAACCTTAGATTTGTTCAGTCTTTGTGGAAGATCATTCACATCTTACATTTTGTGTGGTTTAACGGCACCCTTTTCTACCCCCATTCCATCCCAATTTTACTGATTATGCCTCAATTTAATAGCTTAACAAGAGTTAAAAGCCAAAAATATTTCATGGACGAATATCAAAACATTTGTTCCATAAAATATTTTTGAGTTGAGTTGGGGAAACTTCTAGTCATTGAACTTTGAAGCTTGTGATCTTGAAGAACTTTATCGGGTTTTTTTTTAAAATTATGTTTCTTAATAACCACGATTCTATCGGCTTCCAATCACGACGCTAAATGAGCTCATTAATAAATCAAATTCAACTTCTCTTAAAGTTAGTTTCAAAATATAGATTAGAAAGATCGTCTAATGACTCACTAGGGACAGATCTAGTTTAAATGTTATGAAATTAAAACGGGGCTCCCCCTGAAGAACTATAGTCCAGTTTGGTCTCAACCATTTTATCACTTCGGGATTCAACACTGTCGGGAACATTAAGGCTGTATGTGACAGTAGATAGGCCGATATTGGTACGTGCTATTCTTTTCTATTATATTTTGACAATGAAGACTTTGTTCGTATGTTCATTGTGAACTTTCAGCATTTTTGTGTGTTGAAGTTTGTGATTTAAACCAATAATTTCTACAAAGACGATGTAATAATGACAAAGATGTTTTATTATTGTGTAATAGATTTGATTGCCGAAATCGCGGTTTTATCAATTACCTTAGTATATTGTTGTCCCGTGAAAATTAGCATTAGATATATATTTTCTTCATGTCTGTTGGTGTTGTAAACACTTTTTTAAGTCGCTTTGTTTTAATATTCTGTAGTTCACTGATATGGCTATTAAATGTATTAAATTCATTAACAAAGTATTTTTCGTCAAATTAATGTATAATTTAAAATTAAAATAAAAATGAGTTTTTATATCAATACACATTAACACTAAGAGTTTGGGTGTCTATGTTGTTTTCTACTTTGAAATTAATTTTCATTATTTTAATTTGTCAAAAACTCTTTTAAAATAAAATGTAGATTTTATCCTAATTAGATACCAGTGCCTACTAGTTCAAAGGCAATCCCCTCATTGTGAATTTGAAGTATTCAATCACTTACTAACTATTTGGCCGAGTTAAGTCCCACGTCCTAAAATGTAATAATACTTTAACCGTTCACTGTCGTTGACGTAATGCCCATTCATTTGGCTATCCACTTGATTTCTGTTCCACACCATGCGGATACGCGAGGAAAGGGGTGCGGGCCAAAGTTTGTTGGTTTTTTTTTCGATTTTGAAAAGTTCCGTCTCTGCACAATCCTAGCACGTTTAATTTACCAAAGCTTATAGAAAATCATTCAAGCGTTCCTATATAGAGTCGTGCAGGCAATCGAAATCAACACAGTAGTCTGTTTGCGTCTGATACTGAGTGGCTCGTAGATCGGTTGTGTTGATTTACCCAAGACTTAGTGCTGGTTTTCCTAATTGAAGCACAGTACACAACATTACACTTTGTTGGGATTACGTGCTCCATCAGTATAAGGTAATGTGGACTGAGAGTGTAGGCAAGTATGTATAACTATATATTAGTCTTTTAAGGTTTGGAAATGAATACATTGTCATCATTGTTTACAAATTCAAAGCGTGATCTAAATAAGCTACCGAAATTACATCGATACTCGCTGATTTGTTTTTGGTGTTTCTTGATAAAAGAAGAAAGTATGAGGTTTGGCTAATAATGTTTGTGTTACGTCAGTGATCCATAGTGAAGAAATTTGATGACGGTATAACTGGCATTAGATAATCCTTACATTTCTACAACCTTTTTGCCCTGACAGACGGGCGGACGTGTTTTAAAATATCAACACCTGATTTTTGTACCCGCAGCCATTTCTTTAGTTGCGTTACTGAGTTGAACCAGTGGGGGAAACCCATCTCTAGCCTGTTATCATCTTATCAATTCCTTTGTAATTATAACTATCATAAATAAAAGTAAAGAAGGATTTTTAAAAACCACGTTTTTATGAGCGGACTAAAAAGAAGAAAATAAATTTTTAAATTTTTTAATTTAAAATCAGTACTATGATGTAATATGACTAAAAACGTGGGGCGGGCGCTTCTCAGGCTTAACTAATTCAATTCACTCATTTTCTTACTCGTCATTTGTAAACCGTAATCATTTTAGCCAAACGCCTATAAAGCGCTCGCCCACGTTTTTAGTCATATTATATCATAGTACTAGTTTCAAAATTTTAATTTTTTAAATTTTATTTTCTTCTTTTTAGTCCGCTTATAAAAACGTGGTTTTTTTAAATCTTTTTTTTACTTCTATTTATTTTATTCTTTTTAGTCTAAGTGTATGCTATGGTGAGTTTTGAAGTATTGATTATGTTCAAATATAATACGCATTGCCCGACAAACATTTACAGACTGGAAATGACTGAAATGAGTGTTTGGTATAAAAATTAAAGAGAGATCTATAAGTGAGAGAATGAGTGAACTGCATATGTAAAACCTCATAAGCGCCATCAGAAGTGGTTTAAGTTTACGTTGGAAAATTTGAAAAATTGCGGACAGACAGACAGACATGAAAGCAAGTTAATAAAAACGTGGTAAAAAAAGCCCCTGAACTTAAGTTTTTTTTTAAACATATTTCATGCTTAGAGCCGTTGAGAGAGTCTCATGCTTCTGATATGTTGTACTTGCCGGAGACTTATGATTTTTAAATCCTAGATGTTTTTATTAGTTTGTTGTACTTTTTTTTTAATTTTAACTTTAGAGTGAATATAAAAGAGTATTGGTAATACTGATTTTTTAGTGTGCTATACTTTTTATCACTTTATTACCAAGGTGCCTCTTAACATGGGGAAATGTGGTCCATCTCCAAATATGTATATTCAACACACCAAAGGTTGCCATTGTTGTCCATAAAATGTATGTGACAAAACAAAAGTGTACAAATAGTTCATAAATTATTTAAAAACCTTCTTATAAATGGCTTTTTAGAGTCATTCAGTCTTAAGCTGTAGAAAGAAAATTCAAAAGATATAATCGTTTATAAATCGTAAATTTCGTGTACAGTGATCGAGACCGTTACCATGGCAATGATGATCTTTTCATTTTTTTTCATTTTGTACGTATAATTTTAGTCTATCATCATATGAATCTGCCTTGGTTCAATAAACCATTTTTGTTCTACAGGGTCGGTTAGTTCAAAAAATCTATAACGTGTCTAGTGTCTATTTTCTATAACAAATGTTTGTTCGACACGTCTTTGTTTTAGAAGGGCTAGAACATTATGAGTAGAGTATATTTAAATTCTCACCTGCTGGTGACAAGCATTTTCTAATACTTCCACTTTGTTTCTTTGTAAGAATGAAATGAGCTGCAGATAGAAGGATGTATATTAAAGTACATGAGTATGGAAATTCCTTAGAAAAAGATCGACAGAAAGTGTCGGTAAATTTTTTTTTGTGAATATTTGAAGGACGTGAGTGTCGCTGGATTTAAGTACCATTAAAATACAAATTAAAATTGGCTGAAAACTCTGATGAATGATTGGATGAGCGTGGAGATATCAGGCGATAGACAAAAACTTTTCTTAAACAAATGTAAATTGTACGATTTTAATCGGGGTTTATTAAATAATTTTGACCGATTTTTGCCTAACTTCCTGTTGAATAAAAGATTAGGTGCTATTAATTAAATATGATTTTTTAAAACTGTCGATCGCTTTACAATGGAAGCTTAGAATTTTTAAAATAATTCTTTATGTAAAGATCAAAGGTAGTTTTTAATATGGCATTGTGCTACAAATAATTTCCCCACAATCAAAGGAGCTTATTCGAAAATACAACTAATCTGTTTGGTGCGTAATTTATTATTTTGCCTAAACTAATCAGTCTTAATAAGTTAAATATAATTTTTTTTTAATCCCTTATATTAACTTCACCGGCGTCTCTCTCTGTCTCTCTCTCTCTCTGTCTGTCTTGGGCGGGCGGAAAACAAAAGTCAAAAATGACCCACTTCCCGTGATCCGATCAAGCTGAAATTTGGCACACGGACCCGTCTCACCTAACAATGCATCGTATCAAAATTTCAGATCGATCGAACGTACCGTAATTAAATTAATGCATTTTTAGTTTATCCTTATATGAGGTATGTAATTCAAATTCACGGTTTGTTATTGTTTTTTTGCCACGTGAAAGTTTGAGCTGACGCATTGAGGCGACCCAACGAAGCGACGGGGTGCTTTTGTTTACATTTTACGTGTCACGCTGAGCTCGGTCAAGCGAATCGGTGACCAGACTTTTCCCCTCTCCACCTTCCCACCCACCCCTCCCCCCACCCCTCCCCCCCTAGGGTTATGAAGCAAACTTGAGTTAAGACAGATTAAGTCTGTAAATGTTTGAAAATAATCCATACTGTTAGTTATGTCTCATATATAAGGGATTTATAGTCAAAAACCTTGTTTTTACGGGTTTGTTTTATTTAATAAATTAAAAGGACTGCACCATATGGGTGGGAAAGCATGTGAGCTTATGTACATGGGCATTTCGTGGTAGAAAAGAAGTATTTATTCCTCGTTACAAAATGTTAGTCAAGTCATTTAACGTGCGAAGTTCACCTATGGCGGTTGACAATATTTGGTGGGCTATTGAAATTTTGGTACGATGAATATTTGTCTATCCAGTTTCAATGTATTTTAAGTATTTTTTTAAAAATTTAAATTCAAGATTTTAATCCTCTTGTCCTTGACCTTGACCTGGCTGTTTTGATCGGTAATGTTGAGTGTTATTTTGGATAAGTTTTTTTTCAGCTAAATCTTATTTAAATTTTATGTTTTTTGCACTGAAAATTTTCAGCTTCTCCAACGTGATCATTTCTGTCATCTCTAACATTATTCCAGACGGTCCGTGTATGGACAAAGTGTTTATTTAAATGCCTTATACCACGACTTATAAGTCGGAACAGATCAGCACAAAAGAAATTTTAGCAGATTTTGTTTTTACATGATGCCGTCGTCCAGTGCATCGATAAGATCTGAGTTACAGGCTGTCAACATGTTTACCCACGTCTCCATTTCAGTCTTTTGTCGTGCCGCTGTCAATCATGCTCCGTCGATGCATCGACACCGTACTGTCACGTGCATCATACACCGCTTACATGTTTTATGTAGGATGTGTATCAGAACATATATTTCAATACATGAATCAAGATTATCACCTTTGCGGCAGTCCATAAAGTACGTCACGCTATTTTTGACAATTTTTAACTCCTCCCCTCCTCCCTGTCACAAACTGTCACAAATCTCGGAACCCCCCCCCCTAAAGTACGTCACAGTTTCGAACACAAATGTTGTTTTTTTATTAATTAAATAATTAAAATTTAATATAAAACACCGTGACGTCCCACATGGCCGGACCCCCCCCCTCCCCCTGTCCCAAACTGTCACGCTTTCTTACACCCCTCCCCCCTCTGGAGCGTGACGTACTTTATGGACGGTCCCTTTAATGGTTATGAATTTCATTACAACTTCACCTAATAAGTAGGGGGGTGGTCATGATATGAATAATAGTTTTATCATACGGCGCTTCATTCTTTTTCTTTTTTTGTTTCCTTTTTCGGCCTTCTTCAGGGGTTGTTTTTTACGTCCGTGTCCCAAGTAAGTTTATTTATTGTGAATTATAAATGGTTTATTAAAATTGCCCATAAGAAATAAACCAAGTCCACCCAATCCGGTGGGTCATTCCCCCCCCCTCCCCCAAAGCCCTAGTGATGGCCATGCCGTCAGAGGCGTGGCGTAAAGGACAAGCGGAGGTTTTGTCCGGGGCCCCTTCAGACTTGATATTTAATGAAAGTTTTTATGTTCGTGGACCAAGGGGAGGCAGCGTGTACCCAAATATTTCTAACAGTGTTTCGGTACAGTGGTCCTTAAACCCCAAATCCTTCGGGGGCAAATTGCCATAGCTGAGAATGGAAATATGCATCTTTACATTCATGTCGTACGAACAGTTTTCATTACATGACGTCACAGTTTGTGACGTGTTGCGGGTTCCCAAGCTGCTCAAAGCACGTGACCTCAGAACGTACCCAGTCATTTCCATAGCCCATGACCTACAATCGTGTGTGTCGTTCTTCTTTAATATTTCAATCCCAACAAGAATGTGAAGATTTTTCTATTAAGAAAACACGACTAGTATCCGGGTTAATAAACTTACACTTAGAATCCTGTTTGAACCAAATAAACCCGAAATTAATCCTAGACTTAGAAATTATATTGTGTTCACTCTCAGTGCTGGGTACTGATTTAAATGTATCTCAAATGAATGTTCTTACGCAGCATTATTGATATTAATCAAAACTAATCATTGCCTGATTATTCGTTGGGCAATGAAGAATTCTAACCAGCATCTTTGGGACTCAAACGAACCGCCAAGTGAGATGTGGGGGTTCGTCTGCTATTCAAAATAACTGCTGGTGATGTTTGTTTTATTTTGTTTGTTGTTTTTTGTTGTTTTTTGTTAAGTTAATATGTCAACAAAGAATGCAATATAAACCTGATACTTTAAAAAAAAATGTCCAGCCACGACCTCTGCTATAAATTTTAAACAAAAACATATCAAAATTTCCGTATCGGTGTGTCCAACACATTAAGCATTTCATACATAATTTCCTTATTTTTGTGTTCAACACATTAAAAATTCGATACATCATTTCCTTGTTGGTTTGACAACACATTAAACATTTGATAAATAATTTGGTGAAATATTGTTTTTTTTAATTTCAATGTTTGATAGGGAACCACTAGTTCTATATTATATTAGATCCAATCCCCTTCCAATAGTGTTTCTTTTCATCATAGGTTTACTGGTTACCAAAAAAATTGTGATTCATTATTTCCATCTTCAAGATAATTGAATTAAATAAATGTCTTTTTGCAATATTTCGGTTGCTTTTTTGCGCTTGAGGCTTTAGCTATTTATCGACTTCGACTTGCAGAAATCGACTTTGGGATGTAAATAATGCACACATCGTCTCCAGAATAAAAAAAAACATTACATATAAAATGCACGTGGTCAAAGAGATTGTATTATTATCATAGAGAACCTATAACTACGGTGACTGCAACCATTCGTGTGACGTCAATCATACATAGATTCACAATGGATTTTTTTTTAAAGAATGAGGCAATAGCCCACGCCTTTTGATCACCACACAGATTCTTTTATTTAACAGATTCTTTTATTTAACATATTCTTTTATTCCACTCCTGTTTCTCTGGGATCCTGTGTATATTTTGTTTAATCACTTTCTGATTAATACGCGTTACTTCATAAACATGGAATAGATTATAATAAAACGCGACCTATCCAAATAATTCTCAAAGCCAGGGACAAAACATAGACTGCAACCCAAATGTGCATATTCCATGAACTCGCCAGATATGGATAAAACAAACACTACGACAAAACACGATGTATTCAGTGTGCTAGTCAATGTAACACCAGACATCACGTTCACCAATGCACAAGGTTGTGAAGAAGAACGGAGTCACGAATTGAAAGCTGATTGACAAAAGCAGAAAATGTGGAGTTTGGGGCCATATTCTGGCTTTGAAATGAAAGCCTTGTGTCCTGATCTTGTGGCCTGGATTGATTCAAGTGCTTAAAGACTGGGACATACACTGACGTATAGCGTTATTATTATGTATAATAAGCTCTAAGAGAATGAATGAATGGAAGATCTATATATATAATTATATGTATCGTGCATATAGTTAAGAAACAACAGTCCTGAATTTAACATGCATATATTTCAAAGAAATGCATACGATTTTGTTCAAAATGTTACTTTATTTATCTGACTAGAGGAACTGTTTTGAGTAGGACATGGGCCTACATGATATTGCTCTAACTGAAGCAACATCAAAATAATTATTTTCTAGCTCTATTTTGAATATAAAGTTTAGATTTTTACGGACTGAAAGAGATTTGACTTTGGTCATTCAAAGAGTTACAAGAGGCACCTGAGTCACATACACCAATCACTGGTTGAGTAATAAAATAGAACAGCTTTAGTCAATAGAAAAAACAATTTTATTTTAAATTTCGTCCAAATAAATACGTTTTTATCAGTAATGTAGAAACAATTTTTCATTAAAATTAAACAGTATAGAGGCTGCAATAAAATAGAACAATTTAATCAATAAAATAGACAGTTTTATAAATAAATCAATTTGGTCAATACAATGGAGCAATTTTTTCAATTAAATATAATAGTTTTAGTCAGTTTAAAAAATTGAAAGATTTTATTCGTAATTTGTTAAAATAAGTGTTAACAATATCGAAACAATTCTTGAGTTATGGTCAGTAGTTTGCGTATTTTTCATGGTTGGTTCTTTAGTCTGCTAATAAATATAAAGACTTTTGTGCGATTGAAAGGTATGGAAACATTAATTAGTTCAGTAAGGTGGCTTTTTTTTAAAAATCCTTTATATTAACTCGTGGTGTCTGTTTGACACTTGCTTGCTTGTTTGTCGAAAAAACTTTGGAGTGATTTTAACCCTCTTCCTCGTAAGCTAGCGAGCTGAAATTTTTCAGGCAGTTTCGTACCGATGATAAAAACGATGTATCAAAATTTCAGATCGATCCCATGTACTGTAATTAAATTATTGAAATTTTAGATTATTTTATTTATCTCTATGTATCATGTTATTTTTTGAGATAGAGTGTCGCGGTGCGTATTATATGGACGATAATTTTTTAAAATATATTCCCGATCGGTGCGCATTATATTTAACATGTTTTACGAGACATAACTAAAATTTTGGATTTTTGGATTGTCGTGCGCAGCGTATTATAATGGAACATTCTTTTAGTTATGACTCTTACATAAAGGATTTATAGTGAAAAACTTGGTTTTTACGGGGGTTTTTTATATTAAGGATAAAATGTAACACTAGTTTATTTTTTTATATATACTTATGCATTTCAACGCTTTCTTAAATGCGTATTTAAAATATAATGTTTTAAAACGATCTTGTATTTCTAATGGCATCGTTCTTATATTTTATTTTCATGAACATCAACATCACAGCACACAAAGTTGACCGAGTAGATTTTAGAGACCTCTTAATACCTGGAGTTTCAAATACTTGAGAATAAGTTAAGGCACACATTGAACGGGAATGTTTGTCTACATCCTAAATGGGCAAAACTCAAATAGAGAGTTGTTTAAATAAGGAACTGGGGTTGAGAGTAAGTAGAACTTGTGACGTATCATCATGTCTAGGATTTTTAAAAAATCGTTTTTTAAATCGATCAGATAATTTGAATAACGTTTTTATTGTGTATAAATTACTATATTTTTTATTAGTGTTATCTTATCGGTTTCTTTTTGTTTTAATATCAGAGGTTTAGAGGCTATGTAGAATTATAATTTTATCAAAGTTTTTTTTTAAACGTACTTTTTTACCGCTAAATGGGATGAATTTATGGAAGAAACGTTTACGAGAGGAGTTGTTCGTCCGTCGATTCGACGAAGACCACTCTAGTCATCCGAGGGTTGCTGGGACTGGCTTTGTTTGTGCGTGCGCATATGGCTGATGAGGCCGATCCTAGCACGGAACGTTCGGGAACAGAAGGGACAAGGGACGACTGGGACATCTCCAGGAGGGTTGACAGCACGGGCCTTTCGGGCTTGCCTCTTCTTTTCAGCGGAGGTGATCCTGTTTGCCTCGCATGACTTGGCACCTTCGTGGATTGAAGAACGCCAGGTGGAACGGTCCTTTGCAGCAAGTTCCCACGTGTCTGGGTTGATGGCAAACGCTTTCAGTGAGACTTTCAGTGTGTCTTTGTAGCGTTTCTTTTGCCCACCGTGGGACCGCTGGCCATGCTGGAGCTCGCCATAGAAGAGTCTCTTTGGCAGTCTCTCGTCTGGCATTCGGACCACGTGCCCTGCCCAACGAAGCTGGGACTGCATCAGGAGTGTGAATATGCTGGGGAGACCTGCCTTGGTCAGTACCACTGTGTCTGGTATTTTATCCTGCCACTTTATGCCGAGGATCTTCCTGAGGCTTGTTGAATGAAAGTGGTTAAGCTTCCTAGCATGGCGCTGATACACAGTCCATGTTTCACACGCATATAGCAGTGTGGGGAGCACCACCGCCCTGTACACTTTCAGCTTGGTCTGGATGGTAATGCCTCTTCTGTTCCAGACATTTGGGTACAACCTGCCAAAAGTGGAGCTGGCTCTGGCAATTCTGACGCTCACTTCGTCATCGATGGTGGCATTTTGCGACAGTGTTACGAGAGTAACACGTTTTAATAAAGCAAAAATAAAATATTTAAAAAATCTTTTTTTAAAAGGACACGCTTTTATTTACATATAGAAAGTGCACTAAAAAGAAGAAAATAAAAATTTTCAATCCGTGAACCTATCGACTGCACATAAAAGCGTGGGGCGCCCATCACAACTCATTTCTTATTGCAACTACTCTTTTGCATATAGATAATTTGTTCTAATTAATATGATAGTAGCATGTATATGATCAAAGTTGTGAAACTTTAAATGTTTATTAATATTCATATAAATTTGTATTTATGTTTCGCAGCTTTGTACATGATTGCGAGTTGTGATGAGGGCCCCACGCTTTTATGTGCAGTCGATAGGTTCACGGATTGAAAATTTTTATTTTCTTCTTTTTAGTGCACTTTCTATATGTAAATAAAAGCGTGTCCTTTTAAAAAATGATTTTTTTAATATTTTATTTTCTACTTTTTAGTAACACAATTTTTTAATCAATTTGTTTACATAATCAACTCAATTTAATTAGTCAAACTTCGTTGTCTATAACTTAAATGTGATAGTGGTAAAAAGATAGATTATTAATTACAAATTTATGTATTTAAAAAATAACAGTTTCCCCAACTGAAAATTGAACCCAGTACCTCCAGGTCGAAAATCCATTAAGCTAACAATTGGGCCAACTAGGCTACACAAATACCAGTTGTTCCTCTTGTATTATCATGTCAATTTAGATTTAGTTTCGAATTACTGAGCTGTTTAACACCTGGAATGTCGTCATCCATGGCTGGTTGTGAACTCCGGTGACATTCACGTGAAAGTCAAGAATAGCACGGATACAGATTATATATAAAGATAAACGTAAAAATGCATTTATTTAATTACGGTACATTCGATCGATCTGAAATTTTGATACAATGTATTGTCATCCAAGATCTATCTGTGGTAAAATTTTGAGATCTCTAGGACCATCAGAAGTGGTTAAATTTTACGTTACAAGATTTGACGGATACAACATACAAACAGTGTGAGTTAAATAAAAGCTTGTAAAAACCCAGTGAACTTTGTGCATGAAAAAAAATTAACAAAATATTAAAAGTGTATAATATATTTTATTTTAAAGTATCTCTTTGTTTAACTAAAAACCTCTCTCAAAATTTCTTGCATCAACCAATTGGGTTCGGAATCAAAGCACAAAGTCCTTTATCTTAACTTCTGCGCCGTTTATGTGAAGAAGAAAAAACGTTCAGATATCTTAACTTAAATCAATGGATGTAACCACTTGGTGGGGGGGGAGAGAGAGAGAGAGTTAAATCACGAAACAAAATTACCAACACAAAATCTATAATATGTATACTTCGCGGTGGTCGAGTGGCAGCGCACTGGACTGTCGTACCGATGGTCACGGGTTCGAATCCGTGTGAAGGCAAGGGTTTGTTCCCGGGGCCTAGGGCGTCCCTGAGTCACCCCGCTCCGAATGGGTACCTAACACTACAGCGGCTGGGTAATGCGTGGAACCCACAAAGCCGTGGCCTGTGAATGCTGCATCACTTGCCAACAGATCATCTGTCATGGTCTGTGGACGCAACTATCTTCTGCATAGAAGGAGCGTCTGTATAGATAAGATAAGATAAGATAACTAGAGCAAGCAAGGCGCAGTGTATATATATGTAGTAGTGTACACACCCGCTCCGCACCGCACTATGCGCACCGCAATGAGGCGCACTATATAGAAGGAAAGGTAGTATTGCTTTAAAACAACTATAATAATGCGCACTGCGGGAAGTAAGTTTGTGCCCGTTCTTTTCCGCCTTTCTTTGCACTACCCACGAGCAATTCTGCGGCACATGCTAAACCGCGGGTCGGATCCAGTAATATTTGATTATTGTTCTATGTACTTTTCATGGGCTTCTTTGAACAAAATGCCCCATGACGTCTACTTGTTGTGCTTCGAATGTATCCTATTTCAGCCGTAAAACTCTTCATTAACAAAGGAATAGATACATCACTGATAACGATCACCCCCCGTCTGTACTCCTTGTTCATAACGATCACCCTCCGTCTGTACTCCTTGTTCATAACGATCACCCCCCGTCTGTACTCCTTGTTCATCAAACGCCATTAGAGCCCTACAATGCCCTACATGTCTAACCCAAATAACAACACCACTTTACCGCTTTCAGTTTTCTTTATCATCGAACCATATTCACGACACGTCATGTTGAACACAACTAGTGAAAAGTCACCGAGTCCTAGAGACTCGACGCCTGGTGGTTCCTTTACAGCGGGACCAGTTTATTTGTTTATCGTTTAATTTCTACTTAAACTCTCGGCGTTAATTTATGCTGTCATGAAATGGGTCAACGTGGTGGATTATCTGCCCTGGGTTGTTGAGAGTAGTTTGCTCCTGGATCGATATACTGGACATCGGATATCATTGAGTAGCACATTATGCTGATGTCTGCGACTTTATCAATTAAAATATATCATAGTGCTATCATCTCAAATCTATCATAGGGCTATCATCTATATCTATCATAGGGCTATCATCTATATCTATCATAAGGCTATCATCTAAAATCTATCATAGGGCTATCATCTATATCTATCATAGGGCTATCATCTAAAATCTATCATAGGGCTATCATCTAAAATCTATCATAAGGCTATCATCTAAAATCTATCATAGGGCTATCATCTAAAATCTTTCAGAGGGCTATCATCTATATCTGTCATAGGGCTATCATCTAAAATCTATCATAGGGCTATCATCTAAAATCTTTCAGAGGGCTATCATCTATATATGTCATAGGGCTATCATCTAAAATCTATCATAGGGCTATCATCTTAAATCTATCATAGGGCTATCATCTAAAATCTATCATAGGGCTATCATCTATATCTATCATGGGGCTATCATCTTAAATCTATCATAAGGCTATCATCTAAAATCTATCATAGGGCTATAATCTAAAATCTATCATAGGGCTATCATCTATATCTATCATAGGGCTATCATCTAAAATCTATCATAAGGCTATCATCTAAAATCTATCATAGGGCTATCATCTAAAATCTATCATAGGGCTATCATCTATATCTATCATAGGGCTATCATCTTAAATCTATCATAAGGCTATCATCTAAAATCTATCATAGGGCTATAATCTAAAATCTATCATAGGGCTATCATCTATATCTATCATAGGGCTATCATCTAAAATCTATCATAAGGCTATCATCTAAAATCTATCATAGGGCTATCATCTATATCCATCATAGAGCTTATGAAGGGCCGTAAAACTTCTAAATTATGCGGTACCTACCTATGAGTAAAAATTATATTTTTAGAAACTAGCGTCATCCTAAGGCGGGGCCCATTTACCTGAGTTTGAACATTTCTAAGGAGCGAACTGTTGAAAATATCGTCAAGATATAGCTCCACGTGGTGTCACAGAAACAGAAAGTTATATTGACTTTCAACAAGTATATACATTTGCACCAACTCGAGGGTTTAAATATTTGATGGAAATGTCTTCATATTCATATATTCTCAATATATAACTTAAGTGGAAGCAACATGTGTTAAGGTTTTATGGTTTGAAAACATTTTTTTTTAATTTGGACCCATTTTTTTACATAAGTTTCGAAACAATAAAAAATTTTAGTTTGATTTATAAATTTTTACAAACCAAAAGCTACGTCACGCTAAGTAAGTATGTTCAGAGGACTACAGACGGCAGACTTTGAAACCAACATAAAACTAATAATCTGTTGAGAAGGTGGCACATGGCAGTCTTAAAAGCCAAAGGATTTGAATTTATCAACAAAAGATTTTTATTTGTTTTGTTTTGAAATTTTTCTGTTTGAAATTATACGTTTTTCTCGCTGTATATTTTTTTAAAACTAATTTTAATTTGTAGAATGCATAGATAAGATGATTAGACAATAAATAATTAATTGTAATAAGAATAAGATCAGTATAGACTTTTTTCGAGTATTTTTACTCATTTTGTGGGAGACAAGGAATGAAAACTTGCGTACCGAAGCTGGTCCTCGGACCATCCCTTTGGGAAAGAATGATCTAAAAAAAAAGGTTTCATATTTGTACAGGAGTTCTTGAAGAATGTGGAGTTTGAGTTGGTCTTTAAGAAGCGTCAAACTAAAGTTTCGGGTGTTCTTTAATCGAAACGTTCTTATAATTGTTCCGTGCCTTTCCACTCAATCCTAAAACTTATACCACAGTATGTTTACTTGACAAAGTTTGAACACAATATCCTTCATAGTAACTTGTTTCCTGACATAGATTGCTACTAGCTACTAGTCTTGATCACGGGGTTAATACCCTTTTATTCTTTATTCATTTGTTACTATTATTTATGGTATTTTTCGTATATCGCTAAAATTATCCTTCCTATATAATAAAAGACAAGTTTCTGTCCTTTCTGTCCCGTCATCTATAGCGATTGGTCCCTCAAACACATATGACTCCTACAGCCAATCACTAGCGGAGAAAAATTTACATATAACGTGGAGGTTCAAAACGAGTTATTTTGGTGCAGTTTTTTGTCATAATTCATTATGTTGTTCCCATCTTGAAGTGATGCCTGCCGCTTATTCCAATGACAATTCTATTAAATGCTCTTTCCTTGATGGTCCTGGGGGGTAGTGGCAAGAGTTGTAAGTGTTGTTTGTTTTTTGTTGCTGTTATTGTTGTTGTTGTTTTGTTGTTGTTGTTTTTTTGTGGTTGTTGTTTTTGTTGTTGTTTTGTTGTTGTTGTTTTGTGGTTGTTGTTATGTTTGTTGTTTTGTTGTTGTTGTAGTTGTTGTTTTGTTGTTATTGTTTTGTTGTTTTTGTTTTGTTGTTGTTGCTGTTGTTGTTTTGTTGTTGTTTTGTTGTGGTTGTTTGCTGTTGTTGTTGTTTTTGTTTTGTTGTTGTTTTTTTGTTTTTGTTGCTGTTGTTGTTTTTGTTGTTATCTTATCTTATCTGTTTACAGACGCTCCTTCTATACAGAAGATTATTGCGTCCTACGCTTATCTATGGTTTGTGTTTAGTCCTGCATTTTTATCAGAGATTTAAATGTTGATAAAGTGTTGGTTTTCCTGGATTCTTCAGGCAACCCATTCCACGCCCGAATTCCGGACGGGAAGAAGGAAAACTTGTATGTGTTTGTTCTTGCATACGGAATAAGAAAGGTGTTTTTATCCTTATGTCTATCTGAGGGTTGTATTAAGTTATCTTTGTGTTGTATTTCTAAATTAGAATTAATTGCTTTATGTATGATTACTACTTTGCTCTTGGTTCTTCTATCCTCTAGTGTTTCAAGGTTTAATGATTTAACTAAGGGTGTTACTCTTGTCAGTTTCGAATATTCTCCAGTAATGAATCTGGCAGCTCTTTTTTGAATTTGTTCTAGTTTATCAATGTTTTCTTTGGTGGATGGGTCCCATACAGAAGATGCATATTCCAGTGCAGGTCTCACCAAAGTGAGGTAGCATTTTAGTTTTATATCTCTATTACATTTGTTAAAGTTCCTTTTTATAAAGCCTAAGGTTTTGTTTGATTTTTTAATAACTTCATTGACATGGGGATTCCATGATAGTTTCTCATTTATTAAGACTCCTAAGTATTTTGCATCTTTAGTTTGGGTCAGTTCTTTTCCATGAATGTAATATTTTGAATTTATTTGTTGTTGTTGCTGTTGTTGTTGCTGTTGTTGTTGCTGTTGTTGCTGTTGTTGCTGTTGTTGTTTTTGTTGTTTTTGCTGTTTTTGTTGTTGTTGTTGTCCACATCCCTTGCCCTGCGACGACAATGTCCTGCAAACGCTTCAGCATAACAACTACCAAAACATAGCGTCCATGAACTTCACAGGTCAGCCAACACTTATTCCCGTCCTTGGGCGGGCTTTGTCACTAGTATATATATATATATATATATATATATATATATATATATATATATATATATATATATATATATATATATATATAGAGAGAGAGAGAGAGAGAGAGAGAGAGAGAGAGAGAGAGAGAGAGAGAGAGAGAGAGAGAGAGAGAGAGATAGAGATAGATATAGATAGATATATATAAATATATATATATATAGATATAAATATATATATGAATATACAAAATTAAGTTTATTCTTATTCCAACATTCCGTGCAAAAATGAAATGAAGCTTTTTATTAATTCAAAAACCAAAGACTTAAGCATATTTTAATTTCTTTAAGTTTCGATAGACAGCACATCCTTATTTATAGACAGTTTATCTAAATTATCTGTAGAATTGCACAAGACTACATCTTCTAGCACTGGTTTTTGTTTGGCAATTTAAATTGTATTGTTCGGTCGAGAGATTCAAGCGGTGTTGATGAACATGAAAGATAGTAATTATCTCCATGGAAACTTGTTAGGGTTGAAATTTGGTTATCATAACCTCAAAGATCAAATTATCAGCGTCAACCAATGACTCCTAAAGGATAATGTCAATAAGATAAGGCTAATTAACTAAAATTATAAATAAGTTTTTGAGTTTTGATTATAGATATGAACTGCTTGAAATAATTCACCATACGGCATTGTTCTTTTCATTAAATCTTTCTGATTTAACTAGTATTAAAGACAGCAGCGAAAGAACTTCTGTATTTCGTTACCTTCTATGGGGAGCTGACAAGGATCTAATTTTCTTTTATTCCATAGTTGCTTCAACACCAGATATCTTTCGGTCTTCCACGATTCAATGGAGTTATTTATTCTTGTTTATCTTATTAGTTGATACAAAGACACAGAAATTCAGTCGCTTGCCTTAACGCCCATTTACGTTTAAGGACAACTTTTGGTGGGTTAGATTCTCGAAAGTGTTTTTTTTAAACATCATTTATCGTTGAAAACTAAAATCTTCAAATGATTATCTTGTTTAAAAGTACACATTTCTTTTTAGCGTCAAGCCTCTTCAATCGCCGCTGTCTTTATAAATTTGTAAAGCGCCCACTTTTGCGGCGAACAACATCTTCAAGGATGTTTAATGCGTCGGAACGGCAGCGAGCGAAGAGCTTCAACTTCAAATATTCCATCAGTAAAGTATTTGCAATTTCTCGAGGGGAAGCGCTACAGAGTTGTGATATCTTAACTTTCCCCCCTTCGAAACTATTGACAAAATGCATTCCAAGTTGACTATCCATCAAAACCAATAATCCATTAATTCTGGGAGTACAATTTACATCTGGTTTCAATGTTTGTCGCCGGAAACAATGTCACGGCCTCGTAATGTAAGAATCTTTTCGTCTGACAGAGTAAACTTGTTGAGTTAATGTCATCTTTTTACATGTAGTATCATAATCTCTCACACAGCAAAGAAAGCGAAAAGAATACGTTTCACTTTTTCAGAGCACGAACAGAGATGAAAATGTTCATTGTAGATTACTATTCTTTTTTTTTAGTTTTAACTTTTTTTTTAAATTTAAAGTCTTTTGTGATTAATTTATGTATTTTTTATTCACAGAATTTTCTTTAAAAGTAAAGCGCCAACTGGCGGGCGCAAATAACCATGGGAGTTTTTAGCCAGCTTTTTCTTCTCTTGTGGAAGAATGTCTTACTGCGAGTGAGATATCCGGTAAGTACTAATATATATCTATATCTATATATATGTATATATATATATATTAAAGCAATATTCTACGTCATTGTGGTTATACGCTTACCCCTCACTGAATTTTTCTAAACCTTATACAGTCATTGAACTGTATAATCAAATTTATTCCATTTAGAGTGTTATTATTTTAAGCGACTACTAGAGTTCGATATCCTAGAATTTTTTATTAAATTAAAAAATCTATTTTTAAGTACACATGAATGTTTATTAATCTTTATTTATTTTATTGGGTGGGGGATTTGATTGAGTTTGTGGATTGAGTTTTATTGACAATTTGAAGTTCCTAATTTCCCACATTAATAAACTGACCATTTCAATGTAAGTTGTTAAACCTTTCCTCACTGATATCTGAAAGGTATTTGTATAAACAAGTACTTCAGTTACGTCATTAGTAATATTAAATTTTTGTTCCTTAAAATGCATAGATGTTTTTGGAACTATTAAGAATTAACGTAAGATGTGTGTCTAAATTGGAAATATTCAACCAGTCTTTATCACGGGGTTTAGGAAGAAAGAGATGAAAGTGATTTTCTCTATTAGGTCGTGAAATTCTCAAACAACTAAAAATTTTCCGTAAAAGTGTTAGGAAAAACTTGCGCCGCGGCAACACTGTCTACTTTTTTTATCCCTTATTTTAAACTCTACATAACTACAACAATATATAATATAGAATTTAAAATAATTGATGGGAAAAACACTTTTTTTTTAAATCCTTTATATTAACTCGTGGTGTCTGCTTGCTTGCACCCTTGAACCCTTGCACCCTTGCTTGTCACCAAAACTTGGATCAATTTTTAACCCACTTCCTCGTAAGCTAGCCAGCTGACATTGTGCAGGCAGTTTCGTACCGATGATAAAAACAATGTATCAAAATTTCAGATCGATCACATGTACCGTAATTGAATTATTGATTTTTTAGATTATTTTATTTATTCCTATGTATCATGTTATTTTTTGAGATAGAGTGTAAGTGTAAGGGTGCGCATTATATTGAACAACCTTTCTGTCGCGCAATAAGGTGCATATTTTATTGACAATACTTTTTATAAACATATTCCTGATCGGTGCGCATTATATTAAACATGTTTTACGACACAACTACAATTTTGTATTTTTGGATGGTCTTGCGCTGCGTATTATAATCAACATTCTTTTAGTTACTTCTCGTACATAAAGGATTTATAGTCAAAAACTTGGGTTTTTACGGTGTTTTTTTATTTATCGTTGAAGATATTTTACAAATATTATTTTGGTTGGACAGAATCCTGATGCGGAAACAAAGAAAAGTGATTTGGAATTTTCAAAAAAAAACAAAATATCTTGTCATGAATGTTAAATAAATTTTTTTAAAGATGTTCATTACAATCAGTTCCAAAGTACGAGTTTTGGTTTTTTTTTAATTTAAAAAATTGAAATACATGTATATTTATTAATACAGAATTCTATTATTAATCTCATTCTGACATCATTCGATGACAAGTATATCATAAAGAGTTTTTGTTGTTGTTAGAGCTTTATAAAAGTATAGTGTCTTCTCTTTATCTATTTGTTGAATCTTCGTGTCGCAGTATGGTAGTGTTCCTTTTAAAAAAAATAACTGCTTATGTATGTTCTCTTTTATAGTTAACAGTACATGTTACATAAAAGCAGAAGTAATTTGATTTGCATATAGATACCATGGCCATGTACTTGCCCTCGGTCACTTCGTAGAGTGGTTTAATTGTGTACAGTTTCGCGAGAACTTTGTTTACGAAGCCTCAGAACTCGTGTACCAGTTGGCTTGAATAATCAAACATCTTCATAGGAGTTCAGAGCCCGTATCGAGAAATTGGTTCTATTGCAGAAGTCATGCGTTTGAATGTATGCTGGGGAAATAAATTTAATGGGCCTTGTTTTTTTGTCAAGAAAGATAGTACAGTAGGCCTGCTGCGAAGATTTTGGATTCATTTGTGCTGAAAATACCGTAACAGGCTCCTGATCGAAATATTAATGCTGCAGTCTTTTAGAGGTGTTTGTGAAAACATCCTGTTTGTTCCAAAGGCAGTGTGGTCGGGCGTAACTATCACATTAGCGTAAAGAATGAAAGAGTTCCGTAGTCACGGTATGTGCCAGCTAGGGGGAGCATCTCGTCGTAAATGGCGTATGAATATCCCTTAACTGGAAATTTATGGAAATTCAGCAAAAACGAAGTATAGACACGATGTCATTATAGATACTATTAACAACATATTTTTTTATTCCCAAGCAAACAATTTCTGGGCCGTGTGAAGACTGCACTTCAGCACACCCTGTTCATATAACATCACTTCTTCTACCATATATTTCTTTAAATTATCTAAATTCAAACAAATTTATCAATGGCATTTTTAGATTTATTATTTTTTTTAATGTATATTATAAATAAAGTGCGCACCCAGTCCCTAATAAGGTCACTGATGACGTTCCTCAATAAATTCCGATCATTTTGTCTTTTGGTTCAGTGACAGCGGCAGACGATAAGAATTTCTACTTTTTTGCCATTGAAAATTTCAGTGGCTGCAACCAAGAAACATCTTTAATGTATGGGACCTTAGGGGATGTCCATAAAGTACGTCACGCTTCGGAGGGGTGGAGGGGGTGTAAGAAAGTGTTACACTTTGTGGCAGGGGGGGTGTCCGGCCATGTGTGACGTCACGGTGCTTTATATTAAATTTTAATTATTTTGTTAATAAAAAACAAGTTTTGTTCGAAAGTTTGACGTACTTTAGGGGGGGGGTCCGAGATTTGTGACAGGGGGGAGTTAAAAATGGTCAAAAATAGCGTGACGTACTTTATGGACGGCCCCTTACTAGTAACTAGAAATAGTAAAGAAAACATAGATAAATTATAGTAAATTCCAAAATGAGCTGCAATATTCATTACTGGTAAATATTTGTAACTGACAAGAGGATCCCATGTGGTTAAATTACTCAACCTATAAACAGTAGAGGGTAGAAGAAAAAAGAGCAAATTAGTCATAATACACAATGCAATAAATTCTAGCTTTGAAATACAACGCAACAACAATCTAATATAGGGGTGTCTCAAGTCCACCCCGCAGGCCCAATCCGGCCTGATTAAAAATTATAACTGGCCTGCGGCCTCATCTCAAATAAATTGAGTGCGTATTTTTTCTTAAACGACAACATTGAATTTATAAGAAAATCAGAAATTATTCGCTCATCTTAGTACAAAATAAGATGACATCAAATGATGGCAAATATAGATGACCTTTTATTACCATCGTGGATATTGATTTTGAAAAGCCAAAAAAGTTATGTGATGATGTTGGCTGTCGATGACGTCCGATGGCAAAATTGATGACATAATCTTTTTTGGAAAAGGGAGAAAATGTGGAGTCGGTGAACTTTAAATTTTAAGACAGTTTTTACATCACATTTATACACAAACTATTTGGCTGTGGTTATTCTTCAAAACATTTTATTTATTTTTAAGGTACGTAGTATAAAATATAAAATATAAATATTTTATTAGTTTGTCTTTATTTATCCATTTTTACTTATTTCTAATGATAGAATAAGATATTTTAACGTCTCTATAAATGCTATAGTTTTGTTTTCTCCCCCCCCCCACTAAAATCACAAGTTACAAATAAAAAATGATAGAGTTAAAAATCCTGTAACTCAGTCTTGACGTATGTGATTTTTGTTTGTTGTTTTAATCCGCGCACACACACACATATTTTTACTTCCTGAAAAATAACGTTTTTTAACAAAATGTTTTGACACCCCTGATCTAATGCACCACTCAGAACATAGGGGTAAAAACATTTGACTTTTTCCCTATGCAAGAACTAACACATACATGTCCTCCTCTTTCCCGTCTCCTCTTCGGACGTGGAATGAGCTGCTTATACCAGGAAAACCAACACACTATCAACATTCAAAACTCAATTGAAAATGCAGGACTAGGTGTAAACCAAGGATAAGCGTAGGACGCAATAATCTTCTGTATAGAAGGAGCGTCTGCTGTGTATACGATAATAATTGAGGCCCGTAAGCGTAGCTTTGAATGCAGATCTCTCCGACAGGTAGATGTCCCTGTGTTACGAGCTTCTCCATTAAGATAAATTTGGCGAGCCCTCCGATGACATGGTGCTGCTGAGCCTTAGGAGACAATGTCTATTTGCTATATTCAAACTTTCAGAATAAAATATGTGTGGCATCACCATTTAGCGCCCAAACTAAACACGGACAAAGAACCACTGAAGAATTTCTTCTAGCAGTTCAGTTATTTCCCAAAACCTGGTTCATTTAAAAATTTAGAATAATGTCTCATTATGGCATTGAGGGACATTATTTCCTCAAATAAAATTGATTTTTAACTTTAGTTATGTAGGACCTTTGGATATTGGAGGTCTGCGGAAACTCTGGGGTGTATTGAAGTTCTGCCAAATTTTGTGACTCTTGGCTATTATAGGTTTCTATTGGAACTTTTTTATTTATGTAGTACTGTAATAACTTTTTGGTTATATAACAAGAACATAGGATATGTGGATGTTTGGATTAACGTCATCGGTTATAAAATTCTGGTGTTAAATATTTGGTGTTTGGACTCTGATAAAATCTTACATTTCTTTCATCAACAAAAGCAAACACACACTCATTTCTAATAATTTTGGCTGGTAACTAATTCTTCAGAAATGACTTATGCGATGTCATTTTATGTAAAATTGTATTGTCTGATATGAAAAGGTGTGAATGTTTTTATAAAGTAATTTCATAACTCACTGTTCTTGAAATTATTTGAATGAAATTTCTGTAACAAGTTAAAGTTCTACTTAACCTGCTGCTTTCATCTTTACGAAACAAACAAAAAACTGCATGCTTGACGACGTAGATGTATCTTGTGTACACATAGACGGGAAGTGTCGATAGAGTCTTAACGACCTTGCGAAATTCTCTTTGCATAACCTAAATCTGTGCCAATCCCAAACCGACTTTTAACTCATCTACACTCTAGGTGAAGGCAATAAATGCCAAAGAAAATCTCCTATACTGTAAAACTCAAGAGAAAAAGATTATAGGCGGCAGAGGCCTCATCAAATATAAACGTATTTTTATAATGCTGAATCCACTTGATTCCAACATAACCATTGGTTAAATATGAAAAAACTTTTGTGTGTTAAAATATTCAGAATAAAGTTCGACTCGATATATAGGCAAAAATAAAACTACCTTGTTATTTATATTTTGTTCAACTAATCTTATATAATATGGCGCTTAAGCATCCTATAAACAAAAAAGTGCTCTTTTTAAAAACATGTTATTTTTAAAAAGTATATGCTTTTGATGAAGCCAGGCATTAAATTAGTACGGTCATTAAGAGACTGGATCCTTCACAAGTTTGTATGACAAATATTCCAATATAATATCGATTAGATACCAAAATCTAAATCCAAGATAAAATTATCTGATACTCCTGTTTGTGATTGCCTTGTTCCTTCGATATAAGAAAATAGAATGTTTGTTCACAGTGAAATTTTTAGTTGTAAGTCCTTTGCACATTTGTTTTTGCCTAGGCGAGACACTTAAATTGTAATTTAGTCATATTGGTATAAGTAAGCGTGACTCGTCAAAACGGCCCCGGACAAAACGGCCCCGATATAACGGCCCCGGTCAAAATGGCCCCAGACAAATTGTTTGGCTTTTTTAACCAAAACAAAAACATTTTTTTGAGCATTTTAAGCTTTTGTCAACTTTTTCACCCTTAAAAAAAGTGGTCAAATTGTAAAATTATTTCTTTTGATGTCATTATGTTATTTCTTCTCAACAAACAACCGTGACTTGGTACCATATCGGGTAAAGCAGTGGTTCTCAACCTGTGGTCCGCAAGCAAATGATGAAATTTTAATTTTTTAAAAGTAAAACACGACAAGGTTTTAAATTTTGTCACTTTTTGAATATAGTGATTAATTTTAATCACTCGATGGAGATCGAATAGAAACGAAAATAATACGTTTTGTTTCTATGTTTACTTTTAGTTTTAGCTATACTGGAAATTAGATGACGTCGCTCTAGAGTCTAGAACTAGAAGAATATAGTTCAGACTTTTTGAAAACGTTGAGTAAATTAGCCTTAAATTAGTATTACAATTATTAAAGCATTAAATTAACAAAATTAATTATTAAACACATGAATAAATTTCAAAGGAAAAAAACAACCGAACATAAGGACACAAATGATGATTCCTCAGACCCATCCTCACAATATATGTGAGGATCAAATGCAGTTCCGGAGAACAAAAGACTAAATGGCATACGACGGTAGAATGAAGAACGTTCGGGCTGTGGGTTTATATGCGTCATAGTAAATGATCAACCCATATCAGAGTATGTAATATGCCCGCAAATTCTTGCAAATGAAGCGATGACACCTGCAAAACTTCGAAGACATTTTAAAACTTATCATAATCTCAGCTAGGAGAAACTATTTGACTACTTTCTGCGCTAAAAACATGCACTTGATAGTTGATAGTCAAAAGTCCTGCATACGACAAGCAACCGACGTCAACGAGAGAGGTTTAATGTTATCGTTTTTTGGTGGCTATACCAGTTGCACAAGTCAAAAAGCCTGGTAATTTATGGGCAAAGTGTTTAACATACTGCTAGAATTACGTGATGCTGTGAGAGAGTTTCTTGGAGAAGAAAAAAATAACGCTTATTGGTCATTTTAACGATAGCTTATGGGTTGCTGTTATGGCTTACTTTTCTGAGATTTTTGAAGAACTGAAAAAACTTAATTCATCTCAGCAAGAATCATTTAATTACTCTCAGTGACAAAATGTCTGCTTTTACGGAAAAGCTTGATCTTTGGAAAACAAGAGTATTTTAGGGTAACTTTTGCATGTTTGATCAAGTGTGCGAATTTAGCGATAAACCAGAAAAGGCTGGAAAAAAACATCTGTGGATAAATTTGATTTATGAACATCTTCAATCACGGCAGGATCAATGTCATGATTTGAACATTTAGAGTTTTTCGTGTGTTTCCAGTCCGTTTCTTGCAAACGACTCATTAAATTTTACAACATCAAATTTAAACCAATTCATTGAATTATTGAACTCTCCAGCGATACTGCTTAAATTATGTTGCATCAGAAATTTGTCTTTATGAAATTTTAGAGTACTCAGAAAACTTTTAAAATACGTTTACCCTTTGTAACATCATATCTTTGTGAATGTGGATTTTCTGCATTGGTTACAATCAAAACAAAACATCGTTCCCGACTTGAGGTTGAAGATGAAGATGAACTACAATGGAGTCTTTCAAGTATTACACCTCAAAGCTCGCACTAAATAAACTAATATAGCAGTCTTATTACTACTGTTTATGACTTTTAGTTTTTATAGTAAGCAATAAGATTTGAATAATGCTACAAGCGTAAGAGTAGTATAAGTGACATTAGTTCACTACAAGAGAAAGCCATTACAATCTGTTTCCTTTCAAGATTGTTTTTGGAGCACGCACATCGCAGCATATTAGTATAATTTTACTAACATGTATACTAGTAACTAGTTATATATAAAGTATAATTATATATGAATTTCCTGAACGACAGTCGCACAATTTTCAGTAGTGGTCCGCGGCTATGACTCATTTTTTTCAAGTGGTCCATGAATCTCAAAAGGTTGAGAACCTCTGGGGTAAAGGCTATTAAATTCTATCTTGTGATTTCATTATTATTGTTTCTTGTGAACTAAACCTGACGCTGAATTGGTGAGTAAAAATACGAATATAATATTTGATTGTATTTTTGACTATTAGTCAATCTATTAGTCCAGGGCCGTTTTGACCGGGGCCGTTATGTCGGAGCCCATTTGTCGGGGCCATTTTGACCTTGGCCGTCATGTCGGAGCCCATTTGTCAGGGTCGTTTTGACCGGGGCCGTTATGTCGGAGCCCATTTGTCGGGGCCGTTATAACCGGGGCCGTCATGTCGGAGCCCCTTTGTCGGGGCCGTTATGTCGGAGCCCATTTTTCGGGGCCGTCGTGTCGGTTAACAATAAGTAAGGTTTGAACTGTAATGTTGTGACCTCCAGGGCAAACATCAGCTACATCGAGGGGGGGGGGTTGGGGAAGTCTTGAAAACAAACTCCCACCCCACCCCCAAACATCCAAAAACATTTACAACTTAATCCGTAATTTCCTTTATTTTGATGTATTCCGGAGATGACATCAGAGTTCGGTATTTCCTCTACCCCCGCCACTTGGCTCTAGGGCAGTTGACTAATTCTAATGTAAATTTTACTTGGTTGCTTTTAACTATGTAACACTTTAGTATTGTTATAGTTTTTGAATGTAGATATTGCGTTGGTTTTCCTGGTCTGTACAGTTTACGAATCTTTATCAGCCAAAGACATCGTCTCATTGAATAAGTCACCACGTGCTTCTGATAATGAAAGCAAGTAAAGACAATGAAACACAGAAAAGAGAAAGAAGAGAGGAGAGCACGTTGGTGTATAAAAAAGAGTGCTAAAGGGAGACTGAGATTTTTTTTTAATGTTACAAATTTAATTATTTTTGACATTCCAGCGGTTGAATCAGAATATTTAAACAGCCCAGGTAATAACAGCTCCATTTTTTAAATTGATTTGCAACCGCCGTAACGAGACGAACTTTTTATCTACACAATTGTCAGACGATAATTACAAAAAAATGTTCATTTCTTTGCAGGGTGTTCTTGTCCTAGAGATATTATGGCCGATACTAGTCATTGGCATTGTGTCCATCATGAGGACTGGAGTACCTCCTATCAAGTACAGGGATTGTAAGTTTAGAATTCGGTATATTGTCTATACTAACTAATAGCTAGCACTTTGCTGAAAAACAATCTCTTTCGTTTTTTTAAACATCTAAAAAAACAATAAAATATATTTTTAGGGGGGTTCTAATTGTTTTACTGTTCTTCATTTATCCAGGCAATTACCAGCCTCGCGCTATGCCAAGTGTTGGCCTGGTGCCATTCGTTCAGTCATTTCTCTGTAACCTTGACAACCACTGCTTTACTACTGAGTCTAGTCTGGCCACAACGGAAGTCAACCTGAGGAGGTAAAATATTTTAATGTTTATACATAGGGTCTTTAAATTTCATTAGTCTTTTGAATACAAAGAAAGAAAGAAAGAAAGAAAGAAAGAAAGAAAGAAAGAAAGAAAGAAAGAAAGAAAGAAAGAAAGAATGAAAGAAAGAAAGAAAGAAAGAAAGAAAAGAAAGAAAGAAAGAAAGAAAGAAAGAAAGAAAGAAAGAAGGAAAGAAAGAAAGAAGGAAAGAAAGAAAGAAAGAAGGAAAGAAAGAAAGATGGAAAGAAAGAAAGAAGGAAAGAAAGAAAGAAAGAAAGAAAGAAAGAAAAGAAAGAAAGAAAGAAAGAAAGAAAGAAAGAAAGAAAGAAAGAAAGAAAGAAAAGAAAGAAAGAAAGAAAGAAAGAATGATGGATAGAAAAAAAGAAAAAAAGAAAGAAAGAAAGAAAGAAAGAAAGAATGATAGATAGAAAGAAAGAAAGAATGATAGATAGAAAGAAAGAAAGAAAGAATGATAGATAGAAAGAAAGAAAGAAAGAAAGAAAGAAAGAAAGAAAGAAAGAAAGAAAGAAGGAAAGAAAGAAAGAAAGAAAGAAAGAAAGAAAGAAAGAAAGAAAGAAAAAAAGAAAGAAAGAAAGAAAGAAAGAAAAGAAAAGAAAGAAATAAAGAAAGAAGAAGATAGAAAGAAAGAAAGAAAAGAAGATAGAAGAAAAAAGAAAGAAAGAAAGAAAAGAAAGAAAGAAAGAAAAGAAAGAAAAGAAAGAAAGAAAAGAAAGAAAGAAAGAAAAGAAAGAAAAGAAGAAGAAAGAAAGAAGAAAGAAAAGAAAGAAAAGAAAGAAAGAAAGAAAGAAAAGAAAAGAAAGAAAGAAAGAAAGAAAAGAAAGAAAGAAAGAAAGAAAAGAAAGAAAGAAAGAAGAAGATAGAAAGAAAGAATGAAAGAAGAAAGAAAGAAAGAAAGAAGAAAAGAAAGAAAGAAAGAAAAGAAAGAAAGAAAGAAAAGAAAGAAAGAAAGAAAGAAAAGAAAGAAAGAAAGAAAAAAGAAAGAAAAGAAAGAAAGAAAGAAAAGAAAGAAAGAAAGAAAGAAAGAAAGAAAGAAAGAAGAAAAGAAAAGAAAGAAAGAAAGAAAGAAAGAAAGAAAGAAAGAAAGAAAGAAAGAAAGAAAGAAAGAAAGAATGATAGATAGAAAGAAAGAATAAATAAATGAATAAATGAATGAATGAAAGAAAGAATTCAACTGAGATGGTAATAATGTAAATTATAAAGTTATTCTTTGTCAATAATTGAAGGGATGTGAAAATATACCTCAGATGTCAACCACACGAAGCTCGATGATATTCACTTGTAATGATAGAGATTAGAAGTATATGCAGAAGCTGCACGTAGCCGTTTAGCAGTACTAAAAACTTACAAAATGGAAATGCAATACATGTAATAAATACACATTACAACGAAAGCTTCACATGCATACAATAAATAGGATATATTTTTTTAAATATTAATTTTTGATTTTTCAACCGTGAGTGACCACCAATAACTCTTTCCCATTGATACTTTCAGTTTCCAATCACTAACCCAGGATCTGGCTCCGTATTTAGGCTCCAATGACACGCTGCAAATGCTCGGTGTCTCCAATAAAACCGGCAGCGCATTCACAACTCTAAAATCTGTCATTCGGGACAAAAAGTTGTTGTCTGGATTGGGTAACTCTAATACTTTATTTTTTATTGGATTCATCTTATAATTTACTCACTTAGATTTCTTTATTTTTTAAAAGGTTAAATCGTCAATAATCGTCAGCTCTAAAAAAAATGTTTTCTATCACACTCAATCATCACTTATGGAATATACCAACGACCATTATCTAATCACAGTTAATCCTTTAATTATAAGCTAATGCAGCAACGATCACTATCTAATTATAATTAATCCATTTTAATCTAATTTCAAACGCTTCCTATCTTATCTCAGAACGGATGACAAATATAAGCAATTACTTCAGAGATCCAGCGAAAGTGAAGAAGCTTCTTGTAAATGATTACAAAATTCTCACCGAAGAAGGGGCGGATGCACTTTTAAATGCCAAGGTCAATGTGGGCAAGGTACAACTTATTTTTACATCAGTTTCATGCATATCCATCGTATTAATTAGAAACTTAATCGAAATTTGTTTTTTTTGGTTTACCTTTATTTTTATTGTAACTTTAAAAATATAAATATACTTTGTGTGAAATGTTCAAGAATTTTTCAGGCAAACACACACAAAAAAAAGTTGTATATCTTTCTTCTTAATATATATCAATTAAAATAATGATAATACAGTCTATTAAATTTTCAGGATTATTTTTTCTCTGATATTTTTGTTTATGAACCATCGGTTTTTTTTAACAACCCAGACAGCTAACATTATTGCGCTATGCAATTTTTTTTATTTCAAAAACAGTATGTTTGTGTTTTGATTCTCGTTTTATGTATTTGAAATTTGCATGTTGTCTTTGGATTCATTATATCCGGTAAAAAAATATTTCGACTATTAATCGCCTATTGTTTATTTATTTTCAAAACTAAATAGCTGCTGAATATGACCGGACATCCCGATCTCAAGGGAATAGCGTGTGATCCCCAAAAACTGAGCGCCTACATCAAGTTCCCTGAGGGCGCCAACATTGTGGAGATATCGTCTGCCCTATGCGCCCTGAACGAGACGGACACGTCTGAACTGGCAAATAGCCTCATTCATCAGCTCAACATCACAACGTTCTTACGAGCTGTACGTGAAATGGCATCGCTGGCCAGTTTTCTTCATTTTATAGTGTAACCCTCTACGTAGGAGAATAGTTTTAGTAATGAAATAAATTATACTAATATACCATTTGTTGTTTTCATGTGTCATCGACAGGGTTTCATGCGGCGTAATTTAAAAACTGGATTGATACGGTACTTCCCCAGAAGAGATATAGAAATCACTCTGTCTGACAGGTTTTAGTTAGAAACAAATTCCTATAAATACAATATTCCCTCAACATCCAGCGCATGGCATTTTATTTTTTGTGGATATGATGAAAAGTAATCATCAATTTTCCGCTGTTTATCAATTTGATATCCTTATTTCGCTATCAAATGCCTCATATTTTTCTCAGATTAAACACCCACTTAGATGACTGCACAACTATTTTGGTGTCTAAAATACAAGATACACAATCCATTTGTTTCGTTAAGACTTTAAATGTTAAGCTTTCAATGATTAAATGCATGTGTCGGGCAGCTTCACACTTTAATTTTTAGTTCCTCTAATAATATTTTTTACAAAAACTTTTTTCCTACATTGCCCAGCTTGCGTCCTTTTTGTTGAGATTCTGCCTGATTGAAAATGAAAAGCTTATTTAAGACCATTTTGCATAGCTTAATCTATAACTTCTTTCTATAATGGGCATAATTGTGTCCAAATGACACCGGATTACATTAATGCCCCATTCCCCATTGTGAATTATAGAACTGATATTATTTATCATCAGGTTTTATTCAATATTGTGAGCCAATCAGAAAATATGCTAACTACTCCATTGAAAAACAAAGAAATTTGGTTTTATTCGGTCATTTCACGTATTGTACATTGCTGTTCCAGATACAATTGTTTGAGCAAGTGCAAGAAAAATTCGGAACATTCGGCATCCTAAGCTTCATATTTGATGACGTGGCCACCATGTTTGAAATCGTCATGCAATCTGAATCCCTCATCAAGTTCTTGGGAGACTTCACTGGCATCCCCACCGTTGTAGACCTGATCAAGAAAATTCCTTACTGGGTTGATGGCTTTAATGATTTGAGTGGAGCGGTTTACACGTAAGTTAATCACTGTAACTATAACCATAGTACTTGACCAATGTAACTATAACCATAGCACTTGACCACTTGACCAATGTAAATATAACCATAGCACTTGACCGCTTGACCAATGTAACTATAACCATAGTACTTGACCAATGTAACTATAACCATAGTACTTGACCAATGTAACTATAACCATAGTACTTGACCAATGTAACTATAACCATAGTACTTGACCAATGTAACTATAACCATAATACTTGACCAATGTAACTATAACCATAGTACTTGACCAATGTAACTTTAACCAACGATCTTTCTTAACATATTGAAATGGTATGAAGGAAAGAAGATATAGATTTATTTCATTCTAAACATATAAATGTCCCCATGTTAAGTGAAATACTGTATTTTGTTTCTCGTAATATAACTGTATGATTCTTCCCTTTCAATTAGCATAAAGAACATAGTTACCAGCTTGGAACCTCTGATGGCGAGTATAAAAGTGGAGAATTCAACAGCCTGGATTGTTGTCAAGAACGTTGTTAAGATGGGAATGAACTTTATAGAGATAGGAGAAGGAAAGTGGAAAGGTTCTACTGAGGTAAAGAATGTCATAGTGTCTTTGAGAATTATTTATTTATAGCAAAAGGGAGACCTTGAATTGTTGTTTGGAAAGGGAAGTGTGTGCGGGGGGGAGATATAAAATTGTTTGTTGCAAGTTTTTCATTAGATACAAAACAAAAGATCTACTTTTATTTATATCATCAATTCAACACTAGGGACAGATAACTCACCTAGTAATTGTACGTGGTTTGCATTAACACTTGCTACTTGTTAAATTTCTACCGGACCACGAACTACTGTTCATGTTTTCATCAATTGTCTCACGCTAACCTGAAATAATTGCTTTCATTATTTTCTAGTTTTAAAAGCTTTGAAATGTGTATATTTTTTTTATGTTGGTGGGTAGGATGGAAAATAAATGTTATTGATTAAATTTAAGTCTGGTAAGTTACATTTCTGAAAATAGTAGCACAATAACAAACGCAATAGACGACATTTTCTGGCGGGAGTTCGCTATTATTTTTTTTTACAACTCCACGTGCAAGAGCATAAATGTTGGTGTTGTGGGAACATGGCTGGGGCTCTTAAAGATCATATAATAAGTATTAACACCACGATGGACACCCGACTGAAATTTAAATGAAAAATATGTTGCAAAAAAAGATATTTGACAATAATAAGAAATGAAGAAGTGTCAATCATCACAGCAGATGTTTTCATTAATGTAAATTTAAACGTTAGAAATTATATCTCAGGAACCCTCCTTGGCTAAATCATTTTTTCACTGATGATAAAAAATGCTCTATATTCTTTCTCACATAATTTATAAACAAAAGCTGCTGATATTGTTTTAAACCATATTAGTGGTTTGTTTGGTTTTTTCTGGTAAATAACATCTTTTTGACCTATGAATGAATCTTAGAGCCTAAATCTCCAATTATTTCATTGAAACAGCGATTTTATAATACGCAAGCTCCAGTGATAACTCAAATGACTTGTTCAAACTTTCAGGAGTTCATCCAGCCAGTAACAGATCTTATTCAGAACCTTCAAAAACTGACCAATGAACAAGAAGGTAAAATAGTGCTGGTGATGCTTGAGTTCATCTCAAAGGTTAATTGGGTCAGCGTCTATGACCAAGTGGCAAATAACAAAACATTGGATGAAAGGTAAGTCACCGGTTTGATGATTCATTTATCGTACGAATCTTATGCTATACCATGAATATAAGCTCATATCAAGTACAATCTAAGGCAGGGGCGGGGGGCAGACATGGTAAATGAGACCCATTAAAAAGAAAAAGAAAAAGAGCCGCATTGAAGCATTAAAGTTCACGACCAATGTTCCCTTTAAGCTGCAGTTTAGAAATACGGCAGCAAATGTTGAAAGTATAACCTAATGTCTTTGTGAGTTGTAAAAACTTTGAAAAAAAATGGATGCTGTGGAACATTGTGCATGATTTTTTTTACTTTGCAACTAACCAATAAACATAAAGTGATCATTGGTAACCACCCCACTTGCTAAGAATAATTCCTTTTGTGAATTATAGAAAAGCAGAAAATAGTGTCTGCTGCTGACACATTCCGGACTTTAACTCGGCAAGCTTGCGGTTTTCTTTTTACTTCAGCTGCCAACACTTCATGAACTTTTTCAGACGATTAGTGTCGCTTTATATTGCTAGCTTTGTAATTTGCTAGCGGTGTTTGGCAGATGAAGCAAAGTCGCTTACCGCCTTTATAGATAAAAGCAAACTCCTCTTCCCATTCTGAAAGAAAACTTCTATTTTCTTAATTTTATTTTCGTTTTCGGCAACTTGCTGCAATATTTGATGTAAAAAATAATTTAATAAATTTAGTATGACTAACAGTAACTGGGGAAAATTGTGAAATAGGGATTTTTACCGGAACCGGCACAAGAAATGTAACAGTTTACATCCCAAGCCCAAACTAACCAGAGCTTATCCCTCCCATTTAAAATTTCAACCAAGCCTAAATTATTTTCAACCCCTTGATACGGTCAAGGTTGTTTTTTTTGTAATATTTCATTTATTTTTTACATTATATATTTCAAACAAAACGTTTTAATTTCAAAAAAAAATTGTGAGTCACAATTTGAACACAGAGCAGCCAAATGCAACTATCGAGCCGCGCGTTGGCCACCGTATTATATTAACCTAATTTTGTAGAAAGGAGCGGGGGCGGACTTTGGTCGGAAGAGTAGGGCAACCGACTCAGGCCTAAAGTTTCGTAATATTTTTTGTTGCTGTTTTTGTTTTGTTTGTGTGTCAATCCCACACACCCAATGCCACGGGTGCTGCTAAGACTCCCTCTGTTCACAATTTGATTAACTTAATAAGATCAATATTTACTCCTCTTATTAATATACCCAATTTAAAATAATCAAATAGACCTGCTAAAATCATTACTGATGAATATTCCCAACTGACAAGACTAACTCAATTAGTTAACCCCTAAAACTAGAAACACTAGACGATAGAAAAACTAAGAGCAAAGCAGTAAGAGGCCGTCCATACATGACGTCAGGCACCTAAAAAAAAGGGGGGGGGGAGGGGGCACACATTTGTGACAATGTGTGACGAGGTATTTAAGAAATGTGACGTCACGTCAAAACACAAAATTTTAAATAAAAGATCCACTTAAATATTTGATTGCCTACAATTTATTTAATGACGTTTTAAATTGCTTCACGTATGTTACGATATTAGAGTGCAGCCTCACACTAAATACATACTTAAATGACCAAACAAAAAGTGATTTCAAACATGCTAATTTTCAAATAGAAACTATGGCTTTTATGGGAGGGGGGGGGCAAAGATTTGTGACGTCATGTTGGAAGAGGGTTCTAAGTTTTCGTGACGACATGTGATTTGGGGAGGGGGGGGGAATCGGCCAAAATCGCGTGCCGTCATATATGGAGTCACAACATCAACATTCAAAACTCTTAATAAATAAATGCAAGACTAAACAATAATCTTCTGTATATATGGAACGTCTGTAATATATAAGATAAGCTAACACTAAACTGAAATTCAATATATAAGATAAGCTAACACTAAACTGAAATTCAATATATAAGATAAGCTAACACTAAACTGAAATTCAATATATAAGATAAGCTAACACTAAACTGAAATTCAATATATAAGATAAGCTAACACTAAACTGAAATTCAATATATAAGATAAGCTAACACTAAACTGAAATTCAATATATAAGATAAGCTAACACTAAACTGAAATTCAATATATAAGATAAGCTAACACTAAACTGAAATTCAATATATAAGATAAGCTAACACTAAACTGAAATTCAATATATAAGATAAGCTAACACTAAACTGAAATTCAATATATAAGATAAGCTAACACTAAACTGAAATTCAATATATAAGATAAGCTAACACTAAACTGAAATTCAATATATAAGATAAGCTAACACTAAACTGAAATTCAATATATAAGATAAGCTAACACTAAACTGAAATTCAATATATAAGATAAGCTAACACTAAACTGAAATTCAATATATAAGATAAGCTAACACTAAACTGAAATTCAATATATAAGATAAGCTAACACTAAACTGAAATTCAATATATAAGATAAGCTAACACTAAACTGAAATTCAATATATAAGATAAGCTAACACTAAACTGAAATTCAATATATAAGATAAGCTAACACTAAACTGAAATTCAATATATAAGATAAGCTAACACTAAACTGAAATTCAATATATAAGATAAGCTAACACTAAACTGAAATTCAATATATAAGATAAGCTAACACTAAACTGAAATTCAATATATAAGATAAGCTAACACTAAACTGAAATTCAATATATAAGATAAGCTAACACTAAACTGAAATTCGTCTCCAGAACCATACTAGGTATACTAAGAGCTTCCCAGGACATGCTAGAAAGGTTACCGTGTTGGCCAACAGTGAAAAAGATGGTCGTCATTTCTAATCACGGAATGAAGTTGTTAGCCTTGTTTACTGAAAAATCCACAGGTATTTAAGTGAATTATTTATTAGCATTTATTTTTACCGTTCGTCAAATTTTTAAAAAGTTTTTGAAAGAGAAAATACATAATAATATACTCTCTCTCTCTCTCTGAAATAAATTTGGTATATCATTAAGATTAAGCGAACGTGGCATCAAAATAATTGTTTGTTTCAAAAAGCTATTAACAGTTATTAAAACTCTATCTATAAAAGTAACACTTTTCAAACCTAATCAAATTTTTTTAATATATAATCTGATGAAAATCCTTCAGATTTAAAGACAATTTAACTCTTTAAATCTTACAGACTTGAAAGAAGCCATTAAAAATCTGCTGGATTCCAATCACATTCTAGTAAATGAGCTCAACAAAATTTTCCAAAATGGACCTGTAATCACAAAAGCTTTGCTTCAGGCATTTCTGGACTCAAACCTGTTAGCGGTAAGTGAATTATTTTAAGGGATGGTTATTTCCTCCGAGTCATGGGTGTAGAGAATATGTGGGTGCAGTAGAGTTTGAGTCAGCAGTAAGTTGAAAACTTATCTCAGATCGGTAAATGGAGATGAAATGTATGATTTAAGATAGAGATTTTAACCAAGATGCTAAAAAAAGATTTAACAATCCAACGTTATGATAATTATACACGTATTCATTGAAGATTCGCATTTCTTTTTATCTTTACTTTAACTTATTGGGATAGAGTCCTATTTATTCTATTTTTGTCTAATTTTACATCACAAGTCCCTTAATGCTGCTTACAGAGTTGGTATGGAAGAAGCTAATATTCCTTTTTCTATCAATGCTGTGAAACTTACTCTCAATCTTTTTAAATCCCTTATATTAACTTCACCGCCGTCTCTGTCGTCATCTCTCTCTCTCTCTCTCTCTCTCTCTCTCTCTCTCTCTCTCTCTCTCTCTCTGTCTCTCTGTCTTGGGCGGGCGGAAAATCAAAAGTCAAAAATGACCCACTTCCCGTGATCCGATCGAGCTGAAATTTGGCACACAGACCCGTCTCACCTAACAATGCATCGTATCAAAATTTCAGATCGATCGTAATTAAATTTTTTCATTTTTAGTTTATCCTTATATGACGTATGTAATTCAAATTCACTGTTTGTTATTATTTTTTTCCACTTGAGAGTTTGAGTTGACGCGTTGACGCGACCCATCGAAGTACCGGCGTGCTTTTGTTTACATTTTACGTGTCACGCTGAGCTCGGTCAAGCGATCGGTGACCAGACTTCAGGGTTATGAAGCAAAGTTGAGTTAAGACAGATTCAGTCTGTAAATGTTTGTCGCGTTTGAAAATAATCAATACTGTTAGTTATGTCTCATATTTAAGGGATTTATAGTCAAAAACTTTGTTTTTACGGGTTTGTTTTATTATTAAATCCTCTATATTAACTCATAGCGTCTGCTTGGTTGCTTGCTTGCCGAAAAAACTTTGGATCGATTTTTAACCCACTTCCTCGTATCATATTGAGCTGAAATTTTACAGGCAGACTCGTTACTCGTGGCAACGATAAAAATGATGTATTTAAATTTCACATCGATCGCATGTACTGTAATTAAATTAAGGAATTTTTAGATTATCTCTATGTATCTTGTAAATATTTATGCTAGTTCGTATTATATTGAAAATGATCAATACTTTTAGTTATGTCTCAAATATAAAGGATGTATATTCAAAACTTTGGTTTTTAAAGGTATTTTTTTTTATTTTAGCATTCAAATTACCGAGAACTTTTTGTTATAAAAGACGTTCTTGCTTTTAAAGTTAACTACATAGAATATGTTTGTATACTATATCACCAAAAAATTCTCATGAGACTGTACTGCTGTTCTACCAAATACAAACAACAATAACATACACTTTTCAGTTACATGGGCCATATTGGTACTTCACCGGTCATTTTAATTGTTTATCTTTATGTCAAAGATATTGTCCTCAGCCTTCAAAATTTTCTTTTTGTCTTCCTTAGGATATAATTAAGAATGGTAATTCCTATGACGCTGTTTGTGTGCGAGTGATGGACAAACTAAAACAAAACCCAGCCATGCCAAAAGATGTCCTCCAGGACATGCGGGACACGCTCTGTGCCGCTGGTGCTACTCAGGCCTTCACAACGCTTTCAGACAAGCTGCAGTTGTCAGATTTAACAAGAGTAGTGAGTAAAACATGTGATAAGAACCTAAAGGATTTAAAGCTATATCAAATAAGTCATTGGCCAATTTAAGATTGCTAAACGTCAGGGTTTCCCTGATTTAACTGATCATGTTAAATAGAGTTTTTTATAACCACGTCATGTGGGGTAGGGGGTTATTGTATAAGCCTTTTTTTTTAAATAATTATGTTTGTTTTGTTTTGTTTTTAATTTAAATATAAACGAACATTGAGGATGGGAACTTAGGATGATACGGGTAATTGGTTAAGAAAAATATCAGTTAAAACTTCTAATGCTACATTGATTATGTTGCCAATATAGTTAGCTTAGTTTTTGTTTTGTTTTGGTTTTTTAAAAATAAAATCTACTTACCAATTTTATTATGTTTAGTACGAAGACTTAAAGACGTTATTTTAAATTAGATTTTCTTTCAAATCAAGAATCTCCAAAAAAATTTCTCAAAATATCTTAAGTTTCTAAATTCTTTTTAACAGATCAACGAGACAATTACAGACATAGAGCTCTTATACAACGCTGACAAGGGTGATTTTTTTAGTAGGACTGTGAACCTCACTGACGTCTACTATCAAGTTACTCGCTTCGTCAATGCTCTTGAAGAATACCGCACTCGTTATTCTTGGGGGGATGTTTTCAAGAATGTAAGCGTAGATTCCATTGACTTGAATCAGGCTGGATGGGAGATGGTGACCGATATATTGACCACCAATTACCTCACTCAAGGGTATGTAAAGAGGAAAAATGATTATTAAATAATTAAATTTTATCTTATCAATTAGGAATTTAGGATTTTACAGTTTAGATAAGCTTTAAGTAGAAGAAGAAAAGAAACGCTTAATTTTTAATTCATAATTTAATTACGTTACTTATAATGTTCAGATTCCAGAAAATATACCAATAAAAATTGTACAAATATAAATTATTAGGAAAGAACTGTTTTAGTACATTGTGTATTCATATATCAAAATGACAAATATATTTAATTTGAAAGGGAAAAAAAATATTACATTTTCGCAAACAAAAATCCTTTTAAAACAATGTTAATATTGATTTTATAATACTGTTTGTTTCTTACTTCCTCTGACAGTTTTCTCAGTGTATATAAAGCATTTGGGATTATTGTTGTGGACCCACGAATGTCTCAGGACTTTGCACCCTACATATATGTTGCTAGAAATCTTTTGCAAATAGCTTACCAAACCGTAAATGACACAACTAGTGAGTATTAGAAAGGCTTTAAACCTGTGAGAAAGTTACCAATGTTAAGTTAAGATAAAAAAAAACATTTTTTTTTGGAAGGCTTAAAATATGTTGCTTCAAGCTGTAAATAAATTTAACTTTAAAACAAATCCATAAAGAGTTTATTTTATTGTAGCTTTCTTTTTTATTCAAAATGTAAGAGTCATTTTACAATACACTGAAGCTGTTCAAAGTATTAAACGTTAACTAAATTTATCTCTCTAGCATCCTACTCAAGTGACTCACCTATTTTGAAAGGAGCTAATTGGTTGATCAATTTCTTACCTGAACTTGTTCAAGGAATTAAGACTGTTTGGGACAATAAAATGGATGTTGTAAGTAGCAGATCATGATCATAATCATTGGTTTTACTGCTTCTTTTTTTAATTAATGAAAGTTTGAAACAACAACTGAGATTCATAATTTTTAAGACTTCATGTAAAAAATCAATTCTATGAAACCAAGGGCTATTGTTGCTAATAGTTTCCTAAACAGTCAATGATTGCAGGGTGCTAACATTTCATTTCTTTTTTATAAACTTGTAGATTTATGCATTAATATGGGCTCCTGACCCATTTGCAACATTCTGTGCTGAAAAATATATCAAATACTTAGAGCTGCCTCCCAGTGTGCCTGCAGATGAAATATTGGGGTTGATCTGTTACACTAACTGGACATCAGCTTTTGATCAGATGACACAACCAGTCAAGAATATTGTGGAAAGTTTAACTAAAGTAAGAGGTTAAAAAAACAGACAATTAATTTTAGTAATCCTTTCACCATTGCTTTGGAATATTTTCATCGAAATAAATCTACTCTTATGGCTTGCTAGTTAACAACTCCTACATAAGGCTCAAGAGAATTCGTTTTGCATATATTTTATTTAGCCTGTACATTACTAATGATCCTACATGTGGAAGAAAATCAGAAGCCCCGAGCCTAGTGCTCTTCATGGGTCTTCCTGGAAGACCCTCCCAGCTATCTGCCCCCCTCCCCCAGAAAAGGACGTGACAGATGGGAAACCCGGAGCGGTCGCTTCTGAAGCGGCCACCTGGGCATCCAGGACAGAAAGTCGAAAATGCCTCCCTGTACATTACTAAAAAGTTCTGTCAACATAAAATGCTCAAAAAAATTTTAACAATTAGTCTAGAAGATTACATGGTACAATAAGTTAAATATACAATTTTTAAAACTCATGTTCCATTTTTACATTCCAAATTTTCTTTTAATTTAGAGTATTTTTGTGTTAAATAATCATTAACTTTTATTTTTAGATTGGAGATCTCTTTCAAGTCGATCCTGCAGCAGCATATAATGTTGAAAATGACTGGATTGATATGGTGGATTATACAGAAAAAATTGTTGACTTGTTCAACTCTGGAGATTTCATGAATATGGATTTTACTTTGGGATACAAGGCAGTTTTTGACAAAATGAACTTCACAA
Source organism: Ampullaceana balthica (assembly GCA_944989445.1). Lineage (NCBI taxonomy): Eukaryota > Metazoa > Mollusca > Gastropoda > Lymnaeidae > Ampullaceana > Ampullaceana balthica. The sequence continues at coordinate 838,244 of CALYLW010000152.1, read as the reverse complement.
AATTATTGAATGGTTTTGATGTTTTATTAGGATTTTTTAAAGAAATCAAATTGAATGATTTTGAAAAGTAAGTTTATTATTTATTCCTTTAAAAGAAGACTATTTATTCTGCTTATGATAAGATACTAAAATTTAAGTTATTTAATTAAACTAATAACAATTTAGTATGAAATATGGTTTATAAGGAAACAGACCAAATAATTGTTTGTTTGTTTTTTTAAAAAGCTATTGTAACATTTATTTATTGTTTCCATCCAAATAATAATTTTTTATAGATATTCATCAGTAAAAAGTCAGTGATTTTTTTTATACCTACCTTAAAAATTGAACATATAATTTAGCGAATTTCAACTATATATTTTATGGCCACAGGATATTCAGAAATTTCCTCTGTAATAATAAAATGCTGCATTGTATAAAAATATGCTTATTGTTTTTCTTCTAGGGTAGGAAATGTGACTCTGAAAATATTTGAGAAACTGGACAGCTCATACGGGTCAACTGCAGGCTGGCATACTATCAGAAAATACATTGTACTATATGATGCCTTTCTAGATCTAGAGATAAATATGACTCAAGAGTTTGAAAGTGAGTTTTTCCCCCCCACAAAAATCTATGAAATTTAACAATAGCTCAGCATCAAATAAAGTTTATAAGAAATCTAATTTTAAATTTAAAATGTTTTGGTAGATTCTTTTGTTTTGGGTTATGTCTCAAGTCTTTATTAATTTTTTCATTGACTTTTCCCCACTATGGATTATTAATTTCCTCAATACATGACACCTCTACCTTCTAAGAGATGAGACTTTCCATAAGCATTCAGGAATACTTAAAAGATATCTTTCTAAACAATGATGGCTAGAAATAATCCTACAAGTATAGAAGCAAAAACTTCCCATCTACTTAAGTTCTCAACAAGACATGCGTTCAAGTAAAGCACTCTATCTTTATAAGGATACCAGTTACTGTAGTGCTAACACCCACCCGATTTACCAAAACACAAGTTTCATACCCCTGAACTATATAACGTTTCAACACCTTTACACAAAAATGTCGTATTTTATTAATTTACTTCAGCACAGATTGCTGGATTTTTTTTCTGGCTTATTTATAATTGAAAATTAGTTTTCAAGATGTGTGTGTTCCTGAAAGAATTATTTATTTTGATTTTTAAATTATATGGCTATTTTAATATACAAAGAGCCCTTGGAATCACTACTTTTAAAAATGATTTTTTAAAGTGTATTTTGATGAGAAATAAACTTTTAATATAATTTTATTTAAGATTAATTTTAACATTTTGATTATTGCATTATAAATTTATTAAAATTATATTTTTTATTTACATGAAGATTCCAAAAGTTTGCTTGGCATTGTCAACTCTTATCCACCTGAGATTAGACAAATAATAACTTTAATGGCTAAGGCATACCCTGAGTTTGTGACTGCTTTTAAAAACATACTGTTGGATCCTGGAAAGGTAGGTAGAGTGCTTGGTTTTTATTTTATTTTCAAATAGATTGGCAATTAAAACAAAAAACATTTGACCCAAAATGAGAAGCCCATTTCTATATACTTGTATATATAATTGTTAGTTTTATCATTAATGAAATTAAAGTGAAGATACTTTTAATTTTAATTTATTCATTTTGGTATTTTGCTTCTATTATTTTGAGAAATAGCTTGACTGACATTTAATTTTAATTCTTATTTTTAAAACTTTTGTATTTCTTTCAGCTGATTGACAAGTTTTTGTCAGATGGCTTTCAGGCACCAGATTGCAAATTTCACTATGTCTCAGACTATACTCTGCTACCCTCAAACAGTACAATGCATAAGCTAGAAAAGTACCTTTGTGAACTAAACTACCAAGCATTAGGGCAAGAATTTCAGAATACATGGCCAATATTAAATACATTCACAGAGAAGGTAAGATAATATGATTGCAACAAATGATTGGATTGTGACAACTGAACAACTGTATTCCATTTACATGGTGTGGCAATTTTACATTATGTTTTAACATGATTTTAAACTCCGTATTATTTACCATAATTTTTATATTCATAAGTTTTGTGATAAACATTTATTTATTTGAAATGCATTTTTTAAAAATATTTATTGTGTAATTAAAACATAAAATCATTTCCTAAATTCCCAGCTAACCTTGATTTTGAATGGCAGTGATTTTGATACTGCTATTAACTGGGATCAACTTGCAGTCAAGACAAACAAGTTTTTTGAACTGATTGGTTACGTGGCAAATGCACCTTTGTTTAATGATGGTTTTGACTTCTCTCCTTTCAACCTCACAAACATTGACCTCACTTGGCAAGAATTTTATAATGCTGCAGAGACTCTGAAGTATTTTGACATGGAACAGTAAGTCTTATTTATTAGACTTTTTTTTAATGAATTATCAAGTGACTAAACAAGAAACTGTTAAGCTCGAAAGGGATTGATAAACAAATCATTCTTAATTTAGCAACTACTTAGTTGAAGCTGAAATATTTAAGAAATATTTTCTTCCATTCCATCATTTAAAACATGTAAACTGGAGTCTAATGAGTTAACATACATTGTACTACAATTTCCAAACAATAATTAACTGAACACTATATACAGCGGCATCACCAGGGTTGGTGTCACCCAGTGTGGTAGCTCATGGTGTCACCCCCTCACAACTTAGGCTACCCCATAGACCTCCTCCGAGTCTGCCAGTGCCAAAACACGGGAATATACAAAATTTTACGTTTTGGTGTCACCTCTTGTGATGGTGTCACCTGGCACAGTCCACACCACCCGCATCCCCCTAGTGATGGCCTCTGACTACATAATTTCATTCACAAACATTTTCTATCACTATTATAAGCCAAAAATGTTTTAAATTTATTAGTTCATATTCTGAAATAGAATTAATTTTAATTATAATAAAAAGTTGAATTCTTTTTTCTTATGATTCTTTTAATAATTATAATCCTTTTTATTTTTTTCAATCACATATAACATATAATTTACCATAAATAAAATTTTATACAAACTCCATAAAGATTTCAGAATGTTGCAATGAAGGTGCAAGAGCTAGCACTCAAACTGCTAGTTAATGAAACAAGCCCAGATGTGAGCCTGGTTCTGTACTCATATATGTATGTGACCCACCATGTCTTGAAACTGGCTAACACAGAGCTGGAATATTTTAATGGTAAGAACATTTTGAAGGCTCTTTTAAGCTTTTTTTTTATTCCATTGTTTTTACAACTTAAAGAATTTTTTTAAATCAAGATTTCCAGTTATTTATTTTAACCATAACATCATATCTTAATATTATATACACACTAATTAAATTCTTCATAATTATCGTTGAGCAGATCTCAAATTTTTAAACATTTTTTAATCATTTTATAAGATAGTTATTGTTATTTGAAAAGATTGAAGTTGTTAAATGTTAATATTTTAGTGTAGTTTTTTTTACACCAAATGTATCTAACAAAGTTTCATTACTCTTTTCAATGTACACTTTTTCAAATGTATTAAACAAAAAATTATGTTATTTGTCGACCTCTGATTCTGTCTTTTTCTTTTTTCTCTCTATCTGTCTATCTTTCTCTCATCCCCTCTATCATAGTTCTTCAAAATATTTTTACAGGCTCAAAAGTGGTGATTTTGTCAGAATATCTGTGGTCAAGTGAGCTTAATAAATTGTTTGAAGTTCTTTCAAAAAGTCCAGATATTAATGCTGTTGGAGTAGCAACAATCCAACGCCTGATCCTATCACCAGGAAATGTAAGTATGGATTTATGTCCTCTTGTCTAGCAAATCGTGTAGCATAAATTTATAAAATTATTGTTCTGGGTCACAAATTATAAAAAAAATTTAATTAGCATAGAATTTTATTTTTTAAAACAATGTTTTTGATGATGTGTGTCTATGTTGAATTTTTCAAATTATTTTGAAACGTCTTAAAAATATTTAGTTGAATAAATTAGATAACAAAAATAACTTATCTTGCATTTTTAGAATCTTACAATTTTTTGCTTGTACCAAAACCTCTTGCTTTTTTCCTCTAAATAATAAGATTTCAGGAAACTATTTTACTTAGATCATTTTTAAAATTATTTATTACTTGTTTAAACCTATAGCTAAAACAATATATACAATTAAGCTTCTTTATTTTTGGTTAAAAAATTTTAAGTTAACAATATCTTTTTTAAAATTTTAATACACTTTGAATTTAGTTATTAATATTTTACTTAATTGTTTTATGTTATTGTACTGATGATGGCATTAGCCGAAACGTCTACTGTTGTGTTAGTTTTAAAATAAAGCTCAAATTTATTGTTTTCATTGCAAAATTTGTGTATTTTGTATTGAATTTAGTGATATAGGATTTATTAAATATTTATTCAAATTATTTAAAATTTTGTCCAAGATTTAGATGTTCTACTTTGACTTTGTTCAACTCTAACTTTCTTTCAAGATGTCATATATTATTAATAATATTACATGTATTAAATTTATTTATTAAATCTAAATGAAATGAAATAATTATTTGTTATTTACAGTGGTATGCCACGTTTCATGATAATAAAACATTTATTCTTTGTGAATTCTTCTTTTTAGCATGTGCACTCCACATTTATTATCTTGACAATAAAAAATGGTATTTCTTTCTATTTAATCTCCCACTGCATATGAGACTAGCATAAACTGTATATTCCTATATAAATTACCTTTCAGATTACCATACCAGATAATTTTGAGGACCTATGCAAGGATGTTGTACTTTTCTCTAGAGTGTTTGCAGTAGAAGCATCTCCTCTTGGTCCAGCTGTCATACAGAAAACTGTTTGTGACCTTAATCTTGATTTTTCTCTGATTCTTGATCAAGTGCAAAACAACAGACCAAGCGTGCATGAATTTGTCAATGCTGTAAGTTATTTTCTTTCAGCTAAGCTGTTAAAGTAATTTTAATGGATAAATATTTATACATTTTGTGAAACATGTAAGACAGTTTTATAATACTCTGCTATTTATACATATATTATAAAATAGAACAGTAATTACCATGAATAAATCAGCGTGATGATATATTGGTTTAATTATTATGGTGCATTAGTTTATTTTAACAATCAGTTTGGGAATATCTGAGGAAGTGTTTGAAATATGGATAATTTTTATAGACATGATGCTTTTTGTATTACTTTTTTCTGTATTAATTTTTGTTTCATTATCAATTACTGTTTGCTTTCAATCCCAATTCATCTCAAATAATCATACATTTTTTTTTACTTTATTAAATCAGATGAAACTGTTATCAAGCAACTTCACCACTGATCAAATCAAAGTTGACCCAAGTTTAATAACCAAGGAATACTTGAACATGAGTGTTTTGATCAAGGATATTGTGTTTAAACCACCAGACATTAAAATAACTCCGAATCAGATGTGGATGAATTTGACTCTATACACCCAGGAGTGGGAAAAACTAAGTCAGAGACTAAATATGTTAGGGCAGGATTTGCAAAATTCAAGGTTGGTTGGCATAAATGTATTTAATATAAATAATAATATTTATAATATAAATAAGTCTTATTTTCATTGAAAGATTTAGTCAATTATAAAAAAAAATGCTCTGTGTGCTTTATTTACTTTATTTTATCTTTTATGAAATGAAATATTGTGTATACATTAGTAATACAAGTTTATTGTCAATATTCTTAGTAAACTATCTGACTGGGAATCCTCTTTAGTCAAAATGTTACTAAATACAGTAGAAAAGATACCAGGTACAGAGAAAGCTTTTGGCTACATTGATGGAATTCTTACCCTCATGGACAGGCAGCTAAATACTATTGAAGGTGTGAAAGAATCTTTAAAACATATTACTCTATTTAACAAATATTTTTCATATATGTAACTAGTTTATATGCACCATTTTTTTACCATACATAAAATTTCTCCATTTCAATTTTGTTTACTTAACTTCCACCAAAAAAAATGGAAAATTTTAAACTTTGCTTAGCAGTGATTAGTTGAAATATAAAAATACTGTTATAAATTTCCAGGTGGACTTAAAGGTCTGACAAACTACACAAATGCAAACTTAATTCTTGAATTACTAAGTTCTTCACCAGAAGCTGTTCAAACTATTCTGTACACTGTAATGAGTGAACCAGTTAAGGTATAGAATTAAAATCATATACATGTAATCATTTTACTATTTTAAAAAAATTAAAGAAACACTACATAAAAATAATTCATCTTGAACTATTAAATTAAAGCTATATGTTGTTTTTTTTTAATAGATTTAAAAGCTAGATAATTCTATAAAAGTTAGTAATTATTATTCTAAATTTATTTGATTTACTTGCATTTCTATGACTATGAAGTAACTAAATCAGGTTATTGTTAAAATTTTACACATTCTTCCAGACAACAAGATGGGGTGTAGCTTTTCAATCATGGACTATATTCTGTAGTACACCCGCAAGTGATATATTGACTGTACCAGCAGGACTTAATTTTAACATGTCACTTTTCTTAGAAAAAGTGTGTAGGATTGATATAGAGCAGCTACAACAGGAATTAAAAAGATATGAGGGCACAGACAAGCTAGAGCACTTGGTAAGTTCATATTATTTTCACCATTTATTGTAATTGAGAAATAGTTATTAATGAAAATGAATGTTACCATTTTAAAAATGTCCTTTGAATGTCATTTTCCAATCAATATCCTTTACCTAATATGAATGTACTTATTTCATTAACAAAATATATGTAAGTCAAAAGTCACTTAATGAATGTCTATTAGATTTTTAATGTAAATGTTTACTTAAATGAAATATTATTGTTGGCTCCTCAAATTACTCCAATAAATTTTTTAAATAAATAAATCTTAATAAATTTTTATCATAAAATTGTTTTTTTATATAAAAGTTAAAAGTGAAACTTTTATACTGACATGAAGTAATGATTATTTATTTATATAAAAGAATTATCCAATTACAATTTTTTGAAATCCTTTTTTATATTTTCAACATTTTTTCAGTTTACTTATGGCCCAGATGTGAATGTAAATGTGACTGATGTACAGAAAAAGCTAGACTCATTTATAAGAGCTATGACTGATTATATTAATAATCCACCTGAAGTTACTGACAACACTTTAGACTGGATATTTAATTTCACTAGATGGGAAGAAGTTGGAAGTCGCATCAATGTTTGGTCACATGATGTTGGTGCTGTGTATTTGTAAGTTAAAGCTTTTAAAAGAACTTTAAATTAAAATGTAAAAAAATTTAATTGTAATATTTAAATTTACTATTTATAAAAACATCATTAAACTGTATTTTATTTTTCTTTAAGATCCCCAGATAAGATTGCTGGTATGGCTTTAGAAATAATACATATTATCTTTGGCGACATGAGCAAAGACTACACAGATATATATGAAAAGATTGTTGGAGTCAGTGACATAATATTAGGACAAGTTCTCACAATTTTAAATTGTACGTTAACTATTTATAAAATTATTTTTTTAAATTATATAACTAGGCAAAAGGTGCAATCATTAAATTAACTATCAGTTTTAAATTTCACTGAAATTAATGGCTTTTCTTTTTCTGAGAAAAAGTTTTTTCTAAATAGTATTTTAAAATGTTTCTTAAAAGCCGGGTGTTCCTTTTATTTTTTATAAACCAACTGTTAAAGAAATATCGGTGCTAATACTATTTCCTTTCATATAGTGCTTTTTCTAGATAGTTTATTTGTTAAATTGATTTACAGCTACAAGTCTGAGTGATTCATTTCATGATTTGCCAAGCTTACATACTATTGTTGGACTACTTGAAGATTTACCAGAATTGTATGAGACTGCTTTATACACTAGCATGTATCATCCAGAAAAAGTATGTGTTAAAATCTAAATATTATATTAATAGTACAATACTAATTGAAAAAAACATATTATCCTTCAAATATATCTTTTTTCAAGTTAATAGCTGTTAGATTCTGGGATGATCTCCATTTTCTATAACAGATTTTTAGAAGATTGATAATATGCATGGTTCTTTTGATCCTAAAATTTCTACTTATAAGATGAGTAAAGATGATCTTATAAAAAAATTTAATCAAACTGTTATATTCTGTATAGTACAAAGAAAAGACATAATACCTACCTCACACCGAGAACTTTTTAGAAATAGTTTTATCACACAACTTTTTGTTCATTTCAGATAACTGCTAAAAGTTCAGATTTCCAGTCCTTTGAAGCTTTCTGTTCAAATAATCCACAAGACATTTTCAGTCAAGCACCAGGATCAACATTTGACATTAAAATTTGGTTTACACGATTCTGTGCTATTAATATTACTAAAATGGTAGATGAGCTGGGGAATTACAGTGTAGCAAAAGATATTGATAAAATTGTAAGTTTTTTAACATTTTTTGGTCATAATTTAATTTAAATGATAAATTAAAGACACTGACAAGCTATAAGCTAGTTACTGAGTAGTACCTAATGACAACTTATATTTAACATTGGTAACATAATCAAATATAGAATTATATTCCTTTTGTTACAGTAGTTAACAATATGTTGGAAATAAACCACCAAATGATGGTGTATGAGAATAACTTTCCTAATAATAGCAGTGACCATACTTGTCTCTGAAATAAAGAAAAAATATATTTTTGCACTGAACAGGTATTTGAAATTGTTTAAAATATTTGTTCAGCACAAACAAGGGGAATTTTATTTGGATTATCTATAACAGTGTTGGTTTAATAGATTCTTATTTGTTACCAAGAGAGTTATTTATGTGTTTTGAATTATATATGTATCATTTGACAGTGTTGTACATGGCATATTAATAAAATATAATTTTCAAATAGAAAATCATTGATATTGTGTACAGTTTTTAAAAATTGCTCACTTCAGATCAGTGGACCCTACACAGAGCCAGTTAGGATATCATCTCTTATTGACAAAGTTGAAAAAATTATTGAGAGATTTAATATAGGCTTTAATATTCAAGAGCCTCTGTTTGATTCTAAAGTATGGCAGAAAGTGATGGACAATGTTAATACCTGGCTTTGGCCATATGCTGCCTTTACTGAGTAAATATAAATTTTTATTACTTTTATTTTATACTTTGCAATATCAGAATCATTAGAAATCTCAATAGCCTGTGTATATCTGTTAAGTTAAATAGTTTAAATCCAGTCAAGTGATAACTTTATTTCATATATTTGCATGACTCAACAAGGAGGCTCTCATAATTAAATTTAAATTTCTTTCCAAAGAAGCATTAAAGATTCTTAAATAATGACATTATAGAGAGATTATTTTTTTAAATTTCAAATTCATTATGTGTTATTTATCTAGAATTTCATTTGATAACATGTAAGGCATTTCTTTGGAAAGTTTTCTTCAGGATATGCCCACACGCTGGATGAAAGCAGCTGTAGCTTACTTTGATAACAACCCAGTTTCTGCAAATGTATTTGGATATATTGATGCTGTTCTGGATATCATTGTTAATCAGTTGGATGAGATACAAAGTAAGATGTTAGTTACTAAAGTTTCTTAAATTTTTTGTATTAATTTGTGGTTTTTGTTTAGGATGATATTTTATTCATCTTAACTGAAACTTAGAGCATGTGCTTATGTTATAATCAAAGCTTAATCTGTTCTATGCTTGATGACAGACCTCTTGGTTTAGCAAACTTGTAGATAAAGATAGTCCCAAGTGATGACCATTTTTTACAATTCAAGATTATATTGATGATGCCTTACATTTTTGCTGGTTAGAAAAAATTTAGTTATTAACAAGAGAGAGACAAAACTAATGGCAGTTATTGTTTTTTTTACCAAGATTCTTAAAATAGGTTTTAATTAGGATATTTTTTTAATATGCATGTATTTTGAAGTTGAACAAGTTTTTTCTAATTTTTTTTTCAGATGGAATGATCGGACTACAAAACTATACAAATTTCAATATGATATTGAATTTAGTACATTCAGCACCTGACGCTATCCAAACTATCTTGTATACAGTGATGAGTGAACCTATAAAGGTAAAAAATCAGTGCATGTGTGGTCTATATCATTAAACTGAAGGTCAAATGATGGAATTGGGGAGAGAGAGGTTAAAGTTTATTAAGATTTTCCTTTTGATCATACATGTATTTATAACTGTGTATAAAGCCCCAAACAGGAGATTTTTGCCATAATGACTTAAATTGCATTAAAAATTTAATACATTTCATTTTAAATAATAATTTCCTTTTGTAGCCGAGTGGTACACTACGCAATTAATAGAACAGTTTAGAAAACAAATAAATAAATGCCGGTCGTGAGGACTATAGTTTGAATAATCTATATTTGAATAATTTCTTTTCTAAGGTTAACACCAGTACTGATGTCTAAGTAATTGCACTAAAACAGGCAGCACAGTATACAATTCTATTACAGTCCCTAAGCAATGCCCTACTCTACCACTATGTCCTGTCCACCTAACCAGGCCCTGGGTGACTCCTCTCCCTGTCCATTTCTGTCCTCTCCTTATATTGCTAGCCAAGGAATGTGGATGAGACCTGATCTGCCAACCCTGCTGCCAGCAATAAAATTTGCAGTCTTTACTCCCTTACCAAGGTTCTAATAAACTGCCCATGACGTCTCCCTGGTTTATGGTCGAGGTTGCCGACATTTAAAATTTTGCTTTTGTTCCGAGCTAACACAAACATACTTCACATTCCATTGCTCTACCCTCCACTGGGCTGGGTGATGAGGGGAGATGTTGTGTGGTCTGAGGGGATGGGGGAGCGGGAGGCGGGGTGGTGAACTTTGTTGGTGGCACACACTGCCACACTTTGTACTTAATATATATTTACACTAAAATCAGCACTTTAACTGTAAAGTTACAATTATATTAATATCATCCTTTATAAATTTCTAAACTTTTTTTCTCATACAGACAACTGCATGGGGTCAAGCATTTCAATCATGGTCCATATTTTGTAAAACACCAGCAAATGATATCTTGACTGTACCTCCAGGTCTCAACTTCAATATTTTACTATTTTTGGCTAACGTTTGTAAAGTTGATATTGAAGAACTAGGCCAGGAAATGAGTCGTTATCAGGGAATTGACAGATTGAATACTTTGGTGAGAAAAACTGTTAATATGCTTCATCTCTACCAAAACTAATTATGAGATTAATATCAATCTAAATATACCATGATGTATTGAATTTATAGATTTGCTTTTAATTAACATGGTATATTAAAAATGTATATGATTTATTTAAACATATTCAATCTAAAACAACCAAAAGAACAATTAAAATAGAGAACAGAGTTCACTGAAATATAAAAAAATTATTAATCATGGTATACAATAAAAAAATTTAAGTTTCATGATATGATCAATCTCTTCTTCGCTTTTCTAATTTAAACTTTCAATATCCAGTTTACCAATGGCACAAGTGGTTATGTAAATTCTTCCATTGTGGTTGAGAAATTTGACAAACTGCTTGCAACATTTTCTGATATCATTGATAACAAAGCTGAAATGAAAACCAATGCAGCACTATCCCAACTCTTCAACACTACATTATGGGAAGAAATTGGTGAACGTGTTAAAGTTTGGGCAAATTCATCAGAAAAAATATATCTGTAAGTGACTGCAAATATAATTACCTAAATTTTTTAAAACTTATCTTTTAAATTAATCTGGTTAATAAATTCTTATATCATTATTTCATTTTTTAATATTTTTAAAGTAAAATTTCAGTCATACATTTGAACAATTTAATTTCCTCTTTTTTTTTAATATTAAGATCTCCAGACAATATCGTAGGCATGGCACTTGAGTCACTGGAAGTTTTTTTTGGAAACATTGGTAAAAGCTACAAGGGAATATTTGAGAAAGCTATTGGAGTTACTGATATAATAGCTGGACAACTACTGGATATTCTTAGCAGTAAGATCATTTTATTTTGTGATTGCAACTTTATCTGATAAAAAATTATAATACAGGATTACCATAAGGATGAGATAGCTTTGCAGACTACTTCATATTAAAATACACTTAGACCTTAAAATTGCTTGAAAAGCAAATACATCTGATAAAAGAGAAGTGTTTCTTCATTTAAAGACATTTATTTTTCATCATTGTTATTTTAAGTCATCTATATTATTTTTTTTACATAAAAATGTTTACATCATTTTGAAATTAAAAAGCTTTTGATAAACAAAATTTCAAATAGATGCTGAACTGTTAATGTTTTTGGTTATTTCTATTAGGCACATCTCTGAATGACACACTTCATGATCTACCAAACTTGCAAACTATAGTTGACCTTTTTGAAAAATTGCCTGAGCTGTTTGAAACTGCCTTATATACCAGCATTTATTTTCCAGAAAAAGTATGCTATTTTGAAAAAAAAATATTATACTGCCATCTTAGTTTTATAAGAATACAAAATTTTTTTAATGACAGATATTGCTAAAAGCCTTTATGTACCAAAAATTTTATCTAGCTAAAATCGTAATTATAAAGGATAATGGAGGTTGAGTGGCAGCGTGCTCGACTGGGGTACCGATGGTCACGGGTTCGAATCCATGTGAAGGCAAGGATTTGTTCCCGGGGCCTAGGGCGTCCCTGAGTCACCCAGCTCCGAATGGGTACCTAACACTAGTTAGGCGGCTGGGTAATGCGTGGAACCCTCATAGCCATGGCCTGTGAACGCTACATCACTTGCCAATAGATCATCCATCATGGTCTGTGGGCGCAATTATCTTCTGCATAGAAGGAGCATCTTTATAGATAAGATAAGATAAGATAAGATAAAATGATAATAATGATAATAATGTACTTGTTCACACTAAAACAAAGATACAGTTTTTTTACAATCTGTATCTCTTTTTCATTTTAAGATCACAGCTAAAGTCTCTGATTTCACTTCCTTTGAAGTCTTCTGCTCCAATAAACCAGAGAACATTTTCAGCCTAGCTCCTAATTCGCAATTCAACATAAAATCTTGGTTTACAAATTTGTGTTCAATTAACTTTACAAAAATTGTAGAGGAGCTTGGGGATTACAAAGCAGCCAAGGACTTTAAAAGCATTGTAAGTATTGGCAATCAAGTAAACATTAGCCGAACATAACATTTTGTCACTAATTTGTTTCTGATTAAATAACTAAAATAATATTTTTGCACAAGCTAACCCTTAAATTATGTCCAATAATTATTAAAACACAATTTTTTTAAACATTATATTGATCTATTTTTATAACTATGCCTTTTTCTTTTTCAATCATAGAGCATTCATCTGTCTCACTCTCTAGTCCTTTTGGGGTTTCATACTTGTCAAGTTTTCATTTGTGTTTGCTGTTTTAAGTGTCTTTTAAGATAATTTATATTTGAAATTAATCACACAATATTTGGACACAACACATTTTTTCTTTTAAGGTTAGTGGATCGTACACTGTTAAAATTTCCTCCGTAATTGATAAAGTAGAGAAGATCATAGACAAGATCAAGCAAGGTGTTGATATTAAAGGACAAATCTTAGATCAAGGCGTCTGGCAACATGTGATGGACAATGTTAATACTTGGATATGGCCTTACAACACATTTACTGAGTACAGTTATTTTTTGCTTTCAATTAATTAAATATTCAATTCAAAGCGTATTCTCTACAAATTACTTTAGTCATAACATTTATTAATGCTTAAATATGTTTTGTCATATCCTATTTTTTTTTAAAAAGCTGTATTTATATGCTAGCTTAAGTTTAAATTAGTTTATTTTATATGTAATCATACTTTATTTCACAAACTCTAACTTTTTCAGCTTTTTGAAAGATGCACCAATGCGTGTTATGAAAAGTGTGATTGCCTATTTTGAGAATACTCCTGGATCAATAAAAATTTTACGCTACATAGATGTTGTGCTGGATTTAATTAGCAACAGATTTGAGAATGCTCACAGTAGGAAAATTTATAACTTAAATAAGTAAAATATTTGAAAATAGGAATTGCTATCATTTGCATTTAGGAATTGCTATCCCCTATTCTAAATGCAAGTTATCTTTTAAACAATGTAAAAATTAATTTAAATTATAAAATAATAATTAATTATATATAAAATGAAAATATCAAATTACTTTTAAGTCACCCAAAAATCTCTGATATAAAATCTTTAAGATATTTGTGAATTCTGTAGCTACATAAAATGTTTTCATTCCACCAATCTAGCTAACCTAACTGAGGCAGTCAAAGAGTTCCCTACTTTGCGAACCATCATCGAACTTGTACAAAAATCCCCAGAGATAATAGAAACAGTTGTATACACTGTTTTAACACAACCAATCAAAGTATGTGTCAAAAAAATTTAATCTTTAAAAAAACTGAGTACAGTATCATCAGAGTAATGTCTTAATAAATTTTTATGTTTGGAGATTGCTAATCAAAGTTGAGCCATATTAAAATATTTTTCTGAGAATTATACATGTTTATATTTGGAATTAAAAAATAAAATTGTGAAAGATTAATTTTTTACCACCATTTAATGTCCATATTCAAAATTAAAGCAGTTATATAATCTGTATATATAAACATCTCATATATTAATAATAAGGCTTTTTTTTTGGAAAAAATGACTGATTAAAATGTGTTTAATTTTCTCCAACAGACTGCAAGCTGGGTAAATGCGTTCCAGTCTTTCTCAGATTTCTGTAATACAAATGTGTCAGATATATTGACAGTGGCTCCAGGCAGTAGCTTAAATTTAGAAAGTTTCATGGAAAAAGTTTGCAAAATCAACATTGACAACTTCGCCACAGAGATAACTTCATATGAAGGCTTTGACAGGCTGAGAAGAATTGTAAGAAGAGATCAATATTAATTTCATATAAAATTTTGATACAAATACTTGATTTATTATTTAATATGTGTATCATATATCAAAACCAAAGCATTTTCACATTTTTAAATTGTTTGTTTTTTTTCCTTTCTTTTTTGACAAAAAAGGATTCAGAAAATGACACAACTGCAATCAATGCTACATCTCTCTTAGAAAAAGCTGATCAAGTCTTTCATTCTCTGAACTACTACTATGATCATCCACTCAGTATTGTTACCCTAGATTTGCCCTTATTCAATCAAACACTATGGAACAACATGGGGCAGAGAATAGAAAAATGGGCTGGAACATCAGAGCAGGTTTATTTGTAAGTGGCTTTAATTTATTTTTTTTAACTCCTTTTTTATGTTTGAATCGGCCATTTACATGAGATCAGAATTGAAAGACGCCTATGTTAAAGCTATATCAATTACCAGTGTCTTGGTTGATGAAGTATCTATGGTCATCAATGGTATTATACCAATTTTTTTTTAACTCCTTTTTTTTTAATGTAAATTTAAATTAATTATTGACACATCTTGAAATAATAATCTTATTTCATTTTTTTATTTAAAGCCACCCAGTGTTTATATGTTTTGTGTGTGTTTACTTCTGAATAATTATGTTGTAATCGAGTAAAGGGAACCATTACTCAAGTATTGCTTTTAAAATAATGTATGATCATTATCTCTATTCCAAGAAATGCTAAGACAATTTCACGAATGTTTGAACTGATGTTTGATCCGGCCATTTACATGAGCTCAGAATTGAAAGACGCCTATGTTAAAGCTATATCAATTACCAGTGTCTTGGTTGATGAAGTATCTATGGTCATCAATGGTACTATACCAATTTTTTTACTTTATTTATTATAATTATAATAGATTTTGCCTTTATTAAACTATGAAAAAAAAAGAAGGTTATTAACAAAGTTTTCTTATGAAGTCAATATTTTTTTTTAATATCTGAGCTAACTAAGTGTAAAAAAGTATTTAGCCTACTAATTTCTATGATACTTATCAACAGCAACTTCCTTTGAAGAGGTATACACCATTCCAAGTGTACGTCAACTCATAAAACTTGCTAACAATGCCCCTGAATTATTTGAAACTCTACTTTACACAGCAATGTTTCACTCAGAGAAGGTATGCATTTTGTAAAATATTATATTAATTTTACATGCTAATATAAACTATTTTCATATGTTGATGATCTCATCATTTTAAATTTCATTTAAACAATTTTAAAATTGTGCACAATTTAATAAATTTGTCTGTTTTCTTTATGCCTTAGGTCGCCAGGAGAGCTTTTTCCTTAGTTTCTTTTGAAAAATTCTGTAGTATCAACCCAGAAGAGATCTTCACAGTACCCCCTAACTCAACATTTGACATTGACTCCTGGATTAAAGAGCTCTGTGACTTAAACTTTACTGTTGTAGAAGAAGATCTGGCAAACTATAGGACAGTTAAGCATATTGAAAATATTGTAAGTATTATTTGCATTTTTATATTCAAAACTTTTTACATTGTAGTAATAAATGTATTTCACGAAAATTCAAGTTATGTCCACATTTTTTTAAAATTCAGTTTTTGAGATCAGTAACTTAGCTGCTATAAAGAAAATATGCTGAACTATATTTTGAAATAATCTTGTTTTTTTTAAAGTTTTTTTTCTGTAATTTTATTAATTATAGTGTTTTCATCCTATAATTTCTGACTGAACTAAATTATTGATGCTGAAATTCTGGATTTTTTTGTTGTTGTAGTTTGTTTTTTGTTTTGTTTTTTTATTACTGAAAGTTATATAAATTAATAACCAGTTCATTGATTAGGTTATTGAAAGTAAAATTATATTGATGTTCTTTTCATAAGGTTTCTGGTACTGGTTACATCAATACAAGTTTGTCTTCAGTGGTGGACAAAATAGACAAAGTAGTTCAACAAATTCAATATGGATTAAATCTAAATGACCGTTTCTTGAATGAAACTGTTTGGACACAGGTTATCAGCAGATTGGAGAAATGGGTTGGACATTACACTATCTATGACAGCCCTCTAATGTATGTTTATTTGTTAAATATCCATCTGGTTTTAACACTATCTATTTTTTATTTACTTCAATTTATATTATTAAATATAGTGATAAAAAATGTAAACACTTAAATGAAATTTAGGAGATATAAGTAGAGTAGAGTAGCTTATAAAACTACCATATCAATCAACAATATAATCATTTCAAAGTGAATTTTTTTTTATTTGCTAAATTCATAGTTCCACATATAATATGACATCAAAAGTCTTTATCAATTTTATTTTTTATTTTTAAGTAAATGAGAGTTAATATAATGTTATTAATAAAAACTTATTCATTTAATGATCTTACAAAACTAAATAACAATAACTTATATTTGATATATCTAGGAACTTTGATGGAATATTTGACCTAATTGAGCAGCTGATTGATTCTGGACCAGGAGTAGAGGAAGAATTAAAACCGTTTTTGTATGTTGGGGTAATAATTGACAACTTATTGGACAAACTACTCACACTGGAAAATAGTAAGCTCTTTAATCCAATTAAAATTAGATTTTATTTTATTACTTGGCTTTCTCTTTTAATTTATTTAATCAGTTCTGACAAAAATGAATTTAGACATTACATAGTGTTAATGATAAATTAACAACATAGAAAATTAATTGTATGCATTAATCTTTCTGAAATCTTTGGTGCAAAAAAAAGCAATTCTAGAATTACAACTGCTAAGTCACACAAAAAATATTTAATACCAGATGTAAAAAAATAGTGTTTTCATGAGCATCATGTATTCGAATATCATAAATAGATCATTAAATATAAATATTTAATTCTAGAAACTCACTTTGGACCTGGAGAAATAGTAGAAGGCTGGACAGCCATGCAAAAATTGTTTGTCTTTATCCAGAGACCAGATGTACTGGATATTATTATTTCATCTGCAACATCTAAACATGTAAGAAAGCCAGTTTTTCTTGTTTGTT
The DNA here is from genome assembly GCA_944989445.1 of Ampullaceana balthica. Lineage (NCBI taxonomy): Eukaryota > Metazoa > Mollusca > Gastropoda > Lymnaeidae > Ampullaceana > Ampullaceana balthica. The sequence goes on along the minus strand of CALYLW010000152.1, from coordinate 820,318 downwards.
TTTTTTTAAACTTCTAATATCTTTAAAATATTTTGTAAAATATGAACACATGCTGCGTAATCAATTAATGCTGGTATTATAAAATGTTCCTCCAAATTTTCTTATATTTATAGAGCTCACATTTATCTTTTATTTCAATGAGTAACTTTTTCCAAGATACTAAAATCAATTATTTTCTTAAATTTGTTTGTATTTTGGGTAGGAAGAATGAGGACTTGTGTTTTTAAGTTACCACTATGAAACCTAATATTAAAAAATGAATGTGAGAATTAATTGAATTAAAAAATATTACCCTTAAAACAAGCTTATAAATCAAATAAACATCAATAAATTAAGAGTATTATTTAATAAACTTTTATTGGCTTTATTATAAATAGTTTTCTGCACATTTATCATGGATATGGTTATTATTATTTATTATTATTATTATTGTTATGAAAATCATTTAAGTTTCTCATAAATTCGTTATTTTATCAACAGTTCCTTTCACTGTTCTTAAATACATCAAACATAATGGACTTCTGTGCACCCAACACTCCTGTCACAAATTACTTGGTTGCTCCCAAAGCAGGTGTAGATCTTCAAAAATTTAAATTAGCTTTCTGTGACATTGACTTTGAAAAGTTTTTGGATCATTTTGATGACTTTTTTGACACCAAAAAACTTGAAAGAGTGGTAAGAATATCTTCTTGGATTTATCAAAATTCTTTTCTGTTTCCTTGTTAATATACTTCATAATTTGTCCATAGTATGCTGTATCCCACAAAATAATTAAATTGTATTATTTTCTATGTGCAGTAAATTGTTACCAACAAATGGTAAAAAAGTATGATAAAAATTAACATTTTAAATCCATTTATGTAAATCACCAACTTATAGAAAAGAAATGCTCTTCCTAATGTATAATTTTTTTAATGTTTAAAGATGAAATTACTTTTAATTTAAGAATAAAATAAGATTGTTTTGTTTCTTACCATTTAAATACACAATTTAAAGGACCACATGGAATTTAAGACAATTGTAATTGATGAAAAAATATTTTTCAGATTAATGGTACTGAAAAATTTAATTGGACAAAACTCCAAGATAAAGTCAGGAGGATGACACATTTAATTGATGACAAATGGATCAAAAATCCTCCTGAATTTGACCTTCCCCCACACTTAAAAAATATAACATACTGGACAAGCCTTTTTGAAGGCAGCATTAAGTCTCTTGGACAAAGAATTCAAACAAAAGAACAGTATGTAAATTTTTTTCAAACTAATCAGTCATCAACAGCATTTTCATCGTTGTTTTCTTCATTAAGTAATTTTAGTATTAATGCTCTCAGTTTAAATGATTTTTTATTTTTATTTGAGTCAATGTATATTATAAAGAAAAGGAAACAATTACTTTTGTTTTATTAGTAAGCCTTATTTTCATTGTCATAGCATAAATGTGTACTTAAATATAACAATTTTCATCAACCAGAATAGAGAATATTATTCAGCAACTGGGGCCTCTTCTTGAACTTGATGGATTTAAACAAATCGGAATAGTTCTCAACTCTGTCCTGGACATTCTGAATGAAAATTTAGCAGCCCTTCAAAACACCACCTTGACTCTGGGAAGTGCAGTGAATAAAATTCCAGCTGTTAAAGAATTCTTTGATGCCTTGGGTCTTGACTCTACCTCACTGGAGTCATTGCTAAATGCACCTATAACCAACCTGACCAAACTGGCTGAACTGCTTTTATCTAGCAACATGAAAGGGGAATTTTGCACCACCAACAAATGGAGAGACATAATACATCTCCCAGATTCTTTCAACACATCTGGTCTGTTTTATGCAGTTTGTGACGACAATGTCACACCACTGCTAGATAACCTAAAGCATGTGTACAACTTGCAAACAATGATTGATGCACTCAATGATGGCTCATCACACCTTCAAGACTGGGATCAGTCAGTGGATAAAATCTTTAAAATGGTTGACTACATTAAAGCTTTAACAGACAACCCTCCACAAATTAACACTGATGCCACACTAGAAAAGCTCAAAGCATCTTATACAAACACCACCCAGCTGTGGAGAATGTTTTATGCATTTTCTGCCTTACATCAAGCTTTTATAAATGATTCCATTTTTACTGGGCCATTTGAGGGTGTGTTTAGGGTGTCAAATGTTCTGTTAAATTTTTTGGATGAAATGGTTGCAAGGATGAAAATACAAAATGGCAGATTGGACCTTGCTACTCTTTTTAAGGATGTACCCGAATTTGTGAAGATTGTAAATGGAATTTTGGATATGAATCCAGATCCCTTGACAGGATTGTTTGCTGTACAGTTAAAACCAACTGAGGTAAGATTTTTCATTACAAAAAATTATAAGCTTGATTAACTTCATTAATTCTTTTTACTTGCCATGACAATTATAAAATGTTTTATATCAGAATATTATGTAATTAATGTTTATCATAAAATTCAAAATTTAGAAGCTTTCATATACTTTAATGAATACGTTAAGAGGTAAAGTACAATATAAACATCTGGGTGAATTAATAATTTTACCATTTTAACTAAGGCTCTGGTAATTAACTATTTAATTAATTAATTAATCGTTACATTTGTTTATGACAAATTTTGTATTAACAATTAATCTAATGGCTAATTCCCACCTAATATTGATGGTAAAAGATGAGACCTTCAGCAACTTTTAAGGTCCACTTTCAATATAAAAAAAAACATTTTTGACATGAACCAAGTATTTACGGTTATCTAATGACAATTGAATGAGAAAAAGCAGTACTATTTAGTGCAATAAAGTACTTAAGTGTCCATTTCTGAAACTATAGAAGTATATTGATTTAATTAAAATTAACTTTTAATTAACTGTTAATTTTGTAAAATTATTTAAATTAAATTAATATTTACCAACCCTAATTTTAACTGGTTTGGGTTTTTATTTTACATATATACATTTTATTTATAATTATAAAGCATGAAAAGATATAAGAATTTTAGATTTTAAGAACAACTTTTTGATGAATCTGCGTGTTTCTGGTTTTTTAAACTTTAAAATTTTAATGCAAGTATCTATCACCTTAATAATGTTAGCAAGTTCCCATCAAATAAATATGAGGGGTATTATTATATATTTTTTTAAATATTAGAATTCATTTTCATTTATGTCTGCAAACATCTATTATTTTAGTCATAATAAGACTGGATTTTAACTATAATGATACAATGACAAAATTATAAATGATCTTATAAAATAACTAGAATGCTATTGACATATCCCAGGTTGATAAATTCATTGCTATTGGACAAAACAGCACTGAACTTTCACAACTGTCTTGTAGCCAATCAAAATTTAGGGAGATTTTTTATGTTCGTGAAGATGTGGACATAACATCTCTTTTGTCTGCACTTTGTAAACTTGACTTTGGTCCCATTGCTGACAAGCTGAGAGAAACTTTTAAGATTAATACTATAGGAGATGATGTAAGTAAATTATCATTTTTAACTGAAAGGATAGTTAAATGAAGCACAAATTATTGTCAATTTGGAGGGGAGAAAAATCAGCATTTTCACAATCACAATCATAAAATCTATAATGTACTTAAAATTCACATTCCAAAATGATATTAAACCATAAATAATTATTGTATCAAAATTGCTCAAAATTTTTTAATATATTTATATGATTATATTTTACATGTTTTAATTAAATAATCCTCTATTTCTTATGATTTTTGTGACAATTATTTATTTTGATTTTTCTTCTGAATGTTAGATCATCAAAGCATGGAATTCAGGAAGTGAATTTGACATTGTAAATTTTATGACCAAAATGGAAACAATGATTGACAGAATAGCAAACCTGACTAAAATCAACTCAATCTTTTTCAACGACCATGACCTAGGCAATATCCTTAGAATTAATTCAACTCGACTTGTTGAAGAACTTAAAAACCAGTATACAAGTTTTCAAGATGCATTTACTCAAGATTATGTGTCTCTGTCTGCAACCATGTAAGTTTGGGAATAATCTACATACAGACTAAAAATTATAAATCATTTAAGTTAAAATAAAAGCAATATCAAATACATGTATAATTGTGTACATAATTTATTGAACAACTGTTATTATGTTATGGCCAGTTGATCCTATAGCTGTGAAAACAATAGGCTATACCTGGCTTGTTCTATTCTCTGTGACCTAAATGGTATCTTTTTAATAATAAACTTAGCATACTGGCATGTTTTAAACAAACTCAGTCACTCTCAAAGATTTTCAGTCTTCACTGCACAGTCAAATTTTAGCAGCTCTTCCACTTATCTGTAATACCTTCAATTTTATTTTTATCAGTTTATATGTCTAAAGAATCAAATTTAACTTTTGAAACAAAACATTATACTGTATAACCAAGATTAGATTTACTGGCAAATTATATTTCTTAGTAAATTTCTTAGTATTTTTAGCAACAAATGACATGAAATGATTTGTTTTAAAAACAAAACAAAAAAAAGATATTAAAAATATTTCAAATGCTTTTTACTCAAAGCCATTAGGAATTTATATTATTTAAAATTGTAAGAGATTTAAGAATCAAACATTTTAAAAATATTTTATGATTAGAAAGCTAGCAAAAAATTTAAATTACATTATGGAGAGAACATGCATTTTATAGCTTGAAACATTCATGGTTACATTATATTTTAATACATTTTATAGGTTTTTTCATATTATTTTATGGTAGCAGCAAACATAAGTAGTTAATTATGACTGATTTTCTTCCTAACACTTGCTTCAGATTGGACAGTCTCTTGAAAACCATGCAAAATGGCACAGAAATAAAGACACTAACTTTAAGTTTGCAGTTTGCCCAGATTTATCTTCACAGCTTTAACACCTTTTTGAGATCTATAAATGGTAAAGAATTTTTTAAAGAAAATTTTTGAGATATCTTAAAAACTGTTCTTGAAAAATGCGTTATGATAAAGAAATAATGTAATCAAAGTTTTTTACAAATCTGTGAGATAATTAGTATATAACAATATGTGCTGTCCTTATCCAAAAAGTATTTACTTGAGATCAATCATGTCACCACTATGCTCTGATATTTTTCTACATATTTAACATGTCATGTTAATCTTGGATAGTTATATTATAAAATTATTTAGAAAATTTTAAAAATTGATTTTTAAATGTAATGTGGTGTTAAAGATAAGAATTATTAAGTCACCAAGTTTACTTTCTGTTCATTCAACCGTTGATAAAATAGTTTTAATTATTTTTAATCCCATCTAGATACACCAATATCTCTCATCATGCTTTTGAACAATACTGAAGTAGGCAGAATTATCAATCCTATATTGGAAAATGCCCATGTACTGGATGGCCTTGTGAATGCTACATTCAACATAGCAGAGGTAAATAAAGCTTCATGAAACTATTATGATAACCAATGGTGGGGCAGGAATTATTTTCAATTCCAAAATCTGTTGGTTACGTTGTTGTTGGTTGTTGTTTTGTTGTTGTTTTTTTTTGGGGGGGGATATTATTTATTACCCTTATCCCATTAAAAAATATTGTTTTCCCTTTATTTCTATTACACATTTATGTTTATCAGTAAAACCTAAACATAAAGATGGGGGAAATGTATTTAAAAGTATTAATGTAAATGTACACTTCGATAGTATGTTGAAAGTATATGACATTTGTAAAAATTTATTTTACTAAATCAGTTAGTTGCCAATTCACCATAAAATTCAGCTGTAAGTAAAATAGTCTAAGATGTCAGTGTTACTTTTTTCAAAGAAGGGAAAATTTGTTTTGAATATTGATGGATATAAATTTTTCATACTTAAATCAAACATTATTTTAAAGATAAAATATTAAATAGAGAACCTTTTTTTTAAAAAAAAATAAAAGCAGTGAAATATATGTTTGACATGACTTTTGGATTTGGTTTATTTCAGATGGGTATTCTATTGAATAGCCGTTTCCCAGTGGAAGCACTATGTGGAGATCAACTTTGGTCAGTTATTGAAATGCCATCTAATGAAACAACACCTCTTCGAGATTTGCAACTTAGGATTTGTTCTGCCAATGTGTCATTATTAATATGGCAAACTGTTATGTTACAGGCCAGAGGCTACCAGCTGTATAAACAGGTATATAATCATTTTATCAGTCTCAGATTAATTTCATCATTTTTTTAAACCCAGCAACAGTACATCAAAAAGGTAAATTTTGGCAAGACATTTTTTTGTAGCTTGCTTTAAGTCTCTTTTACAGTATATCCATTTTGATTTCTAAATGTTTTCATTTTTTTTTGCTTTATGAAATTAGTGTAGTTAATATTATATCTTTCTATTTTCTACCATAACTGTTCCTTGAATTCAAGGACACTATAAACAAGGGAAAAATCACTGTCGCAAGCTTAATTTTATTTTTGGCCATTATAATTGTTATTGCAAAATTAATGCACAAGAAATAAATTTTATATGATAAATTTGTTATAAGAAAATATTCATAATTGTTAATAAAGTTGTTTCCCTTTTGTCAAAATCACCTCTAAATTTGTCTTTAATATATAATAATTCATAAATTTCACTTTACAGTTAGACATTCTCAAAGAAGAAATATCTCAGGGCCAGAGCAGCTTGAATGTTTCTGCTGTTGGCAATGAAATGAAAGACTTTGTTTCACTGATGACAAATATAATTAGCCAATACATTGATGGGTCAAGATCTATCACTGATCTTCTTGATGTCAAAGGCTTTCAAGATATCCTCGATTCAGTGCAGAGAACAATTGCACAGAAACTAATAAACTCTGCTAAAAATTGGTAATCATTTTTTGTTAATCTTCCAAAAGTTTCGATGTTGATCTAAAACAATGGCAAAATGAATACTTTTTTTTAAAAAGCCATTCAACCATTACAAATATATCTGTCATAAATTGTTAATTAAAATTTTAATTAGATCATGCAAATTTCTAATTAAATTTAGTTAACTTATTAAACTATTTTCATTTTTTTTCATGAAAATAAGCATAATTATAATTATTTTTATTATTATAGAACTGTAGACTAAGTCATAATTACCACTGTGCAGTCATGACTTTCAATAAATGTATCAATCTACCCTCAGGTCTGTGGATATTGCTGAGCTCGTATTGCCACATGTTATGGACCAAGGATCTTTGCTAAGTGTTGCAAAAACTGTTAACACTGCCAATATCTTCATGAATATCATTATCTCTAAGCTTGAAGGAATAAGAAGTAAATATTTGAAATTTAGTATATTAAATTTGTCTTAGGACTAAGTATATAAGCTAAATTGTGTAATTCTTGCTATTTTAGAATCAATTTAAAAAATAACAACCTATATAATATATTATCAATAAGCTTGAATTTAATAAAGATAACATGATCAGATGTTTGAATTATAAACATTGAGTCAAAGAAAGTTCCCAGACTCTACTTTGTTAATTAACTATTTGAAATAGCTCCATAATATTTAACTTTATTTAATATACTTCTTTGCTTGCATTTTCTTTAAGATGGGACAATCAGCACAACAACCTTATTTACAAATGCTGATGGCCTTGCAAATCTTATTGAGGCTTACATAAGAGTAGGAAATAATATAGCACAGTCCTGGATTGATGGAGAATTTGATTTAGATAAGGTTCAGACCATTTGCTTGTTTATTTAACGTCACAGGATTTGTTTTTAAATTTTATTTTCAATAATTGTTTTTTTATAAAGTAACATATAAGACACAGCAACTTAATTTTATGTCGCCCTTCGTGGATAAAAAATTAAAGATTTTTTTAAAGATTAAATATTTTAAATTTTATTTTAAACATGTTTAGTTGTATTAGATTTCTTTATTAAATACAATAAACTATAAAATTGCTTTTACGAGATAACCTATGTTATTTTTATTTTGGTAATTTGATATGGATTTATCAAATGATTAAAATTTATGAGTTATATTAATCTTAAATAGTGGAGTGCTAATATTATGAATGCTAATACTAATTCATTTTCTCAAAACTAATCATTAGATTCAGACGCTATTTAGTTATGGCACAACTCAACTCAAGATTTTATGTGGTCAAACTGATGGGATAGCCAAAAATCTGACAAGCCTTGCCTCTGCCAGTCAAACAATCAAAGACCTCTCTACAGTCATATGCTCTGCAATAACAGAAGCTGTTCTCAAGGATATCCAAAGCTTTGTAGACTATAAAAATATTATGAATGAGGTCAGTGGCTATGTAAACTGATACTTTTTCCTCATCTTTATTGTTACAATTCAATAGCAAATAAGAATGTCTCATTAAGAGTAATCTCCTCAATGTTATCCATTTTATTTCATTTGAAATAAATTATTAATTAATCTAAAATAATTTTCTTTTGAATTCATTAATTACTATCAATTTGTTTTCCCTTGTTTCGATTTTCATAAAAGACTGAAAAGATTTGGACAGACAGCCATCAGACACCAGATTTTACTGAGTTTGCTGACAATGTGGAAGAGTTTACCAATATCATAAGGGAATTGGCCAGCAAGTCATTGGTTGTAAGCTCAAGTTTGTCAAACAGCTTTGGATTTACTTCTACATTGGATGCTTTGAAAAATATTGCTACAGACCCCAAGCTGTTAGTAATCCTGTTTGAAAAATTAAAAACTTTCTATGAAATTGTATACAATCCATTCTTTTCTTTTATTTTTTTTTAACTGCTAAAAAGAACTTATAAGGAAATGGAAGTTATATTAAATTTTATTATTTCATCATGATATTTTTTAACATGTCGACAGGACCAAATTGCATATTATTTCATGAAAAGTTGTAAAAATTATATTTCTTGCAGAATTTTCCGTATGTTAAAACTATTGGGAATAGTGGTAGAAGCCCCACTGCGTAAGGAACAAAGTGTTGTTCAAGTTCTGTCTGGTCTAAACACATTTGCCATCATGCCAGTTGTTAATATACTAGAAGGCCTGAAGGGTGAGCCTGCATTTCATTTTCATTAATAAATTAACTGTTAAATACTTGAAGTAAAATAAAACTCTGTATTAAATGTAGAGATTAAACAAGAAGATTTGTACAGTCAAACCTCTCATAAGGAGCACCTCTCATAACGAGATTTTTGCATAACGAGCAAAATATTTTTTTTAAAGTTGCTCCCTTTACAAGCAAAGATTCGCATATCGAGTAACGCAGAAAGGGAAAGTCCCTTTTTCCTGGAAATTTATTAGTGAGCCGGCACTTCCGCCCTGATGTATTTTTCTGTGTTAAGCACTCGATCTGTTAGCATATTGTTTTCGTGTAAAAATTTTGTATTCAGACAGTATTCGTAATTGTTTTTATGTGCAAAGTGTAATAACCTGTGCTAAAATGTCTTTGCAAAAAAAATGAAGACAATCACTCATAAGAGAGAACAAAAAATAACTGTTGAAATTAAACGAAAAACCTTTGAAAAGTGAGAACAAGGTGGCTAATCTAGTGCGCAACTACAATTAGCCAACATCATCAAATTGCACTATTCTCAAGAACAATTAAGGAGATGGATGCTTCAAATGGAGTGTCAAGAATGTCTACAAAACGTTTACGACACATTTTCATCAAATTTTGAAGTGTCGGCAAAAACAAATGTCTTTAACAGTTTTCTAGTTAAAAAGGAATAATTATTCATCATAAATTCAAATTTTTGTTAACGTTTTTGTTTCAAATATAAATTATATTCTAATTGTTTCATTCTTTAACAATTCGTAAGTAATTTTATTTGAATAAATGTTAATTAAAATATTTTTTTAATGAGTATTTCTTTTCAGCATGGAACAGATTATCGTATTTTACATTGATTTGTATGGGAAAAATTGTTTCGTATAATGAGTGTTTGGCTTAACGAGTAAGACTCTGGAATAAATTAATCTCGTTGTGAGAGGTTTGACTGTAATCATAAATACATTTGTAAATATATGTTTACATTAAATATGTATACTCTTAATTAGGATTTTAAATCAAATTATTTACAGAAATTTTATTTGCATGTTACTTGCTTCTGTCTTCCAGCCAAAGGCTTGACTCTTCAGTCAATTGGTAGCAACCCTGAGACACTTTTTGGTGTTCTGTCCACTATGGTAGATTTTGATGTACAGTATTCAGTCATGGAAACTATTATAATAAAGTCTCAGGTAAGACTATAAATTATTGAGTGTATTCCTTTTGCTCAATGACTCTTTATATGGAAGTTGCTCGAAACCATAAATTAAATTTATAAGGAATAATTGTTCATGTTTGACAGCTCTATCATAAGATAAAAATGTATTGTCTGTATTATATTTCAGCTAAATTCTTTCATTTTCAATCGTAACAACGGACTTTGTAATAACACAAGCTATGAAGATGTAATGATGAGCAGAGGATTAGCCCAAGTGGAGCTACCAGTTCCTTGGAAGGACATATACTCTTTACTCTGTACCTCAACAGCTGATGTAGACATCCTTTTACAAAAACTGAAAGACCTTGGCTTGACCAAAATACAGATAGCACTTGTTTTAGAGAAGGTACATTTAATTCCTGTGTAATTTTGTGAGGTAAAGAATATACACTGTGAAAAGTTGTAAAATTATTTTGTGTTCTTTATTTCAATAGTATTTAAAACTTTTGTATTTGATTCTCTGCTAAAAACAGATTATGCCAGTAGGTCAAATTGAAAACCTCCCTCAAATGTATGACCATAGTTTTGGTTGGATAGATTTAATGTCCAGTCTTGAGCAGCTATCTGACCTAGCAACACAAGGTCAATTGAATCAGACCAAGGTGTACAGCATGAAAAATGCTTGGGAGGCTGTGAAAGATATTGTTTTTGACAAGTCACTGAAAAGGTAATGTTAGTGTAACCAAGTGCAAGATGTGTGTGTCTTATATTACACTCTGTACTTAGTTTGATTCTGCTGCTTACCATAATGAAAAACCAAATCTACTATTACACAATTCCCTATTATTAATATTTAATGGTAAATTATAAAATCACGCACCTTGAAAATTTAATAATTCATTTATCTATCAGCAATCACAATTATGTTACAGAAATTCTTAAGCTAAATTTTGTTCACAGCTCTTTGAGAATTAATTGTGTACTCTGGATATATCGCTCTCATTTATTGGAAAATGTTCACTTGAAAAATTATTATCAGCTTGCAATCTCAAATTTCAATACTGACTCATTAGCAACAATGTATATTCTATGAAGAGTTTGCAAGAACAAACACATACAAATTCTCATATATTCTGTCTGGATTTTGGGCATGGACTGGGTTGCCTGATCAAACCAGGAAACCAATACACTATCAACATTTAAAACTCTAATAAAAATGCAAGACTAGCCATAAAACATGGATAATTTTTGGACACAATAATCTTCAGTAATAAGATAAGTTAAGATAAGATAAGATTTTATAGCTTGTTACTTGTGTACGAAATAAACCTGAAATTTAGTTGTTGACAAAAGACATTTATTTCAAATAGAACTTTGAGCTGAATTAATTAGATGATTGTTGGCTAGAGCTCTGGGGTATTTTTTATATACAAATTTAGATTGTAAGTTTATTAAATGTATTGTTAGAAATGCAAATTTTAAATTAATTTATTGATGTAATTTCTAAATTATCTAATATAGAATTCTTCAGTTATTTTGCACTTAATTGTTTTAAGTTAATATGATACTGAACATGATTAAAACACTCATTCGTTTTTGGAATTATTTTATTTTGTATTATCTTTCAGCTTGTTAAGCTATCTAAATCTTGTAGAGGGTGAAGCAGAACCAAATGATGGATGGGTTAAATTCAAGCAGTTTTTAAGATTTTTCTCCTCAACTTTAAATTTCATTGATGGCAATATGGCTAAATTTGGTAAGTCTTATGGAAAAAATTACAATAAGTCTTCATTTATTTTTGTATACATTACTAAAGTTTGATCTCTGCTTAATTATTTATTGGCTGCATTATTATTAAACTATTTTCACAAAGACAATAAAAATGTTGATAACTTTATTCACGTTTTTTCTTAAACTAAAGCACAAGGGAGAGTTATACAACTCAAAGACATTCTACCAGACTCAGATGGAGTTGCTTCTCTTCTTGAAAATGTCTTTGGTGGCAGTGCTGCAGAGCTACTTACAACAAGCATCAATCCAACCATGGTATTACACTGTTTAACATCTTCCCACAATTACAGGCTTTTAGAATTACAGAAATATTCTTTTTAAGATTTTGAAAGCTTTTTTTTTAAAGTTCAGAGTTTATATTCTGTTGGTTTTTTTTAAACAACGGGAAGAGTGACTAAAATGGCAATTTTATAACCATTAATATAGAAGTTTTTAAAGTTCCATCTGGTTATGTAGATGTAAAAGTAGTTTTGTTATTAATTTAAAGATTCCATCAGATGACTTTTTAAAAGGTTTTTCTCCAGAATTAATAACACATTTAAGTTTTCTTGTAAACTTGTATTTTTCAGTTTTACCGCATCACGATGACAGATTCTTGGGATGAAATTTGCCATGGAAACAAATCAATCACAACATACTTTAACTTTCCTTATGGCACAGATATTGGCGCTGTAAAACAAAATCTGTGTGAATCTGTTTCTAGCAGAACAACCAGCTTCCAACAGCTACTCTCACTCTTTGATCCTCAAGACATTATAAAAGAGGTTAGTCCAGTCAAATGATTCGCAACCTTTTTAGATTTATCGACCACTTTTCATCATGTTCTTTTTTTGGTGAAACAATATGGCACTAACATGACACGTGGAAATGGTCCTTTCCTTTTATGGAGAAAATTAATCAATGAATCCTTTTTAATTTTCATTCGTTAAAAATCACCTTGATTGAATGAAATTTGTTATTTTGAGTGTCTTTATTAAGTATTTAAGGTCATTCAGATTCAGTAAAACGTAGAATTAGCCAATGATTGATAGTTCAATAAATAATACATGTACTTGATAAAATTTTAATGTGTTATGTACTGTAATTAATGTGGTTGTTATGGTGTGAATGCTAATTTTATTACTTATATGTATGTTAATACCTTCATTTAAAGCGCTGTGAGCCCAGTTCCTTACTGGGATACAGCACTATATAAATTATCAATTTATTATTATTATTATTATTAATGTGCATAAATTTGTAACATAAGCTTTGTTTGGATAACTGGATTATCAGATGTCCTTTCACTATATCAAGAAAGCATTTAATGATATGTGCACGCCACTTACATTATGTAAAGCTTTTCTAGACATACTGCAATCTTAAAATTGTACATCTGTTGTTTTCTAAGCAAGGTCAAATAATTTGTTTTTAATTTTCCAGCTTGACATGCTAATCCATGGAGAATATGATGCTTCCGCTCATAATGACACAGTTTGGGATGCCCTGTACACATCTGTGATGAACTTCATTCGTACTGCAGAAAGTCTACAAAACGTACAGATAGACTTTTCTTCTATTGATGGGTGGTTGACACCTATATTGAATAGACTCCATGTACTTATAGAATATGACAGCTTCAGGTAAACAAAAAAAATAAACTTAAATGGCTAAATAAATTTTTTTTGGAATTTAAACACCTATTTATCTTCGATAAATTTGTTTAAAATTAATTTTAAAAATTATTTTAAATATGATTATTGTAAAATTGGAAAGATTTATGTCTTTAAGAAACACTTTATGGAGGGGGGGGGGTTGTATATTCATGATCTATAATATGGGTAATAGTTTTTGGTGAGTTTTTTTTTATTCCCTTAAATTATTTCAGATTAATCCCAAAAATTTGAATAATGGGAAAACATTTGTTTCCAATTTATTTTTATATTAAGAAAATAGTGTGATTTTTTAAGACCTTTATAAATTTCCTAATAGAATTACTGGCATGTGCAACTCCGTGGTTCGATATCTTAACAACACAGAAGGTTTCAAGGCTGCCAGGCAACCCTTAGCAATGGTCATTACAGCATTAAATTTATTGACGGATGTTACTAAACTTGTCCCTGGTATAATTTTTTACTCTTATATTTTAAGTTAATGAAAATTTACATCATTAATAAAGCTTGTTTAAAATACTGAAACCATTCAGTACACCACACTTAAGATTTAAAGATTGTAAACTTAAATGCTTTGCATTCTTAAACATTTTAGTAAGTAAAAGCAGGCTAAATGTGGTCATCTCTTAGCACACCATTACCAATCAGATTCAGTGTGGAACTTATCAATATTTAGCTGTTTTAACAAGTGACTTTTTAGTTTTCCTTTCTAATTGTATCTAGAACATTTTAATTACAATGAAACTAATTTATAACTTTGAAGTGAACTTTATTGTGCCTTCCCGTTTTCTTTTTTTTTAAATCTTCAATAACATCTATATCTAATGCATTCTTTTTTTCTTTTCTAGAACTTGATGATCTGGCCTGCCTTTTGGTTTCTAAAACTGGTATTGATGTGATTGATGTGATGAGTAGAATTTCAGATCTGGGATTCTGGGATGCCATTGGAAAGGTAAGAGGCATAACTCAAATTTATTACTTTTATTTATTCTATAAAGTTTTTTAAATAAATGAATTAATTATAAAATCTTTATGTTGTAATTTCATTGCAAACTTATTACAAAATTTTCAAAACAATATTTTTTAAATATATTTGCCGTCATTTTCTTGAGCACTTAACTTATTTAGGACAGTTTTAATATGGTATGTCTAACTACTTAAATAGGTTAAAGACAAGTTTTAACAAATTTAAATACTACGATTATTGGAGCTCAAAAATATATATTTGGGTTTTTAGCACGGAGGCACAAATTTGCAATATTCATGAGAGCATAAGTGCTCTATTTTATTTTTCACAGGCAATTGATGATTTTTCTGATCCACCAAAAACACTTGACTGTTCTGCCCCTATCAAGGATATTCTCCATTTGATGGAAAGCATCAATGCCACATTGAGAGATGATGGCCTAAATGTGCCTAAAATGTCTCAATGCTTTGTACAGGCAGGAGAACACATCAGAGTCATGTTGACCTCTTTTGGGGAGTAAGTTTTATTGAATACGTCTGCATTGTAGAGATTCAAAATAGATTACCTTTAAACTTTTCATTTCTCTTTTACATCTTCAGCCATAAATATTGTTGTATCAGAATAAAAACAATGAAATATAGGAAAAATGTTCCATAAAACATATTTTTTAAATAATTAAATGGGAAATTACTTTTTTTTTAATATACAGTAGTTAATTTCAGATATTTTTATCTGAGTTTCAGTTTCAATTGAAATGTAAAATTATATTTTAGCCTTGACATTTGATGATTCCAAATGCAAAAATTTAATGATTTTCTTTAGCACCATCCTTTTTGTGAAAGATCTTCTGAGCCTGATACAAAATCCAGCACTCCAGAAAGTTCTACATGACCCAAATGTCCTACCTATCGTTGATTTCATACTTGGTACAATTAACTCAAATGAAAGAGGTAAATTAATGGTAATTTATGTATCCATCATTTTGAAAATTATATTAGCCCCACCATAGCATATAGCAAGGTTTAACTTCCACCCTGTTGTTTCTCATCTTCCTCCTGCCCTTCTCACCCATTGTTAAAGTTTGCTTTCCCTAGAGAAGACTTAATATTGCCTAAAGTTATTTTCAAATTAGAGATGCTCATGTGGAAGAACAACACCATAACCAGAAAGTTTTCATTTTAAAAATTGTTCAATGACTCTCTCAGCACCCATATAATAATTTTTTTAACATGTTTGATGTGTAAAATGTTTAAAATAAGATGTGTTTGTCATTTCAGTGATATTAAGTGTATCTGATCTTTTGCAAGAGAAGATAAATGTCACAGACTTTCTGGTCAATACTTTAGGAATTTCTCAGTTAGCTGTGGATTCATTTTTGAATGCAACAGTCAATAATGATTGGGTATGATGCAATAAATTTTCAACTTATTATTATAATCTTGAATATGATGTTTTCAAGTATATATTTTCTTGATTTGTCAATGAATCATTAACATGCAATTTTTTTTCTTTGAATTAAAATCATAATTTTTAACACTGTTGTTTTTCATAGGTATTTTTCCTTCATGAACCTGTGAAACTGATTGTTGATACTCTCTGTGACCCAACCAAGCTGTCAAAGATTATAAGTTTACCTCCTGAATCACCTCTTGACGTCACAAATATCAGCACAGTGATCTGTAATGCAAATGTTACCATGGCTGCTGATTACATTAGTAATATGTCGGCAACCGTTGGAAACATAAACAATGTAAGAATAAATATTTCCTTAAAATGATATAATTTCTTTTTGATTTTACAAGAACCTTTCTTTTTCTGTCACTCTTTCTCACTCTTAATCTCTCACATATATCTCTGTCTCTATATCTCTGGGAAATTACATTTCAAAATATCTCCATAAATATATTTAATTTTCTTTCAGCTCTTATCAACATCAACGGTCCATGTCATGGATGTTTTGAGGGATTTAATCCCAGCCATTGCTGATGTCTTTGTCAAGTTTACAGATATTATCCAATTCAGCACACAAGTCTTTACCAGTTTTGATCTCAGTGACATAAAAAACAATGTGGATCTCATTGATAAACTAATGAAAGGAAATGGCCTGTCTGATTTAGCTAACAGGCAAGCTAACTGCAGAGGTTTTTTAATGTCAAGCTTTTTGTAAACAAAAATGTTAATTTTTTCTTTAAATCATGACATATATCTCATTTTAAAGCATTTTTATCTACCTGCAAATCCAACTTGCGGCTGTGTGGCTTTTATCTAGAGTTGTTGTAAATAGTTTAATTTGTTACATTCACCTGCTGTATCTCTCTATCATTACTCCACTACCTACTCCTTTGACTCCACCCTACATTGTTATACAGAGTTGTCCTTAATTATGATTCTCATCAAATAAACAATCAAAATATTTTTTTTCTCAGATTAATATTTAATTTTACCTCTTTTTTTAAAATCAAGACAGTTGTTCTAATAATGTATTTACTTTAAAATTAATCATATTGAAATACTATGATAAGATTAAATTTAGTACAATAAACACAAGTTAACACATGGGTGTTCACATACATTGAAAACTTTTTTATAATTTTTGAATAAAATAAGCGAAACTTAAAGAGTTAGTTTGAAATAAAACATGTGATAATTTTTCCCATGATTATTCTAGACTATTTCAATGATAATTTTTTAAGTTACTGTATATTCTTTTTAAAAATTTAAATGTTAAACTGTGAACCCTAAAGAATGAAATATAACAATTTTTTATTTTTTAAAAATTCATCATAGGTTTATGATTTAAGCATTATGTACTCAATTTCAAAATAGATCCTTCCCATTTTGTTTTCTCCCTATATTATTTAAAGTTTAATGTGTTATTGCTGTCATTTAATGGTAACCAATAAAAGATAAATAATTATTTTAAAAATAGTAGGGCAAGATATAGCAGGCATGAAAAAGTTGGTAGAAGTATGGATTTACAACAAACTATCCATTCTCAGCCACAATTTACTTTACAACTCCTTCCCATCCTATTTCACTGAACTTCTTACTCTCTGTCTATTCATCCTCTTATCAGCTATTTTTATATTTTTATATTTATATGTGTATAAGTTATATATCATTAGTTTTTGCGTAAAGAGCAATGAGCCCAGCTTGCGGTTGGGGTGCCATATTTTCTAAAAATGTCATTACATGTAATTTTTTTTAATGTTAAACTTACGTGGATTTAACAGTAGAATGTTATTAGTGAAATAAAACAAGACATTTTAAGGGGAGATAAATTTTTATCCTTGAGTTTTTAGGTTGCAGGATTAATGTAAAACATTTTCTTATTTACTCATTTTTTACATTTTCAGTGTATACAAAATTGTGGATACTTTGTCCAAGATTCTTCCATCAAACAGTAGAACTGACATGGTGATGAGAGATGTTCGGAGAGTTCTAGATGGACTTTTGGGGCTTGATATAATTAAAGGCAGTTTTATAGAATCATGTGAGAATTATTTTTATTACATAGTATAAATACATTTAAATTCAGTTTGTCTTGTACATTTTTTTCAATTTTAATTAATTTATTTTGTGAAAACACTGGTACTTATATGTGTTTAATTAACGCAGTGGTAAGTATATAAATACAAGCAAAGGTCCTATAAGTGCAACAGTATATTAATACAACACGATTTTATTCTTCTTCTGTGCAGTTCAAGTCAAGGACTTAGTTAAGGACTCAAGCAACATGAAAAATTATCTAATAAATCAGTTTGGCTTCAGTGATAATATTGCACAAGAAATATTAGATGCTGTTTTCTCATCCAGAGTGGTCAGTATCTTTATTTTTAGATATGTAAAAACAGGGCCGGTCTTAGGCCACGGCAAACTACGCGGCTGCAGTAGGGCCCCGTGCTTTTATAGGCCCCGCCTATCTTAATTTTCACTTATTATCCTTATTAATTCCTTATCCCTACCCAAACTGGGCCCCGCGAAATCCTTTTTGCATACTAAGCCGCATAGGGCCCGCTATTGCTAAGACCCACCCTGCATAAAAACTCACTTAATAAAATAGCTTAAAAAATGATTCATCAATTCTTATTTAAACTAGTTTTTTAAAATACACTTTCTATTGCAAAATCTTTTCAAAATGTTTAATTATGTAGCTGAGTGTTGTCACAGTGAAGGTTTGCAAAGATTTTGTATTTGGTCTTATTGCAGTTTATAAGAAAATATTAACAGTTAAAGAACTATAGCCTTTATTGGTGTGTGCAAAGAAACTTTGCACAAAACTTTATTTAGCAAAAGCTAATCATCAAAAGATGTAAAGAAAAAATGGATGCTGAAAAATAAACTGCATAAATAGCTCTACAAAACAAGCACTGCACACAGAAAATGGCCCTAGAAAAGGCTGTAGAGAAAAAGTGGCACATAAAATATGTCCCAAGAAAAAGTCGTTTTAAAAAATCACAATACCTGAAATTTTGTAAAAATTAAATTTTCTTCTCGTATTCTTATTTTAAAATGCTCTATCATTAGACAGGATTATTCCATTCTATGCTTACCGATGTTGTCTGTCTTGTCTTGCATTTTTTAGTGTTTTGAATGTTATGACAAATTATGTATGTTAAAAAAAAATGATGTTAAAGCTAAAAATGAAAATAGCAACTTTAACTAATCTTTTCTGAGATGTTTATTACAGGGTACCGAAAAATATAGGGATTTAAATCCCCTTTCCAACTATTAATTATTTGTGAAACTCTTCAGCATACTCTGAATTATTTCATTTTTACACTTTGATTAAATGTAAAAGTACTGAAAGTTTCCAACAACATTTGAAATAGAAAGGATATATTATTTATGATTTGTAAAACACTAAATGTATTTTGTTTTACTTTTGTCACCAGGCTAGAGACAAAGCACTAGAATGACTACTGTAAATTCTTTATATTAATACTAATACTGTCTTTTATATTCTTAACAGATTGTCGGTATGGTAGACAGTGATCAACCAAAATGTTTTGATGTATTGAAGATGCTGATAATCATGAACACCACAAATTCTACTATTCAGAATGTTAATAATGCAATTTGTGCACTGAATTCAAGCCAAGTGGAACAACTTCTGAAAGATCTAACTCCTGAATTGGACATTGGTGTTTTCATAGCAAAAGTGGGTGTAACAAAAATTATCATAATTTTATTTTATAATTTTTAAAGTTTTGTTTTTAAGCATTATTTTTTTCAATTGAAACACATTCATTTAATTGTGTTAATCATCTATTAGTTAATTGTCTAAATAAATGTATTCTTTGTTTCCAGTATGTGGCCAATACTGGTAAAGCATTTTTGGCATCAGCAAACATGACAAGTGAGGAGTTAAATGATATGATTGAAAAGATGGACAAAGGACTGAGTAATCTAAAAAAGGCTGCAGATCTCATGAAGCAGGAAAAGAGTGGAAAAATAATCTTGGATGCTTTTTCAAATGTCACAGCTAGTTGTAAGTGTAAACAACTTTTAAAAATTGTATTTAATGTCAGAGTAGATCTCTCCTCTTATGATTATCAAATATTGTTTTTTTATCATTAGAAAGATATTAGACTCTTGAAGAGGCTATAAAGGAAACAAAAGTTAAACAAATTATTTATTTTACGTTAAGATATATCAGTTTATAGAAATTACAAATATTTTTCTTACCTGGTTACTTTTTCCTAAGTCATTGAATCTTAACATAAAAATAAATGAAGTAAGTTAATAATCTATATATATAATTCACCAAATCGAGTATGTGCAAATGAGCATGATGAACGACCCTCACCAGGGTCAACCAATCAAGCGAAGTGGGTTCCAAAAAAAAAGGGGGGGGAGGGAGTTTCAAGACAACAATGCTTCTTGTGTTCACTTGCGAATGTCTAGAGACCAACAATGCGTCGGCGGTTCCCCCCACCGACGTTCACTCACGTTTTTTTTTATTTCTTCGGGCTGTAGTTAGTGTTCGTTTTTCCCCCCCCTTTCTTTGAACTATCCATGAGCAAGTCTGCAGCGTATGCTACTATGCTGGGTGTATCTAGTTATCTTTATTGCTTCAAAACTTCATATAAAAATACAAGCTGTACATGCAGTTATAAATTAAATATCTTAAATTAAAAGGAATATGTTTTTTAAAATATATGACAAATTTGTCAGTTTTGAACGATTGAATCTACTGTAATATTAAATTAAATTATATTTTAAAATTACTTGCATTGCAGCAATGATCAGCTTAGATGAGTTGACACCAAGCATTTGTGGACGCAAGCTCAAAGACACTTTCTCATTCCCTGTTGCCCCAGGGTTTATTGTTTCATCTGGTGATGAGATAAAGTCACAGTTACAAAAGGAAATAGATGGCAATGAGTCTGAACTTCCTAGTAGGTTATTTTCTTGTTAGTTTTGAGTAAAATTGTTTTTTATTTCTTACGCAAAACAATTAAACTTTCATTGCTATTTGTCTTTAAAATAGTTTAAATCTGAATTACATGTACTAATAAAATATTGTTTTCAAATATATAAATTTCAATTTATAAAATCTCTCTTGATGAACATAATCTTTAAGTTCTCAAAGGTAATGGTTATCCCGATTTAAACCTAATAACAATACATAATGATAATTATACAGTTCTGTCATCCGTTGCCTAAAATGTAATGTAGTTATATGCTGACATCCTTACATTTCTTAAAGTTGCGTAATACTTGTATCTTGTCTAGATGAGTTTTGCATGCAACTTTATGAAGAGATCAGAAGTAGCAGTATAGGAAGTATTGTGTGGGCCTATGTCAAACCAATACTAAGAGGCAAAATATTATATACTCCTGACAATGAGATCACAAGAGCTATTCTAGCCAAGGTATATATTCTTACTTTACAACGTGATTTCTAATATTTATATAAATAATATGAATCGCTGTGTTACATCTATTTTTATTCTCCTATAACCCTTATGACCTAACATTTAGCATTTCTTTCCATAAAATCAATATTTTTTTTTATTCTCTTTATTTTTTATATGATTTTGTGCTGATTATGCAGACAGTTTTTTCAGCTTCACTATTATTCTAACAGGCTAATGGTACCTTTGCTGGACTAGAAGAGTTGCGTAGAGTAGCTTCAATCTGGGCTGAGCAGTCAAGTAACTTGAACAGTTTGATGGACTTTGCAAATGATACAAAAGACATTACAGTAAGGACATTGAGATCTGATTTTTTTTCCTTGTACATTTGCTGATTCAAAACTTATTTCAAACACTCAATCTCTAGAATGGGGAAATCTACAATCTATTCATGCACTCCATAATACTGCTCCACTATCCATAGAAACCATCAGAAATCAGGTGTTTCTGTGCATGGCAAAGGGTTCCTCATGTACAAACTCCTTTAATAATTTTATCCAAACTTAAGCATCATCACTTCTTGATCACTTTAATTAAGAATGATACACAAAGATTTTATCACAAAAGAAAACTAAGAATAAAATTGATCTTTGTGTGCAATCAACCAGTTATAAACAGGGTATACCATCTGATACATAATGCTTGTGTTGTCTATAAATTAACCATAATCACAGCTTAGCAAACAGCTTAACTTTTTGGGTGTTCATTACAAAGAAAAACGATTTACAGAATCTGCTGTCTCATTATTGAAAAACTAAAGATGGGACTATACAAAAAAAAAGTAATGGGGAAAGGGGAACAGATATATATATTGATATATTAGCTTTCTTTGGAAAAAAAATGTTCAGGCCCAAGAATAAACTAAATGATTTTGATAAGATATCAGTTTTCAATTGTTTGAAATTTATATTTCATACATACAGGAAGCACTACAGAATGATTTCATACAAGGAGTTGTTGAGGCAACAGCAGGTATTAAATCAGATGCTATCCTGAAAAGCTTAGAGTCTCTCCAGAATGGGAACTTTGACCTCAGCCAAATGAAGAATTTGCAGACGGCTGCTGAGATTATTGCTAACTACACATCCTGCATTTTGACAAATAGGTTTCAGCCTGTAGCCACAGAGAGTGAGATGATAACAGAGGCTTACAAGCTTACCAAGAATAAAACATTCTTTGCAGGTATAAAAATAGCAGCAAATGTTTATTAATTTGGATACATTTTAAAAATGAGCTTAAATTTATTTTTATATTCAAATTTCATGTTGAATGTAAAAACTATTTATTTGTTATAAATCTTTACTGAACTTTCCAGGCTATTTTTCTTTTTTTTAAACATACGGAAATCAGTACATGTAATTGGGATATGTTTTTTAATTCCTTTCATGAACATATAATTTATATAAAATGTTATATTCACAAGAAGAAATTTCACAATGTTATATTTAATTTCAGGAATTGTTTTCTTGAATGTCAGTGACTCCAATAGCACCAATAGCCAAAATTCCTTGAATCGAAAACGTAGGCAAGCAAATATGGATCACTTCCCCAAACATATTGGTTACAAGATCAGGATGGATTTGGATAATGTAATGGATACTACTTGGATAAAATCGCCGTAAGTATTTTTTGTGATGTCATAGGAAATAATTTTTAAAATTTATGGGTTATTTATTGTGGCTAAATTTCTCCTTGGTAAATATCTATTTTGAAAATAGTATTAACTAAAAGAGAGGTTAGATAGAAACATTTACAGATGATCTGTACTATGAGCACTACCAAGGAAATGAAAATGATTAATTATAATTAACTTCATGAATTAACGTTTTAAAAATTGTGGACTCAGTGCAATACTTTGTCCAGGGTCTGTCATTGTTATTGAGACTCATTTAGCTATATTTGTATACTAAAGAACATACTTGTTATAAAAACCCTGACTAATTATTTTAATACAACTAGTTATTTAAATAAGTAGAGAATTAGGAAGTTCCAAACGCATTAATAGAAATAATAATGTGCCCCATTCATTTATATATATAATACACATGTTGTCAGTGTTATATGTCATACAGAATTGGACTATGATAAAGCATTTAAATGAAATACAAGAACAATTTGTGTGATTAAAGCAATAAATGTAAAGCTTTATTTATGGACAAATATTCAATCAAATGTTTCTGCAAATGCCTTCTTCCGTAAAAACTTTTTTAAAAAGTATTTAAATTAAATTAAATGTACATTATATATTACCTACAATACCATGGAAAACTAAGTAGAGAGGATAAATAGAGAAATGATGAGAAAGATGTGCACAAGAACTTCACAAAGAAAGAGAATAGAAGAAGAGGAAGAAAGTATTAAAAGTTACAGTTAAAATGACAAAACTGAAAAAGATTTTACAGTTACATAATACAGTTTTTTTATTTTGTCAGTGTTATATAATTGTGTTTTTTTTAAAAACTTTTTGAGTGATATTCTTTTTTATATTGCAAGCTCCTTAGTTCTTAAACTTGTATTTTTTTGTTGTTTCATATAAAATATTGTTATTTAGAGGCTGCACTAAGTTGAATTCAACATTTATAAGTGTATTCCACATTTCATTAAATTCAGAATCTTTAAGATGACAGCAGAATCAAATTTCATAGAAGACCTTCGCTACCTTCGAGGGTTTCTGTATATCCAAGACATGCTAGACCAGGCTATTATTGATGTGCACAAAAATGAGAAGTTAACTACTCCAGGTCTTAATCTTAAGCAGATGCCTTTCCCATGCCATCATCAAGACAGGTATTTAATATTTCATCAATGAGCACAGCTGTATTTTGACTAATAGGAATATTTCATTTCAAAGGCCTTCAATGTAACACGGCTTATTTTCAATGTTTGTCAATGCCTTTTAGGCTGCTTTATTTTAAAAAATCAAATTAATTTCAAGTTTTGAATATGTAAAGCCAAGTAAAAGGATTTAAAATGTCTTTTGTCATGTTTAAGCTAAGTCTTAGATAAAGTTAGATTCTTTTTTTAATTGTGGGCTTCACTTGCACACTTTATTTCTAAAAATATGGTATCATGACATTTGTTGTCTTAAGCCAGTGTTTCTCAATTATTTTTTGCCATTACCTAGGAAGAAAGAAAACATTTTGCTCCCCCGGCGCGACTCTAAATAGTATAATTTGTCTATAAAATTGGTATAAGTACACCTCTGCTTAACAGTCAAACGAGCCCCCCTTTGCGGAGCTTAACAGTCAAACGAGCCCCCCTTTGCGGAGCCTCGCAAGGGCGCGCCCCACTATTTGAGAAACACTGTCTTAAGCAATGAAGCATTTGATTTTGGGTTTGATGTATTAATGCAAAGAAATGTAAGTGTATCATTAAAAAAAATGTTAAAAACATAATTTTTGTATAGCCATATGAGCACTGCTTAATTAAAAGAATTTTTTGAAAAAATGTGTTTTTAAAGATTTGAGTGACTTGAATAGGTAATCAAATATAAAATGCAAAGTGTCAGATGAAAATATTTCTCTTTCAGCTTCATATTTTTTCTTGGTGCTTACCTTGTTCCGGTGATGATGACATTTGTGTTTTTAGCTTCTCTTGGCGTTGCCACACACAATTTGGTTTATGATAGGGAAGATGGACAAGAAGAGGTAAGCTTCATGAAAAATAAACAGCCATATTTTTATTTATCTTTATCCATATAGGATTTACTCTTTAAAAATTTACAGCTTGTTATTTTATAATGCAAAACTTAGTTTTAAATTTGTTTATTTTCTTTCCCTAGAATCTCCATGTGATTGGTATGATAAAGGGCCTCAATGTCCTAGCTTGGCTCATCAGCACACTATTACTAATGGGCATTGTCTGCATAGTAATAGCTGTTATGCTAAAATACACCCAGATCTTCATCTACAGTGAGCTATCCATCATGTTCCTCTACCTTTTGGATTTCTGCTTCAGCTCTGTCATGCTTCTGTACGTATCTTTTTATTAAATAGAATCAAATCATTTTTTTAAGTCTAAGTGTCAGAAAGCTTGTTAAAAAATTTAATTTTTATAAATCTGAAGTAAATAAAGTAAATGTATTCAATTATCTATGTATAGCATTATTAATTTAATTAAACAAATGGTTTTTGATAGTGAAACAAAATTGTTTAATTATGACAAGACAAAATGTACAATTTACGATGTTGTAGTAATGAAGGTGTGACCCAAACATTTTAATTTGAATATTATCTCATAATTAAACCTGCTTATCAAATATGTTTATTTTTTCCCTTGTTTCTTTTCTGTCTTAATAATCTACTTAAAAGTTTTATCATCTTGAAAATTTACATCACAAAACTTGATTTATTAGATTAAATAGGTTATCTTAAAATATAAGGATGTCTGATAATGATTCCCAATTTAATTCAAAGCAAAAATGGATGCTCAAAATAATAGTGAAACCCAACTGTGAAAACAGTTTAAGTATTTTTAGTATGTAATGAGCAACTTATATCATAAACTCTTTTGTTTCTAGGTACATGGTGTCTTCTTTCTTCACACGCACTACAATGGCCATCTTGTTTGTCCTTATTATATACATAATGACCTACCTTCCCTATGTAATTATTATTGGACTTGAAGTTTCAACAGAAGTCAGGGTTATGGAGTTCTGGCACAAGATTTTAGCTGTAAGATTTATTTCTTTCTTTAATATATTATAACACCTGAATTACCCTATTTGCAATATGTCACTTTTTAAAATAGGCAAATGGGGGGGGGGTGTTAAATTGTGTCTTATTGCTGAATTTAATCCTTTTTAGAACCTTACATTTAAAAGTAAGAATCTTTGCACCAGTTTGTATTATAATATCTGAATAGCATTCAACTTTAAAGAGATCTTCTAGCATTTTACACTGTTTCATGTATAGTCACTTTCACATCTTATTGATAGTCCTATAAATATTTTAATCTTAATATTTTTGTTTAACTAATTCCAAATCTCATTTTCCCATTTTTAAGAGTTTGTTCTCCACAACTGCTTTCTGTTTTGGATCTCTGAGACTGGCTCGACTTGAAGAAAATGGAATAGGGATTCAGTGGTCAAACATTGATGACAGAGTCAGTAATGAGTTGAGCATGTCTTGGGTATGCTTCATGATGTTGATAGACAGTGCCATCTATTTCCTAGTTGGCTGGTATGTCCGCAATGTAAAACCAGGTAATCAAATATTGATATAACTGCTTTAAAATACATTCACTTGGCTACTTCAAGATGCTGATCAATCAAATATGAAATTATTTTTTACTTTGCTATGTTCGACATTCATTTAAAATTCTGTTAATCTTACCTCAAAACAAAGGTTTTTTAATGCTAAAACTTCCATAACATTTCCATATTTATATCTTTGCATCTAAAGAATGTCACATTAAAGTTTGATTATATAATTTTTGCCATATCTTTTTTTAAATTAAATTTTAAATATTTGATAATTAACAAGAGGTAGAGAACATTTAAAATGTACCTATGCTTATAATCTGTGTCATAGAAAAATAGGAACGATTTTAAAATGATGAAACTAGCTCTTAATTATGTAATGTCAAGATTTTAATATGTCAAATTACTTTTTTATTATGCAATACTTTTTTTATTTTCCTGAATTGGAATGAATCTACATATCTACATGTATTGATATGTGTTGGTGTGTAGATTTTTTTTAATTTAAAAGGCAATAGATATTACAGAAAAGAAAATGAGTTTTAGAATTTAAATGTACAGTATATTGAAATGTCTTATTATGTTGTTTTTTCCAACAATGAGTAAATGTGATCTATATATTTATTTTATTTTATTTTTATGGTCATAATTAAAATTAATTTGTTTTGCTCTTCTTACAGTGCCACCTCATATATTGGGATGTTTTTATTAAGAAATTACTTTTATTTCTCAAAATTGTAGGTCAATATGGTATCCCACAGCCATTGGAATTCCCATTTATGCCCTCTTATTGGAGCAGCTGCTTTAGGTCCAACAAGAAAGGTCTCGCAATGGCAGACAGACAGCCTAACACTCAAGGTTGGTTTTAAACACTGTCAATTTAAATCATTTCAAATTTCTCATTAATTGTCATTATTTTGTATTTTATCACACACAACAAATACTTTACTCTTCTATCATTGTCACTTAATAAATTACATTTGTGCATTTTCATTTAAAATTCTTTTGGGTTATTGACCTTTTAAATATTTCCTTTAATGATTTAGCATAAAGTTTAATTTATGCCACAGGATCATCATTTGAAAAACCACCTGAAGGTTATAAAGTTGGAATAGCTATTGAAAACCTCACCAAAGTTTACAGTAACCGAAAGAAAGCAATTGATAGATTGAGTATCAGTTTCTATGAGAATCAGATCACTACTTTACTGGGACACAATGGAGCTGCTAAAACCACAACAATGCAAGTACTTATTTGTTGCTCAGAAAGAATTTTGTTTAGTTATTTTAATCCTGAATAGATAATAGACATCGCTAGATTCAAGTGTGGTGTGCAGATTTAAAGACAAATAGTTAAATAAATAAAAGCTTAATTTGCTTATTTCTTCTAGTTGAAATAAATAATCTAATAATGTACTTCATAAATGGGTGGTTTAGATCTCTTATCATTTAACCTCCATAGAAATTAATTATCCTAACAGTTTTTACAATATTCTTCTTTATACAGGAAAATTATATGTGGTGTATTGAAGCCAACATCAGGTCATGTCTTCATTAATGATCAAGAAATTGGTCACAGCAACATCAATAATTTGGGTGTATGTCCCCAACAAAACTCTTTGTTTTACTAGTAAGTTGGTTTTTTATTTAAAATATGAATGCTTATTTGAACATGTAAAATCTTAATAAAAAATCAAACACAAAGAAATGATTATTTTTAAAAGGTTTTCTTACTACATGAAAAAATTAAAAATCATTAAACCTTGAAACACTAGAGGATAGAAGAACCAAGAGTAAAGTAGTAATTATACATAAAGCAATTAATTCTAATTTAGAAATACAACACAAAGATAACTTAATACAACGCTCAGATAGACATAAGGATAAAAACACCTTTCTTATTCCATATGCAAGAACAAAAACATACAAAATCTTGTTCTTCCCGTCCGGAATTCGGGCCTGGAATGGGTTGCCTGAAGACACCAGGAAAACCAACACTTTATCAACATTTAAAACTCTAATAAGAATGCAGGACTAGACATAAACCGTAGATAAACATAGGGCGCAATAATCATCTGTATAGAAGGAGTGTCTGCAACAGATAAGATAAGATAAAATTCTAAATTTCCAAACTCACTAAGATAAACTGATAACTTTTATTTTCAATCTCTAGCATGACTGTGAAAGAACACATGCACTTCTATGCTGGTATTAAAGGAGCAAGGGATAAAACAGATACTGCTAAAGAAATTAAAAAGTAATATCTTTGTTTCAAATGATTCTACTTTTTTAATAATGAAATACCCCAATTTAAAATGTCTAATGCAGGGGTGTCAAAACTTTTTGAAAACAGGCCATTTTCAATGAAGTAAAAATATGTGAATGACGGATTAAGATGAATAACTAAAGGGCCTAGGATAAACTGAGTAACAGACTTTTCAATTGTTTGTTAGTTTGATTTTTTATTTTATTTTTTTAATTAATTTTTTTTGCATAGAGTGATATTTTGTGGTGAAAGCAATACACACCAATTTTTGACACTTTAAAAATATCTTATTCTATCATTTTAAATCACTAAAATTGGATTAATAATGGCAAAGTTATAGAACTAAGAAATGTATTTTATTCTAAGTAACTTACAATCAATAAAAAGTGTTAAAATATAACTATATCCAAAAATGTGTCAAAATTTGTTATGTAAGATATTGTCTTAAAATTTTAAATACACCAACGTCGAATTCATTTCCTTTTTGAGTTATCAAAATATATATATATACATATTATTTTATTGGTTTTTGCCATTGATCATCATTAAAATGTGTACACTAAACATCACACAACTTCATCAGCTTTTTGTAATCAATATTTACATTTCTAAACAATAAAACATCAATTTTAGCCATAGTCATATTTTGTGCTCAAAACAACACATAATTTCATCTTTTCTTATAAATATAATATTGTTATAACATAAAAAAATCCATGAATCAATTAATTACTTAACTTAGGATACTGGCCAGTTAAAATTAAAACATGGGCCGCATTTTGCCCATGGGCCAGACTTTGGACACCCCCTGTTCTAACATACAACCAATCTATATATTGATTAGATTATTCCTTAAAAATACTGATAGACATCTCTTCATGCATTATCAAGTTTTAGGAAGAAAAATGCTAGGGATAAATTATTTTTTTTAAAATTAAAGTATTCATCTCTTAAGCTTTTGACCTCAATGTAATTTAATTAATTGTTTGTAGGCTCTTAAATGATGTTGAGCTGTGGCATTCAAGAAATACTTCTGTTGGAGATCTGTCATATGGCATGAAGCGTCGCTTATGTGTAGCCCTTGCCTTTGTTGGAGGCTCTAAGACAATTGTTTTGGATGAACCAACCAGTGGAGTTGACCCACATGCCCGCAAAAACATCTGGAATCTGATTACAAGAAATAGGCCTGGTGGGTTGAGATTTCTCACCAATGTTTGCACAGTCTAACAGTATTGGCAACAAATATAATATATACATTAAAAAGGTCTTTTTTTCTGCCTTCCTGGTTTCTAGTTTGTTGGATTGTTGTTGTTTTTTGGGGTTTTTTTAAATTTAATTAGCCTATTATAATCATAGTTAGAGAAACTTTTTTTTAAAAATTAATAATATTTTCCCAAGGCTGTTTTTAAGTACAAGGAAAAAAATTGTTTTGCAGATATAAATATCACCAAAATAGGTTTTTTTGAGGATTAACTGTAGAAAATTTTAATAGACAAGTATTTTATTTAAATGGCATATTTATCTCTAGGTCGTACTATTCTCCTGTCCACTCATCATCTGGATGAAGCAGATTTTTTGAGTGACAGATTAGCAGTAATGCACCAAGGGAAACTGCTGTGCTGTGGCTCCCCTTCCTTCCTGAAGTGGTCTTTTGGTGGTGGTTTCAACCTCACAGTGGTCAAGAGAGATCATACAAGTGTGGTAAGATAAGAGTAACTGGAAGTAAAGGCAAATGATTTTTAAGTGTTAAGGTTTTACATCTTGACGGTCTGAAGATCTGAATCAGTTTACTTCAACCATTAGCTGCTTATATATTCAATTAATTTGATATATTATTCTCTCTATCAGGATGAACAAAGTCAGCAGGCTGAAAGTCAAGAAGTTGCAGATCTAAGTAAGAGATATTTTAAAATTGTAAAAAAGTTCTCACATGAATTGACGGGCAGCATAAATTGTAATTTATAATGTTATAAATATCTATTTCTTCAGTGGTAGTTTTTTATTCCTTAATTCTCTATGTATATACACACATACACATACATACATACATGAATGCAGGTTAAACATAAATCATAGATAAGCGTAGGACGCAATAATCTTCTGTATAGAAGGAGCGTCTGTAACAGATAAGATATAATATATATACTTCATCTTCATATAACTATTAAACTGTTTCAACTGTTATAAAACATTTTAAATGTTAATATATTTTTCTACATTAACAATTTTGATGCTCATATTTCACATTTTTATGCTAAATTTTGTATCCCCTTAACAATATCTTTCAGGATCAAAAAGTCTCAACAATGCCATCCTGGCTTTCATCCAGAGTTTCTGCCCTGATGCCAAGCTTGTTGAACAGCTTGGAACAGATCTAACATTCAATATGCCCAAAGACCCAGAGAAAATGACTGTACCATTTTACCAGTTTTTCAATCAGCTTGACCTCCATCAAGAGCAATTAAACATTGCCAGTTATGGATTGTCTGACACTACACTGGAAGAGGTTTGTTATGTTAAACTTTTCACGGATAATGATGTGTAAAGGATTTATGGACTGAAGTTTTATTTATGCTCATTGTAAAACTGTCAGTTGCAATCGCTCATTAGATTATGCATTGTAAATTGTTTTGCTTTTTTAAATGAAATCTAATAATAACAATCCATTACTAATGACCAATGTTCCCTTTAAGCTGTGCGGCTGCATGGCTACGCAGATATAAGACTGATGCCGTGCAGCAATTTAGAATTACCATGCAGCAAATTTTGTAAAGTATTGCAAAATAACATTAAAGCTTTGCAACTTTGCATACAAATTTTTTACTTTGCACATGGTTCAATAAAGCTTAGACGGAACAATGCTAAATACTTTTTTTTAAACCTAAGATTAAATGTTTAAATTGGCTTTGAAGAAACCAAATAAAGTTTTCAAAATGTGAATGCATTGCACTGTTTCCAAGTTTCTTTTTCCAAATCTGAAATGGTAGCTTAATATTGCCAGGTTTTCCTTAAACTTACTGGAGAAGCTGATGATGCAGCTGATTCAGATATCATTGACCAAGTTGAAACATCCAGGCACAGGGCTGCACCCTTGGAATTTGATGATCTGGAAGGTGCTCAGACAGGAAAAGGTAAGACTAAAAAATTTTTATTTAAATAAATAAAAAATTTATTTTAACCTTTTTTTTAATATCTCATTGAAAAATAAAATAAGGGCGTTCATATAATGCCTCACACAATTTTTGCTGATTTTTAACCCCCCTCGTCACACTTTGTCACAAAAACTTAAGCCCCCCTTCAATATGAAAGCTTCAAACCCCACCCCAACCCCCCCAAAGCCGTATTTTCTAATTGAAAATTAGCATGTTGCAAATTACATTTTTGTCATTTAAATATGTACTGTATTTAGTGTAAGTTTACACTCTAATATTGTAACATGGGTGAAGTCATTGAAAACGTCATTAAACAAATTGAAAGCAAGCAAATATTTAAGTGGAACTTTTATTTAAAATTGCTCGTTTTGATGTGATGTCACATTTCTTAAACACCCCCCTCCCCCTTGTCACACATGGTCACGAATGCGTGACCCCCTTCCCCCTTGGGTGTGTGACATCCTTTATGGACGGCCCATATATAAAAATACAACATTTTTCTGGCTATAATGTTCCTGGAAACATTTATGAATTCTTATTAATAAAATGTATACCTATTTTCAGGCTATTCCACTCATGGAGTGGATACCAGCCAGAGACGAAAAGGATCTTCCCTTTTGTTTGCCCAAATTGGTGCCCTTATAGCAAAACGATTCAACCACTACAGGAGAAATTGGCGCATATTGATCTCGGCTCTGATACTCCCCATGATATTTTTCTTGTGTGCCATTGGCTTTTCCTCTATTCTCCCCAATGAATCAGAACCCACTGAGCTAGTCCTTGATTCATCTATCTATGGACCAAATATGTATTCATTTTACCAGTAAGTTTGATATATAATAAAAATCTCATGTTGATAATTTGTTGTTCCTGCCTTAGAAATAAAAAAACATCAACATGAACATTCAACCTGACTTAAATAAGAATGTTTTAAAGCTTGAAAATAAAGACTAACAATATACTATTTTCATAAAAAGCATGTAAACTTATCAGCACTTAAAAAACATTAAAGAGAAATTTTGGGAAAGAAGATTACTTTTAGTTTTAAATATAAAATTTTGTCCAAAAACATTTAACATATATAGTAAAATATATGCAGATAGTTAATACTCCACAGATATTTAGATAAATCCTTTTCATATAAATGTATGTAAAATTGAAGTACCCTGTCTTTATATTTTGGGTGAAATTTTATTTTTTGTGTTGTCTTCTAATGGTTTTCATTTTATAAAATTACATGTTGACATTTACATTGGTATGCTTATTTTTTTAGATACATGTTTAAAATTTTATATATTAGGAATATTTAATGATTTCATAATATTTTCTCAAAAGGGATTCTGTGAAAAACATGATGTCAAATAAGTTTGTGGATAAACTAACAAACAGTGATGTGGGTTATGGCACTGCATGCATGAAGGACTGGGGAAAGAAATACTTTAAGTATGTTTCTGCAGTATGTTGTATAAATTCTTTTAGCCCAAACTTTTGTTTCATTTTAACATTTCTTCTTGCGTAATTATACCACATTTTTTAAAAACCAACTATAAATACATTTTATAATTAATTTAATAGAATAACTTGATGAACAAACATGTAAGTTATAAGAGCACATTAGATGAACTTGTTTAAATTTTAAATATACCTTGCTGGTTTCAAAATTAATTCATCAAATAGTTATATTCATATTATATTATATTTTATTTCCTTCAGTAAATTACTTGATTAAATTGCTTGAAAAAAATTATGTGCTTATTTATCAATTATAAACTTAGGAACCCTGAGTGTGTTCCAAACTCTCCTTGGTACAACTACAGCAAACCAATGTTCATGGTTGGATGTAAGAATGCACGTCAAACTTTCACTGAACTTCCAATGCCTTATTCAGTAATAGAAAAGAATGTTAAGCCTAACGACTTTATTCAAGATCTGAATTCTTGGAATGTGTTGTCATATTTGCTGAGGACATTTGATGAGTACAAAGAAAAAAGGTTTCAATTACTTTTGTCTAAATTAATGATGGATATCTAATTTATAACCTTAATTTTGTAACATCTTGAACTAAAATTTACATAATATGGAAATACACTGTAAATCTATTGATAATTTGTATTTAATTTTTGTATAATTTCCTTACAACATACTTTATAAATCTATTAATTTAATCTGTATAAATATAATTTTAAATTTTACTTTTCTGTTGTCTGAGAGCAAGTGAATTTATCCCAATTTTTAGATTTTCATTTTAGCTATAATGAAAACCATTTTTGCTTTAGTCTGTTTGCAAGATTTTCATTCAACTTTATTTTTCAGATATGGGGGCTGGTCTTTTGAACCATCGGTTGATGGAAACACTCAAAATGTGAATCCATATGTTTGGTTCAACAGCAAAGGGTATCATGCCATGCCATCCTTCTACAACTCTCTCACCAATACAATCCTACGAGCTCAACTACCACCTGAAGAAAATCCTAATGAATATGGTTTGTATTAATTACTATGTCTATCTTTTCAGTTCATTGTATTTAAAGATTTATCAGTTCTTCTAATAATTATTTATCTTATCTTATCTGTTACAGACACTCCTGTTATACAGAAGATTATTGTGTCCTTTTTCTAAACTTTGAGCATCAAATTTACAAATTCTTTTTCAATTGTAAACATTTTCTGTCTAGCAACTTTGTCTCCAAAAACTATGTGATTTAAAATAAATGCTGACTACAGAAGCATTACAAAGCCCTCAATTGTATTACATGCATAAAAATATTATGTATGATATATAGGTAAGGGTGTATTTTATATGTTTTAGGTATTACAACTGTGAACCATCCAATAAAACTAGGACGAGCTCCACTTACTATTAAGAATTTGTAAGTTGTTAAACATATCACTATTTAAGAATTTAATTTTAATTGATATTTCTTGATTTTGCAAAAAATTACTTAAATAGTTTATAATTAAGTTATGACATAAAAATGTTGATTAGTTATTTTTATCACTTGGTATATCAAGGTGTTTTATGAATTTAGCAGTCAAAAAAGCTTTATGGCTGACTTCATAAATATTTAATATATCGTAATAATTTTACTTCATCAATTTTTTTTGTGTGTTTAATCCACAGACAAGGGGATGCTGCTGATGCTGGTCTATCACTTGCTATTGTTGTGGCATTCAGCTTTATTCCATGTGGTATCATTCTATACATCATCAATGAGAGGGTGATGAAAGAAAGACAGCTCCAGAACATTAGTGGCATTGGAGTTTTTACCTACTGGTTTGTGGCCTTCATCTGGGACTTGGTGAGTTTAATATTATCTGTGAATCTTCTTATCTTATCTTATCTATACAGACGCTCCTTCTATGCAGAAGATAATTGCGCCCACAGACCATGACAGATGATCTGTTGGCAAGTGGTGCAGCGTTCACAGGCCACGGCTATGATGGTTCCACGCATTACCCAGCCGCCTAACTAGTGTTAGGTACCCATTCGGAGCTGGGTGACTTAGGGACGCCCTAAGCCCCGGGAACAAATCCTTGCCTTCACATGGATTCGGACCCGTGACCATCAGTACGCCAGTTGAGCGCGCTGCCACTCGACCACCGCTGGCGTTGAAGATTCAGCACTGATATATACATGTATTATAGTCAAACAGTTATAGTATCTTATATATTAATATTACTGATGGTTATTTTTTCCTACACTTATTCATGGTTTATGTCTAGTCTTCACAATTATACACTTCAAATTCAAATATGTTTTGAATTTTATTAAAACATATGCATGAAAATTAAATTTGGTTCTTTTCAGAATATTTTTATTTCTATCCCTTACCAAAAGTTAGCTATATATTGGCATGAAAAAAACATTTTCATTTTGCAAAAATGAAAAAATCAGTAGTAGATATAAGTCTACTTTTTTTCAAATATTAAAATAAAATTTTCAAGTAATTGAATTTAATTACTTTCTTATTTTTCTGATATTTTCCAACTTCATCCTTCTTCAGTTGATGTATTCTATCACGATTGGAATAGCAGTTGCAATTTTGGCTATATTCAAAACGGATTCTTACTATCTCAGAGATAATCTTGGTGGCTTTGCTGCAATTACAATACTTTATGGGTGAGTTTGTCATGTTCTGTGTCAGTACTTATGAATTCTATGAATTTGAAGATATCTAATTCATCTCTTTTGAACATAATACCTTCAGCCAACATATATAGATAATTTTGAATCCAATGATATATAAATAAATTCTCTTTAATTTGTTTCAGCTGGGCTATAATACCTTGCTTGTATTGTCTGAGTCACTTGTTTAGCAAAGGAAGCACAGCCTACTTGGTATCATTTTGTCTCAACCTCTTCCTTGCTCTTTGCACAGTTATTTCCCTTTTAGTACTGCAGCTCTTCAGAGATTCAACAGTAAGTTATTTTTTTTTATTTATTTTAGTAAAATGTCTATTATTTTTAATCTTTTACCATTTATAAAAAAAAGATTTATTTGACATGATAAGTTAAGAAGTAATTGTTTTGAAAAAAATACAACGTTTCTTTTTTCATACATCATTAATTTCTACCTATTATTCATCTCCCTTCTAGGGTGTCTTGGAGGCTTACAAGGTGTGCAAGTATCTTTATCTAATATTCCCACAATATTCTCTTGGTCAAGGCCTTATGGACATGGCAACAAATACTGTCATTTACAAGCTGTTTCGCAGGTACAATATTCAATTTTGTTATTGAGTTACATGAATAAGCGTAGGACACAGTAACCTCTTATAGGAACATCTGTTATATATACAACATAAATGATGATGACTACATCTCTATAAGTTATACTTTGGTTTAAGAATTTAAATTATAACCAGGTAATGAAATGTAGATTATGTCTACATCTTTTAAAATCATGAGTAGATTTATTTTTTTAAACAAATAACAGCTGCCTTGATTGGAAAAGCTACCATCAAAGTTAGCATTATTTTAAATGCAAATGATTTTAAAATACAAAAAACAGGTGAGATTTTGATAATTTTTAGATAAAGATATTTTAAATTTAAAAAATTAACATTAAATAACAATACACAATAATTTTTTCAAAAGATTTGATGATGATAGATATGTCAGCCCATTCTCTGCTGATGTCCTTGGTTGGAAATTATTGGCTTTGGCCATTGAAGGGGTTTTCTTCTTCATTCTCACCATCATCCTTGATGTCGTAAGCAGGCCCGCTTTGAGGTAAGAATGCATTGTATTATTTTATCATCATGTTATCTTATTTTGTATTACCTGAAACACGTGTGATTGTTATCAAATTTAATGCATTGCTGTATAGAGTAATGCCTTGAGGCACAGTACAATGCTCAGTTGGCTGCATTAGCAATTTATCTGAATACTCTGGGTATAAGAAAATCTGAAATAGAAACATAAATATTTTTTTTTAATGCAGAGAATTATTTTAAAATTTGAGAGGAGATCAAACATAAAACAAAAATCCATTTTTTTAACCCCATGGTATTTAATTCAATGTTGTATTTTCAAGCTTATATATCATAATTTGTGTCAAAGATATTTCATTATATAAAACTTGTTTTCGCAGCCTTCCCCCAAGACATAAGTCACCTGACATCTATGAAGAAGATGATGAGGATGTTATTAGGGAGAAAGAAAGAATTCTTCGTGGAAATATAAATGATATGCTGATTGTTCAAAACTTGTCAAAGGTAGTAGGAATGTTGATACAAATTTTTCGCTACTAAAAATATTTTATTTGTATAAAATTATTTTTAATGGCAATCCAGATATGCATGTCCCCTGAAAATCTTATCTCTTGCATTCAAAGATTTGCTTGTCAATTTTATTTAATTCATGTTGTTTTTGTGTGTGTTTTAAACTGTGTTTATTGATTTGATTTTTATTCCCCAGGTTTACAGACTAAAGTTGAGAAAATTCCTGCCTGTAAACCACATCAGTTTTGGTGTTCCAGAAGGAGAGGTTTGTATTTTCTTGAATTAAATAGTATATCTTTATTCATTACATGATGACACGGGGAAGGTTGGTTGAGTGACATGCACGCTCAGCTGGCGTACTGAGAGTCATGGATTTGAATCTCCATGAAGGCAGGGATTTGTTACCAAGGCCTAGGGTGTCAGTGAGTCCACCCAGCTCTGAATGGGCGGCTGAGAAAGGCGTGGTTCCTCATAGCCATGGCCTGTGAACACTGTGTCACTTGCCAACAGACTGGCATGGTCTGTCCAATCTTCTGTATAGAAGGAGCATCTGCTGTAGATAGGATAAGATTAACTTTGAATTTATTGTAATAACAACACAGATAGTATTTGCCTCTGCTATTCAAAAACAATTTAGTTGAAAAATATGAAGCTCACTTTAATTTTTGCTTTTACTTCTGCACACATAAATAACTTTTAACCGAAAAATGAACTTAAAATTTTTAATTTGTATATTTTCTTGATTCATGAAATCTGTTAATATTCATAAACTGATAACCTATAACTTTTCTTTAACAGATATCAATCAAATTTGATATATTTGTGATAAGAATAAACATTAAATAATTTCAAATTCTTAATTTAATTTTTAAAGTAATAGAATTTTCAAAATATAAAATTTAAGAAAATGCATCTAAAAAATGTAATCAACTTTTTTGTGTTTCATAGACAGTTCTAATGTCTACCTGTTTTATACACTTTTAAAAACCTTATTGTGTCAGTATACCACCAGATGTCCACAAAGTAAGATTGTATTTTTCTTTAATTTCAGTGCTTTGGATTGCTTGGAGTTAATGGAGCTGGTAAGACAACAACATTTAGGATGCTTACTGGAGACCTTAAACCTGCTGGTGGAAATATCACTTTACTAGGTCAAAGGTCAGACTCTTAATGTATTTCATTTTCTATTTCGGGGTAATTATTTCAACTTCATTTAAAAGTTGGCATTTTAACTAACTTTTATCAATTAAAAACAAGAATGAGCATAATATGGATTAAAATTTTAGACTTACATGTAATTTTCTTTGAGACACATGGTTTTTATCCTTAAGCTCCATGCCTAGAGATTAAATATAGGACAGTGTATACTGTCTAAAGGTTTCTTCCCTATAAATATAAAATAGCACTATTATTTTAGCGCTTATTATTAAGCTTTTACTGAATAAAAAAAAATTAATTAAAAACTAAGGAACCATTATTTTAAGCTTTTATAACCATAAGTCATTCCCATTTTCATATTTCAGAATGTCCCTCAATGAACGAAGCTTTGGCCAGAATGTTGGCTACTGCCCCCAGGAAGGTGGCCTTGACGAATATTTAACAGGGGAAGAAATGCTTTATTTTCACTCAAGGTTACGGGGCTTCAATTCAGATCAAACCAAAAAGGTAAAAGAATTACAAAAATTTGCATTATAATTTAAAATATTCTCTTTTAATATATCTCCGTTATCCCTGGATAATAAAATGTAAATTTTTGTTTTCTTTGTAGCTGGTTACTGACCTTTTGGGTAAGCTAGGACTAAAGCAGTATGCTGATAGATCAGTACACACTTACAGTGGTGGTACTAAACGGAAGCTTGCCTTGGCAGTTGCACTGCTTGGAGATCCTTCTATTTTATACTTGGTCAGTTGAGTTTACTATGCATCATTACTAAATAATAAATAAATAATAAACTAAATAATATATGTATTTTTATGTGGCTTATCTCTAAGTTTTCATAAAATTAAGCACCCATTTTTATTTCAGTTCTTGAAATAACCATTTAGAAATATTTAATTGATATCTTAAAGATCAAAATGTTAATAAAGCTAGCATAAATAATTAATTTAATAAAAGCTAGAGTGACTTTGTTTTTGCATAAACAGAATAAAAGTAGTATAATATATTAGTGCTGTTCATTTTAATTTAAGACTTCATTATAATTGAAGGTAGTTTGACTGGAAAATTTTAATTTGATGAAAGTCATACAAAATCAGTGTAAGTAAAAGTTAAAGTTAAGTATTTTCATCTGTAGGATGAGCCTACAACAGGCATGGATGCCGGAACAAGAAGGTTGGCATGGAGATGCATAGCTCAGGCAAACAGGAATGGGCAGTCTGTGGTGTTGACTTCACATAGGTAAGTTGGCAAAAGTTAATTCTTGATATCTTTACCAACTACATAATTGAGAAGGGTTCACATCGTCTTTGAATGTTCAGTTTCAAAATTATAAAGGTCCAGAAGGTTTTTTAAAACAAAATGTGATAGTCCTTCAAAAAGCTTTAAAAATTTATTTTTATTGATCATCCTCTAAAAATTTTAAAAGAACAAATATGTTACTCTTTAAATGACAATCAAATTCCAAATCAATCATCCTTTCCAAAAAATATTATTGATTCATCAACAAAGTTCAAAAGAATAATGAAACAGATCTAAGCAAAGGAACAATTGCATAGTATGCCCTGCTTTTTTAATGAAATGTTTTACTCTGTTTTCCACAATAATAAAACAAATAATGAAAAATGTCTTGAAGGTTTGGGGGAAAATTTTGAATTGGTATACTTTGAAAGCTATAAGAGACCTAAAAAGGTTTCAGGAGTCAATTACTTTATCACTTTCAATAGCATGAGAAAACCATGATTTTTCAAACATTATTATTACAGTATGGATGAGTGTGATGCATTGTGTTCAATCATAGCTATCATGGTGAATGGAAAAATCAAATGCATTGGAAGTCCTCAACATCTGAAACACAAGTAAGAGAATTCTAAAACAATTCATTATACTGATGATATAAAATGACTTAGGGTTCTGAAGTCAGAGCTATAATTAAGTATAAAATAGCTCTTTGAAAAAGTAAAAGATTTAAATAACCATTAAGACTAAGTGAATGATACAAACTATTAATTTATTATTGATTTGTATTTATGCACTCATAAAAATCATTACATGCATAAAATTGTTTACACATTTTTGCTTTAGATATGGTGATGGCTACTCAGTCATAATGTATGCTGGTGAAAGTAAATTGAAACACATCACACCTAAATTTATGGACCAATTTCCAGGAACAGTAATCAAGGTTGGTTATGCATGCACATGTAAATCCATATACAGCCCCAAACATTTTTTGTGATAAAAGCATTAATATTATTTCTTGAACTTTTTTAATTTTTATAAAGTAATGTTCTATGCATTATTTAAAAAGGAGAAATTCTTTTAGGGTTACAAAATTCATTATTTTCTAAATGTAAAGGCACTTTAGTATCTTTAATACCCATTCCAAAGGATGTTTAGACTATTTTGTAATTGAAAGTTTAAATAAAAGCTGCCATTGATTTTTACAGGCAATACACCACAGCAGTGTGGAACTAAGGATTCCAAAGGCATCTTGTAGTGTAGCTAGTATACTTGCCATTTTACATCAGGCCCAAGATGAGAAAATGATTGATTACTATTCACTGACACAAACAACACTTGACTCGGTAACATACTGCAACTTTTTCACCTTTTCACTTGCTCAACTATTCTTAAATCAGTAACATCTCAACTTTAAACAATTTTATGTAAATTTCATTACTTACCTTAAAGAAAAATTATAAAAGAAATCTTAATATCGCCACATATTTTTAATATAAATACTACGTACATGCATTACTTCTTCTAGAGCTTATCTTAATATTCATAATGGATTAATACTTTATTTATAAAGAAAATGATCAATTATAAATAGAAATAACAAGTAATAGATATTAAAATAATTTAGCAAATATTAAATTTCCTCATTTTTTCGGGAAATGTGAACTTTAAAAATGATAAATAAACATGTTATTTATTTAAATTTTATACATTCATACCACTTTTGAAATTAATTAAAGATTTTTATCAAAGTGTACTAATTTTTTTTCAAAAATGTTGCCAATAAATCAAGGTATCTTAGTAAATGTTTAACTTATTTTAATCACACATTTTGAATTCGTGATTTTTAAAATTTGTTCCAGGTATTCGTCAGTTTTGCACAAGACCAGACAGACTACACAGATAAGTCATCTACAAGTGCTGAATCCAGTACTGAAACTTACACCAAAAGTGCCACCCCTTCAGGCAGTATTTCATCAACCTCTCTGCATGATTTTTCTAATGACTCTATGAAAAAGCGACCAGAAGAAAGTTTAGTCTTCCACAATCCCACATTTATTCCAGATGACATTGCACAAATGGTTACTCCTGCTGCTGCTTATCAACGTGGAAATTACTTGCAAAATCTCCAGCTTGTTTCTGAGAAGGATGCAGATAGTCCAGATATATATGTCACTAAACTTTAGATATCACCCAAAATGCAATGCTTTCATGATAGAACACAAAAAAATTGGACAAGACCAAAGAACTACTAGAGTTATTAACGATGTTTTAGCAAAATTCTTGGTAGTAGGTCTAAAGTTTCAGCAGGTTGAAAATAATTTTAGAAAATTTATGGAAGTTTTGTCATCTGAGATTTTTTTTTAAAAATTGAGTCTGGGTGATTTTTTATGTCTTTAATTTAGAAAAATCCCATAACTGAGATATAACTAAATATGTGGGTATATTTTCATAATTCTGATACCTAAGACAAAAGAATGTTAACTGTTTCTTATTAGTGAGTTTAAATATATGTGTTCATCATTTGAATTTCCCATTACTATACATCATTAATTTCAACAGAGAAATTATGATGACTTGTTTCACAAGCAGTATCCAGTTTTGTGTGTTATATTGTTGGTTTAAAAGATATCCTACTTAAAAAGAAGCAAAACTTGAAATCAAGAAATTGAATTCCGAGACTGCATATAAATACTAAAGACTGAGACAATACATATACATGTGTCTCGTGTTTTTATGGATGTACTGTTTAAAAATTGTATTTATTTAGGTATCAGTTGTGATATAAAAATTTGACATGTTATACTTCCATTGTGATTTTAAACTATATTTTCATAAATTAAAATTTTTTTACAATATAATTCATAATTTTTGTAATGCTATAATTTATTTGTTTGTTAATCAGTTGCTTTTGACCAATCCAATTTTTCCCCTAGCTTATTTTACATTTCTGATTTGTTTGCATTTTCAAAAACGTTTAAATTCTTCTTTTTTTTTAAATTTTCTGTACATATATTTCAATTTCATCGAGTAATCTTTTGGAACATGACTATGATGAACAAGTTTCAATACTTAATGACATGAAATTACATATACAGTGTATTGTTTTATTAGTAATTATTACTATTATTAGGTATGAATGAATGAAAATAGGTAAAAATTCTAAAATGTTTTTGTTGAAATTAAAATCAAGATAATATATTTATTTTGGAAATCTTATTTAAATGATAATTGTTTTTAAATTGAAATAGTGTAATTGTGTCTTTTTAAACATAAATTATTTGTTAATTTTGATTAGCTTTTCATTCAAATATTAAGCAATAATTTTTAATGAAATAAAATCTTAAATACATAGCATATATTAAGTTTGGTATTTGTTTTGAAATAAATTTGTTTATTAGCTAATATTTACAGGCATAGAGAGTCACAGTAATCTGACTTTAAAAGGATTCTTAGTAAGTCCTAGCTTTAAAAAATAGTGCAAACATATCTACTGTGAAATCATTCAAGGGCACAAAATATTTGAAATATTTTTTGGTGTCATGAATATTCTTTTTCAATCAACATTAACTAAAGGTTGGTACCAACAAGTAAATTTTTTTAGTGTCATGATCAGATTGCTACTCTATTGTTTAATAAACAATATCCAGGCTCCAACTGAAAACATATCAAAATAATTGGTAATTCAAAGGTATAGTATAGTGTAAGAAATTACACTTTTATCTTTGAATTTACATGGTTAATAAAAAAAAATGATTTTCCCATTAAATGTAAATCTGTGTGAATTTTTAAATACATTCTTATGTTTATATGAATATTTAATATGAACTTTTAAATATACTTTTTAATTTTAAATTCTGAATGTTTTTGTTTTGAAGCAAAGGTCAATGCAACAAAATGTTACATGCAAAATATATTTATAATATTTAGTCATAATAAATTTATATTTTCCCCTTGCTGGTTAAAAAGGGAGTAATTTAATTTTTTTATACTTTTAGTACTACAGGTTTTTTTTTAAAAACTATTGTACTTTTTATATTTGAAGTATGAATTGTCTTCCATTTCTTTAAAATATGTAGTTAAATCTACTCTTCGATTTTAATTCAATCTTTCACAAGACTATATATATATTTATCTTTAACCATTTTACTTAAATATAATATTTGTTCATGAATTCATTTTTTAAAGAAATGTACACAATAATCAAAATTATCAGTTTTTATTCCATTAACAACAAAAAATAAAAGGAAAATGAATACATACTAATGCAACAATAATTACGTCTTGTATTAAAAAGTTATATTCAAATAAAATTTTGCATTTTCAAAATTTAATTTATAATTATAAGCATTTTAGTCTTGAAATACATTACATGAGCCTGAGTAATTAATTTAAAAATGGGTTTATTTTACTAAAAAAGTTATTTGTATCATTTTTATTAAATAATTTTTAAAAAGAAAATAAAATGTCATGTTCCGCTCTCCTCAGGTAAAAATAAAAAACATTTCATAAAAGTTAAGTTAAAATTAAGAATTTTATTTAAGATTTTAAAATAACCTGTCCACTTAGCTATTTAAAATGAAATAACCTAGGTCGGAGAGGGAGTGAAATTCTAAAGATTTTTTTTTAAAGTTAGTTAAAACATTCATATAAAAGTTAGT
The DNA here is from genome assembly GCA_944989445.1 of Ampullaceana balthica. Classification (NCBI taxonomy): domain Eukaryota; kingdom Metazoa; phylum Mollusca; class Gastropoda; family Lymnaeidae; genus Ampullaceana; species Ampullaceana balthica. Next base: position 775,416 of record CALYLW010000152.1, on the reverse strand, counting down.
TGAACACATATTAATATAGAGCTTAATCTTAAATCTTTTACATGTATATCAAAATATTTTTAGTCATAAAATCTGTGTAATAACTTGAGTAGATGAATTCTAGATTTCTTCAGCAATTGAATAATAGAACAGGTAAATAATTTTCTTTAGTAGGCAGCTACAAGTCCATCAGCCCTTGGGTCTGAGCCAGCCCAGTATATGTGCTCAGAATTTAACTGATTTACTCCATCTCTCCACCATGCACCTTGACTTATGACCTGACCTCTACCAAAGGTAGCCCTTGATAAACCAGTAACGATAAGAGGCTTATGTCCCAACAGTGTCAGCTGAGATACTGTATCCTGTGAAATGCCCTCCTCTACCTGTACTGCTTGGAAGAGGTCACTATGTGTGACAGAACTGGAAATAGAAATACTTAGGATTCTGAACAAAAATTTTAAGTCATGGAATTCTTTGAAACTGGAATGCAAACAAGCAAAAAAATACATTTAAATCAATTCAAATACAAACCATAAAATTAAAATTACTTTTTCTCAATTAACAAAATAAAATCATAAAATAAAATGTATGCCATTGACTGGTCCGCTACCTCTTTCCACTGCCGAGATTGATTCTTGGTAAATCTAGAGCTGTCTGGGGGTTACAGCCAAACTCCAACATGTTGAGAAGTACTTGCACGTGACCTTGTGGCTGCATAAAACCTCCCATCACACCAAAACTCATCAGCAAATCATCTGGTTTTTAAGATTTGTACAACGGATTTGCTTTAACACACACAGATACATCAGTCATGAAAATTACTGAAATCAAATGTAGAGAGTTTTTTTTTGTTTACATGGGAATGTTATTTAACTGGCTGCTGTGTATGACATATCAATACTCAGAAACATAAAATAATGTGAACTAAGCATAAGTGAAGACCATTCAAGATTTATTTTGGTAACTTCATTTGCAGACAAAATTATACTCACTTGTATCAGCTGAGGTCACCATTGACGGAATAATAGTGTGGAATGGCCTTTTCCTTGGAGCTAATACATTTCTGTGACATGGATCTAATGAGAATCCATATCCTCGATTCTGTAATAAAATAAATTTCAGAAACCAAATTAATGTAACTTAAGAAGTCCACTTCAAAATTTAATTCACAGTAACATTTTGGTATGGATCAAACCTTGAAAAGCTAATAAAATACAAAATATGCTAAGAAAGGAGGTTTTCCTGTGTTTTTCATGTTATGTATGGCAACCGTCCGTCCTCATGGGACGATGGCGTGTACTCCTGCGCCTCTGCCCCCCCTCCCTTTTCTCCTGGCCCTTCTCTCTTCACTCAAAGCTATGAGGGATGCTTCCGCGACATGAATGCCCTCACGCAGAAAAAAAGGAGGCCACGATAGCCTAGGCAGTGCTTTGAAGAAGACCAGCTGTTGCCCAGGCAGCAGGTCCTCTCTCTCCACACAGATGGTGATTCCAGGGGAACAGCTTAGCTGATACAACAAGGTGTATTAACATTTCATGTTAATAAACAAGTTATTCAAGGTGATTATAATATCTATATTTATATACAAAATACATATACCTGAAGGGTGAATCCACAACTTTCAGGAACAATTCCAGTACCAAAACCCATGTAATTACTATTGATAAAAGAACAAGCGTTCCCATCCTTGTCAGCAGTAGTAAAGTAGACAGTGTCATTTCCCAGTGGCAGGTCAAGGCCACTTGTTTCAAGAAAGGACTCGGGTATTCTCCTTTTAGATTCATAGACACAAAAAATGTTAAAACATTCCTAAAACTAGTTAAAAAGATGGCTGACATGCAAATATGAGTTTTGACTCATTTTATTTAAAATTTGCAATTTTTTAAAGGTTTATGGTAAGAAATTCATCAAGTAATAGAGGGAAGCCAGGATAAGAAAAAACATTTGTGTGTTGTATACTAGCAACATTGACAGCTTTTCTTAGAAAATTTGGATTTTACATTTGCATTTTATGTGCTATGAGCCTTCAGCATAAATGGATATCAATGCAGTAGAAATGAACATTATTATCATAATTATTTTATGCATTCCACGTGTTTTGCCTGACTATTTTAAATAGGAGTTTTTATTTGACTTACATGTCAGGCTGTATAAGCTTTCTACGCTTAGCTGCATAGTCTTTAGAAAGCAGCTCATCAACAGGAATATTTACATGGCTTGGGTCTGTGCAGTATTGTAGTGAATCAGAAAATGCCAGCCTCAGGCTCTCAATGAGATGATGAAGATAAGCTGCAGAATTATGTCCCATGGCTGTAAAATTAATTGATTACATTTTTTTTTAAAAATTATACTCTTGAGAGAATTTATCAAAGAAAAATCAAATTTTACTTTTAAATTGTCTTTTTTAATTTATTTTTAAAAAAATAAATTAATCATCTCATGCCACAAACTAAAAGAATGGGGAGAAAATTTAAAAATGAAATAATAGAAACCTCAGGAAATAAATATTCACATTTTAAATCAAATTCTTCTAAAATATTGAGAGCAATGAGGGCAGTTATTCCTTGTCCATTAGGAGGTAACTCCCACACCCTACAGCCCTTGTACACGACACTGATCGGATCATCTCTAGTTGCTTCATGGGCTGCCATGTCTTCCACTGTAATCAAGCCTCCGTGTTGTTGTACAGAATTTGAAATAGCTTTGGCTATTCTTCCTTCATAGAACCCTTTTTTACCATGCACACCTAGCTCCTGATGAGGGAATATTTAAAAACAAATTTTATAAAAGTTTATGAAAATAGGTTTAATCAATTTACAGGACTAATCCCTGCCCCACTAGGCCCATTGTTATGACAAAAGATATCAAATAGAATTGACGCTAATAACTATTTAAGTCATCGTTATTATAATTAACATCATTCCAAATTTCTTTATGCCCTCTATACTTAAATTTCTGTAAATTACACCACGTTTATATTTTTATTATAAACAAAAGTACAAAGAGCACACAATTTATTACAGAAATTTACATAAAATATTTATATAATATATTTTAATTGAAACATACATTTTTACTAATTTTTTATAAACATTTTTTAAACAATATTAATTTGTTTAAGAAACTAAGTAATGTATTTAAATTGATTACTTTTAAATGATGTAAAATAATGCTGCTTATTTTATTCCCCTTATAGCTTCTGAAAACAAATCAAATCCATATTTCTTCGCAGTTCACCTTAAACACATTTGCTAAATGAGAGTTTTTCATTAAATCTCCATGCTTTGGTGCTTCTCCATTTAAAAGCAAATCTTTTCCATGAATATTTTCTCTTCTTTTAAGGCAATGTGACCCTAAAAAAATTATTATAATAGTAAAGGGCACAATTTTTTAAATTATAAGCAAACGTATTTAAAATTATTAATATTTTAGTTATACATGTATTTTTGAATCTCAAATTGATTCCAAATATTTTATAAAAGACTATACAAATGTTATGCTCTTAAATACTACCCTTCCTTACTATGCACCAGAAAATGGCTAGCTTACTTATAACTATGTCATACCAGATGCCCAAAATTTTGAAGCAATATCTTGCACAGGAAATCCAGATTCAGCCATTTCAATAGCTGGTTGAAGAATGTCTAATAGTGAAAGCTGATGGAAAGCACAAAAGAAAACTTGCAATTTGTTTAAATGCATCGTAAAATAAAAAATATTTTAAAGTGTTTATTACAAATATATTTTCCAATAAATTTGTATTAATTTTCTTTCATGTTATCAACAATAAAATTATAATGTTAATTACCTTCTTGCTACCGAATTCAGATACTGCGTCGACCCACACACTAGCAGCACCAGGAACAGTAACTGCATGACCATGCAAAGTTGGGAAATGTTTGTCTTTATCATATCCATCAGCTTTTAATTTTTCCAGGGTAGCTAAGTGAGATGATCGCCCACTATGCGAAAATGTTTTTAAAACATTATTAGCCTTACAACCAGACAGGTCAAATACAAATTTAAAATACACGGACAGCAGATTGTGAAGCCCTAATCTAGCTTATATGTTAATGAGGCCCTCGCCTCACTGAAGTAGTCTATCTTAGCCTCTATTTGATAAGAGAAAGAATTAAGCTAATTGACATTTCTGAAAATAATCTGTAAAATGAAATTAAAACTATTCTTATCAAATTAGGATATAATTTTTAGATGTTAGTATTATTTATTTAAATTAATTATGTATCTTATTTACAGGTGGATTACCTGCCATTAAGTCCTTTCACTTGCTTTTGAGAATAATCATAAAAAAGACAAAATGCATCACCACCAATTCCTGTTGACATTGGTTCAGTTACATTCAAAGCAGCTGCAACAGCAACAGCAGCATCTGCAGCATTTCCACCATTTTTGAGGATACCTGTAAATAATAGTTGCTATTTTTAATATGATTGATTCTGGTGCAGAGATCAAAATGCTTCCTTTGTTGTTGATTTCAAAAACAATTCCGTTTTGTGTAAATATATATCACAAAACTGAGTTAAGACAACTTAAGGTGGCAGTGTAAAAGAAATTGTTTAAAATAATGTGAACTACTTGTGGATGGACCATTAATGCCATTAAGCACATTTTTCACAAATGTAGTAAAAAAATTAGTCCAGATTTTAATAATAAATTAATAAATGAATAAAATTGCAGGACTGTGTAATTTATTATCAACAATTACAAATTAATAATTAGTGGACTTAAAGCTAAAAACATTGATACTAATTATAAAAGATACATTACATTATTTCAATAGTAGAAACATACCTAGTCCAGCTTGAGAGGCTAATGAATTGCTGCTGGCTACACATCCGTTTTTACATACGACAACAGATCGTCTTGATTCGAATTTAAATATTTCATTCATTGCTTCTAACTGCTGGATGAAACATTAATTTTTTAAATTTTGCATTAAATCTGAAAGAGGCCAATCAAAAACAATTACATATTTTTTTTTATAAATTTTTACCATCAAGAATATGAACACAATTTTACACGACCATACTTCATACTTGTTCACATTTCATGCAATATTAGTATTAGCTTCATCACATAAAACCTCTTTTGTCAAATCTGTTACTATTCCTCACCTAAGGTTATTTCCTTTCACAATCCGTATTATGTAACCCAAGGCCAAGGCAATTATTATAATGCCAGGCTAGTTTGTTTTAAATTATTATTTAAGCTGAAACTTGTACCATTTCAAACTGTTACGTCGTTGTCTGGGTACTTTTAATGACCACAAGGACAGGCTACAACTCAAAGTAACTCGAACACCAGCATAACATACGAAGTTTTATTATCGTCCAACAAGGTCCTTCCGCACGCAACAACAGCAAATCTCTAACTATCGACTCTCAACCGTCCCTACGTCACGTTCACGATCACGCGTCACATCTTCTCTTGCTATGTCATAGTGTTCAATACCATGCGAACTATTGCGCACTGCACCACAGACTCATAAAACACATACACACTGGGAAAACCCCATTAGCTATAATATTTCCCTGACATAATATCCCCCCTCTTCACTTTAGATTTAACTCATGGAGTTAAATCTACAACCTGAAATTTATAGCAACTTAAAGATACATTTTGAAAATATAAATAATGACGTAGGTCAAGCTTAAGTTCATCACAAAATAAAAAAAAATATCACTGTGAAAATTGAAAGAATATGTTCACAACCAGAATATTAACATGAATAGTTCCTAATACTGAGTTTCTGGCTCACGTAATAAACACCTTATTATACTCAATACTGAGCTCTCCCGGTTCAAAACTTCAAACAAATTATTTCTGGCAAAGAATTATTCCTAGATCGTCCTCTGCGCGAGGCATAAGTTATGGGATAACGTCTTATCCATACATAACAACAAAGATCAGTTTCCACTGAGCACTACTGGCTCACATAACAACAAAGATCAGTTTCCACTGAGCACCACTGGCTCACATAACAACAAAGATCAGTTTCCACTGAGCACCACTGGCTCACATAACAACAAAGATCAGTTTCCACTGAGCACCACTGGCTCACATAACAACAAAGACCAGTTTCCACTGAGCACCACTGGCTCACATGATAACAAATTATTGTTCTCAATACTGAGCTCCCCTGGCTCACACAAATTCTTTCTGATAAGGAATTCTTCCTTCATTGTCCTCTGCGCGAGGCATAAGTAATTATTCATAACTCTTCTTTCAACCTTTATGTATACATATTCACATCAATAGCCACTGAGCCCACCTGGCTCACGTATTAATCTCTTCTCTGTCTCCAGCACGAGACACATTATAGGAATAACATCATATCCTGCCATTACTACCCTGCTTTTTCTTTAACGGCATACTATTATATCATAAATAATGTGTAATCCACAACAAACTTGATTAAACTCAATCATCATAAAATATGCCAACAGCTGATGTCAAGCAATACAATTCCCTATAATTCTAAAATGTTACACAAGTCCCGTCATACATAAACAAAACATTTGTAGCATGATCATTAGAAAAAATGCACATGACATAAAACCAGAGCAGAAATAAAAAATTCACAGTATTATAGATGGGGGTACATTTCTTTTGTCTGTACCACCCATCAAAAATAAAAAGTGCATATCATTTAAATGATGTGCATGAAACCCTTCCTTGTATATATTGTTCAGACCTTCCCATTTTTCTTTTTTACCATAGCAACTGGTGTCGCTATTACCTTATCCATATTTCAGGATTACATTTTGACCCACCCCTTTACACGTCCGCGTAACAATATATTTAACAACATGACACCTCCACCCACAAAACTCGACCATATTTTTATGAGTGAACCGGTTATCAATGTCATTAACTGAAAAAGAAAACCAATGCCCAAAATTGAAATGTCAACGGTTCTACGTGACTCTGTGGCACGTGTCCTGTCTATAATGTCATAAGTAATACACACTGCGTCAAGTAAACAACAACGATCTGTTTGGTCAGGGGCCAATCTTTCTCCGACCCAAATGTAGAGGTTCTCATTATTATATTCAGTTTCTCCATCTTCACTTTCTTCAGCTTCATTAAATGTAACATCATTATCTATTTGAACCTTATTTTCTATCTTTTCACCCTTAACTTCTACTTCATCTGTGTTAACTTCCATTTGATCAACGTTTGTATCTGATACAAGGGCGATTTTAACTGAATGATTTGCAGTGGGCCTCACATCATGTTTCATCTCTGGCTCAATATTTTTTTCCTTTTCAAAGTCTTTTTCAATGAGTACATGATTATTCTCTACTACATGTTCCGCCTTCTCTTTTTTAGCAACATTCTCGAGCAACTTAGTATTTTCCTGCATAATACGTGCAATTATTGTATCATTTGCCACTATCCTCAGATTGAAATCAGCAATTTTTTCTTCTTTTTCTACCAGCATTCTCCACAATTAAGCAATTTCTTCGTCATTGTTATTCGTTTCGGCTTAGCTCAAAATTCTCCATTTCTCTATGAGCAAGACTTTCTAAAATATATGTGGTTTCTATCTCTTTTTCTTTTAGAGATATCTGTAATTTGTCCAACACATTATCTTTTTCCTTTATCGTCTTACTCAGCTCTGCTGTAATATGGTTAGCATTGCCTATGTTTCTATACATGTCTGCCAGTTCATCGTCTTTATCCTTGACTACTTTTAGTAAGCTCGAATGTTCTCTATCCATATTGGCAATTTTCAGTTTTAAGTTCATCGATTCAACGTCAGCTTCATCCAGTTTTGTTCTGTGTTCCTTCTTTAAATCATCTAATAGCTCATCTTTTTCATCGAAAGTGTTACTCAAATGTGATATTCTGTTGTTTATAATGCTTAGGTTTCTATCCATTTCTGCTAGTTTATCATCTTTATCCTTTACTATTTTTAGCAAGCTTGAATATTCTTTTTCCATTTCAGCATTTTTCATTTTCAAGTTCATGGACTCTACTTCAGCTTCTTTTAGTTTCGTTTTGTGCTCCCTCTTTAATTGTTCTAATACATGTTCGTCCGTTTCAGTTAAGGCCTTACTCGGATCTGCTGTGTTTTTGTTTGTAATCATTAGATTTCTATCCATTTCGGCCAGTTTATCATCTTTATCCTCAATAGTTTTGAGCCAGCTTGATTTTTCTTTATCATTTTGAGTTAACAGGCCATGCATTTCGACAATTTTCATTCTTAATTCCCATGACTCAACTTCAGTTTCCTCTAGTCTTGTTTTTTGTTCTCCCTGCCTTCCTTTTCCAGCTCTGTTAGTTTACTTTGAACTTTGCAGAGTGTTGACTCCAGTTCACTCAATTTTTCTTTGTGTTCTGCTAGTTCCCTTTCTTTACCGAACAGCTCAATTTTTAGCGCCCCAGTGAGGTTCAGGCTGTCCGCCAAGTCGTCGTATAACCCATCTATTTCTTTGCTTGTTTGGACATAAAGGTTTTTAAGGACCCAATTTTCTTCTTGTATTTCTCTACTTCCTTTCATTTTATCCCGTTTATCTTCTTCATATTGTTTCACTGTTTTCCTTTTAAAATGTTCTTTTTCCGTGGACTGCCAAGCCCTGTCCTCGTCCAACTGATTAAGCATGTTCTCTCTATTATATTCTACGCTATAAACTGGCTTTGAGGGGTTGTCATATGTATAATAGTCAAAGCAGTCAGCTGATGTATCAGCCACCCTATAAACGTCCCTTGTTAAGTATGGGTCCTCGCAATAGATGCTGGCTACCCCGTACAAAACTTCCTGACAGTCACTGTCATCACTTTTTAAATGTTCCCGTTTAATACCCCGTTGTCTTCTTTTCTCTTCATCATTTTCCCTGTCTCTTTTCGTATTGTCTCCGTTTCTTTTCATCTTTTTTCTATCGTTGTCTGCTTGTCTCTGTCTCTCTTCGTTTTGTCTCTGTATTTCCTCACCTTCTTTCCGCCATTTTATTTGCACTTCTTCCATTTTTTCCCGCCAGAATCTCTGCTCATTTATATATTTTGAATACGGGACACCATTATATCCCAATGCTGTGCCCTCCCCATTTATGGCTTTTATTTTTACTATTTTTATGTTCACGGTACCGGGACATATTAATCCGTCTAGATAAACGTCTTTATCAATTACAAATAACAACCAAAATGCCAAAAAACGAGAATATGCACTTGCCTGTTTATAGAACAGAATTCACATCCAAATAAGTGTCAATCATAACAACCAAAAGCATAAGTGTCCAAAATAAAGTCGAGGAGGCAAGCAAACAGTTCAACGGCTCGATGAATGGACACTACGGTCACCCACAGCACACTGGAACTGGACAGATCAGATCCACGTTGCGCTGATCCACAGGAACACTACAACCGCACACTGGATGTGTACAGAACATGCACACGTTGCGTTGATCTACAGGAACATCACAACTGCAAACTGGATGTGTACAGAACAGTCCCACGATGCGTTGATCTACAGGAATACCACGACTGCACACTGGACGTGTACATATCAGGGCCACGACGCGTTGATCTACAGGAATACTACGACTGCACACTGGATGTGTACATATCAGGCCCACGATGCGTTGATTCACAGGAATACTACGACTGCACACTGGATGTGTACATATCAGGCCCACGACGCGTTGATCTACAGGAACACTACGATTGCACACTGAACGTATACATACATATCAGGCCCACGATGCGTTGATTCACAGGAATACTACGACTGCACACTGGATGTGTACATATCAGGCCCGAGTTGCGTTGATCGACTGGGACAGCACTCACAGCCCACCAGACTAGGATAAAACAGGCCTACATGCGTTGATCGACTGGAACAGCACTCACAGCCCACCAGACTAGGATAAAACAGGCCTACTTGCGTTGATCGACTGGAACAGCACTCACAGCCCACCAGACTAGGATAAAACAGGCCTACTTGCGTTGATCGACTGGGACAGCACTCACAGCCCACCAGACTAGGATAAAACAGGCCTACTTTGAAATACTGGAACGCCACCGACAGCACGCTCGTCATTGAGCACGGTAGAGCGAACTACGACACTAACCTTGTTTAAAGGACGTTCAATGTCTACTGGAAACTTGAGTTACTTGCTGCCTCGGTCAACAAATAATCCCGGAACGGTAGCCCCCAATGTTACGTCGTTGTCTGGGTACTTGTAATGACCACAAGGACAGGCTACAACTCAAAGTAACTCGAACACCAGCATAACATACGAAGTTTTATTATCGTCCAACAAGGTCCTTCCGCACGCAACAACAGCAAATCTCTAACTGACTATCGACTCTCAACCGTCCCTACGTCACGTTCACTATCACATCTTCTCAAGCTACGTCATAGTGTTCAATACCATGTGAACTATTGCGCACTGCACCACAGACTCATAAAACACATACACACTGGGAAAACCCCATTAGCTATAATATTTTCCTGACACAAACCAACTATCAATTTATTTCCTTGTTTTATGTTTAACTACAAAACAGATGATCTTTTATATTTCTAAACCTCTAACACAAAATTTTCTCAAAATAACCTGTTGAGTGGATGAAACTTGAAAAATCCATGCCTATCCTCAACAGATATTAGAGATCCCTTTTAAAGTAAATTTAGGCTTTCTGGTATTTGTTGGAGGGATATGATACTTTAAAGTACCCATTGTTAACAATATGTGTATAATATTTATCAATTCTTAACTTTTATAATTAGAGACGTTTCTTCTATACAAAAATTATTGGATCCTACGCTTATCCATGGTTTATGTCTAGACTTGCATTTTTATTAGAGTTTTAAATGTGTTACTTTTCCTGGTTTGATCAGGCAACCCATTCCACACCCCAATTCCAGATGGGAAGATCAAAATTTTGTATGTGTTTGTTCTTGCATAAGGAATTAGAAAAATGATTTTGTCTCTATGTCTGTCTGAGGGTTGTTTTAGATTATCTTTTTATTGTATGTAACAGTTTAAAATCTTAGATACAATGAGACAATAAAAATGCACATGCACACCTGTTTGTTTGAGTAACCAATATATTTGATGAGAAAACGACATATTTTTAAAGTATACAAAATACTTACAACTAAATTCATAATAAAAAATTTACTGAAGATCGACTGGTTTTGGAATGAAACTAGTATTTACAACTGAAATATCATAAGAAGTAATTCATTTTAACATCATATCTGCTTAAATGATTTTCTTTGATGATGCCTATCAAAGCATGAATATTTTAAATTTTATGCAATTTTGTAACCCACTCAAAAACCTCACCCATCATTCAAAATTAGTGACTAAACTTGCCACTACAGTGAATTGTCGCAATTCTGTCTCTTCCCTTCTACCAGTGGCGTAGCGAGGGGGGGGGGCAAATGCCCCAGGTGGCACTTTGCCAGGGGCGACAAATTCCTAGTAGTTTTTATATAGTTTCTAACAATGAAAATTTTAGAAGAAAGTGGAGCTTTTAATCGATATAAATGAAAATCCAAATAAGAAATTAATAAAAGAAATAAAGAAACTATCATGAAGCATGTGAACTTTTCAACTGTCAAAACTTTGTAAATTCTTCTGATACTAATGCTACTGTTCTGAAAACCGGAGCCTGATATGATATCAACTTAATTGATTCTTAAAATTTGACAGCCACTCCTGTTGTAATGGTAAATCTTACTGTACCCTATCAATCTGAAACATGAACCAATCGAATTCTCCGAGCAGCACATTGTTTGGGGGGTGGGGGCGCAATTTCCTCGTTGTTAATTAGCTTTTAAAAATTAATAATGTTATAATATAACATAATAAAATAAAAGGAAAGCCAAGATAAAACATTTTTTTTAAATTAAGAAACTACGTATATTAAAATATGTGAAAGTTTCTACTGCCAAAAATTCAAACTCCTATTCTCCTATTAATCTAAAGACTTCGCTATTGAGCTAAAAAAAAATCGGACCTGAAGTAGTGTACGAACATGACAATTATGTGCTGGTACATGTAATTGATTTTAACGTAGGTAATCTACTGGAACAAAATTGTTGGCGTACTTATATGGTTTATTCTTTCAAAGAATAATTATTGTAATGTCTTTGTCACGTGTGAATCGAATCACGCGTTGGATGACGGAGAGATCACGTGAGTGAAAGCGCGGGAATAGATGGGGCAGAAGGTTCGAGAAGATGATCAGTGTTAGATTTTTCTGTGTGTCATGGCGGACCTGTCTGAGTATTCCACGTTGTATAACCTCAAATTATATGTTATGTGCATAGTGTAGATATTAAAGTTGTTTTATTGAAACCAGTTGTTCAGAGGATTATTGGATGCAAGGTTATGTATTGAGAGAAGGCCTACAAGATATATTAATAAGTAAAACATAACAAAGAGGTTACATTGGTGTCAAGAAGTGAAAAGTGATTACTGATCACCATTAGTCCTAAGCGAACAAAATACAGAAAGTGAGGTTCGTGGAAGTCACCAGTATTGTGTATTTCAAAAAGGAAATTATTCATTAAAAGAAGAAATATTGTGAGCCATCATTATTTGTGAATATTCAAGTTCGTAAGCAGCTGTGAATAAACTTTTGTGGTTCAATGAAATATTTGATACAAGAATATTTCAAGATGGCGACTTAAACGCACGTGACCACGGCGTGCGCTGTGTAAGACTGGATCAGACAAGTTGGTTCTAACCTTACAGTCACACAGTCGACAGTATTTATGGTGACACAGAGTGAACGTATATACGTCACCAAGCACGTTGGTTCTAAATATACACAGTGCTGGAATCTGGGTCGCGCAGGCTTACTGTATGGTAACACACAGTGAACGTATAGATAGCAAGCTCACTGGTGATGGTTGATTCCATGAAATATTTGTAAACAAAGCTTGAACTTGAGAAGCTATGGACTATTCACAACTGTGTCAGTGTGAATTATAAATAAGGAACAGAATTCGTATCCATTCATTGTGTGGAAAGAGTGATATTTGCAATTTGGATTAATAGATTGAACCAATAAAAAAAACTACTCTAAATTTCAGAAATTGGAAAATTTGACTAAATGACGTATTTTATTCAAAACTTTGGACCATCGGATGTGTTTTGTCAATCTGAGGGAGCGTATATATAAAGTATACTTAAGATCACGTGTGAGGATGCTTTGTTGTCTCATTTTGTCAAAATCAAATTTAATGGTTTAGATGTGTCACTTATTTGGACTTAACGCATTTGAATTCAAGATTTTTCATTTGGAGGATTTATACCTTAATAAATAAATACCTACATTCCTTACCGAATTGCTTGACTCATATCATTCCATATAACAAAACATGGATTACTACGAAAAGTTCACTGCCTTAGCAGAAAAGTTTGGCTTAAGTGGAAAAGAATTGAAAGACTTTGTTGAAGAGAAAGTCAAAATTGCAGAAGAATTAAACAACCCCGTAAAAACAAAGTTTTTGACTATAAATCCCTTATAGATGAGACATAACTAAAAGTATTGATTATATTCAAACATTTACAGACTGAATCTGTCTTAACTCAACTTTGCATCATAACCCTAGTGGGGGGGGGAGGGGTGGGTGGGGGGAGAGGGGAAAAGTCTGGTCACCGATTCGCTTGACCGAGCTCAGAGTGACACGTAAAATGTAAACAAAAGCGCACCGTCGTTTCGTTGGGTCGCCTCAATGCTCAAACTTTCACGTGGCAAAAAAACAATAACAAATCGTGAATTAAAATTACATACCTCATATAAGGATAAACTAAAAATGCATTAATTTAATTACGGTACGTTCGATCGATCTGAAATTTTGATACGATGCATTGTTAGGTAAGACGGGTCCGTGTGCCAAATTTCAGTTCGATCGGATCATTGGAAGTGGGTCATTTTCGACTTTTGTTTTTCCGCCCGCCGAGCCCATGAGATGATGAGAGAGAGACAGAGAGAGAGACAGACAGAGAGAGAGAGACGGCGGTGAAGTTAATATAAGGGATTTAATTAAACAACCCCGTAAAAACAAAGTTTTTGACTATAAATCCCTTATAGATGAGACATAACTAAAAGTATTGATTATATTCAAACATTTACAGACTGAATCTGTCTTAACTCAACTTTGCATCATAACCCTAGTGGGGGGGGGGAGGGGTGGGTGGGGGAAGAGGGGAAAAGTCTGGTCACCGATTCGCTTGACCGAGCTCAGAGTGACACGTAAAATGTAAACAAAAGCGCACCGTCGTTTCGTTGGGTCGCCTCAATGCTCAAACTTTCACGTGGCAAAAAAACAATAACAAATCGTGAATTAAAATTACATACCTCATATAAGGATAAACTAAAAATGCATTAATTTAATTACGGTACGTTCGATCGATCTGAAATTTTGATACGATGCATTGTTAGGTAAGACGGGTCCGTGTGCCAAATTTCAGTTCGATCGGATCATTGGAAGTGGGTCATTTTCGACTTTTGTTTTTCCGCCCGCCGAGCCCATGAGATGATGAGAGAGAGACAGAGAGAGAGACAGACAGACAGAGAGAGACGGCGGTGAAGTTAATATAAGGGATTTAATAAAAATATATAAAAAACACTTTTTAAAAACTAGTCTTATGTTAGAAATGCACTAAAAAGTAGAAAATAAATTTTAAATTTACAGTCAGGAGATACCTGTAGTTCCAAATTTATGAAAATGTAAAAGTTTAAAATGAGACAGGAACGTTAAATCGTAGGTGAAATCGATTATCTCGTTGTTCGCCATGACTATAAGACTAGGGTCTTGCTAGCATAGATATTGATAGACTAAGTTTAAACTGAGCACCCTAGTCTTATAGTCATGGCGAACAACGAAATAATCGATTTCACCAACAATTCTCGGTCGGTTCGACCACGGAAAGTTCGACCCCGGACGATTCGACACCGGACAGTTCGACCCCGGACGTTTCAACCCCTTTGTATATACACCGTAGAAATTGTTGTTGTTTTTTTTAAAATTCTTTTTTAGATAAACTTTTTAAAAATTAATTTTTCGTATAAAAATAATTCAACTTAATATTATTATCAATTAAAATTAATACAGTTTGAAATAGTAATTTGTAACGTTTAATTTACGATGGTCGAACCGTCCGTGGTCGAACCGAACGGGGTCGAATCGTCCGGCGTCGAAGTGACCGACCATCACCAGGAATTAATGGAGTATGTGTACATTTTGGTTACAATTAAAGCTACAACCAATTAATGGGACTGGTCTCAGAGTGAAGTAACCAGATGTTAATAATCAGTTTTTTTAAATGTGATCCTATAGGTAGTTCCCTTATAGAGTTAAGACCACATATTGTGACACACTGACTGGCAAGAAACCTTTTGAAAGCTAAAAATTAACAGTAAATTTAAAGTGGCATAAATATAAGAATAACAAATATAGAAGTAATATTTATTTTTAAAAAAAATAATATTAAATGAGATCATGGCTAATTATAGATTACGATAATTGGAAGCTTTAAATGTAGGAAAGCAATGAAAGTAATCTTTTAATGGTACCTCCTTGAATTTCAATGTCATGATTCACGATTTCTCTTAAGACGAATTTGAAAGAACAAAGTTTACAAAATGTAATAAACAAACTGGCCATATACTTGTTTTAGCGTGAATCCTCTATTTTTGTTTATTAGAAAATACATTTACCGACTTAACACACAAAGTCATTTAAAGAATTTAAAGCATTTCCGCCTATCAACAAATACTGAAAGTCAAGTTTTATGATCATTTATTATTTTCTTAAATACGATGAGCAGCCCTGCAGACTCGTGGCAACGATAAAAAGAGAGGCAAACGCAAAAAGAAGCTGATGAAAAAGAGAGGCAAAAACAAATAATTGAGAGAGAAGAAAGAGCTGCTAGAAGAGAACTTGAACAACTTAAAAATGACAACTTAAAACTACAAATTGATTTAGAGAGTAGAGGCCACAATCCTGGTAATGACACAAATAGAAAGTCAGCACCGAAGGATACTATCAAAGTTAGAAAATATGATAGCCAGAAAGAAAAAATGGATGTTTATCTGGATTATTTTGAATCCATAATGGCCATGAAAGGTTATGATGAAGAAGATTGGCCAGCACAACTGATGACTCAACTAACTGGAGAAGCATTTGAAGCTTACAACAGTATGGCCAAAGAAGACAAAAACATATCTAAAAATGTCAAAAAGGCGCTTTTATGTCATTTCGGAAAGTCAGAAAATGATTATAGAAAAGAATTTCATGAAATGAGAATCAAGATGGACAAAGATCCACAGATCATAGTGCATGAAGCACAAGTTAAATTAACAAAATGGCTGGAACTGACAGCAATAGATACGAGCAATCCAAAGGCCATACTAGACATGGTGTTAATTGACAAGTTCTTAGAAAATTCAACACCAGCTCTATTCACATATTTAACTGATAAGAAAGTTTATACTCAAGCAGAGCTAACAAATGCATTACGCACATTCAAAGACTCTCATCCGAATGTGGAAATGGATAAGAGACAAGATATCTTTGCAGCAATGCAAATTAAAAACCAAGAAAAAAGACCAGGAATGAGAAACCAGAGTCTGCCAAACCAAGGCAACAGACAAACTATTTGCTGGTACTGTAACAAGCCAGGACATATGGCGAGGCAGTGTTACCACAATAAAGGACAACCAAATAGGGTGTCACCTAATGGCAGCCCTATAAGAAAGAAAACAGAAGAAAGATCAAGACAAGGTCATTTTGAAAGCAAAGGTAGAAGATCATGGAGAGGCAGATATAATCATGACTCCAGATACAGAAATTGTGATCACCCCTGGAGAAGGAATGAGTACCAAGATGCAGATGATAAAGGAAAAATGAAACAAGAAGAATCAAAATCTAGTAATACTGTGGCCACTATGAAGGATCATGGAACGCTGAAATTCTACCCAGTTTACATCAACGATAGAAAATGTATGTGTCTTCGTGACTCTGGATGCACAACGATTGTGGTCCATAGTAGGATGGTGGAAGAAGAAGAATATGATGGGCAAATAGACACACTAATAATGGCTGATGGCACAAAGAGAGAGTTTCCAACTGCTATTTTTACCATCAACTCACCCTGGTTTCAAGGTGAAGTTCGAGCCAGAGTTTTGAAAGATGCCATTTGTGATCTCATCATAGGGAATATTGAAGGTGTTATTGACAATTCTGATGAAGTATTCAAGGCTTGCTGTGACAAAAGTTATCAATTATGAGCTACTGTACAAACAAGAGCCACCACAAAAAGAAAAGAGAACATAGACATTGAAGTTAATGAGAAATTTGAAATAGGAAGCCAACTGATGTCAAAACAAGAGTTCAAACAACTACAAGAAGAAGATAACACAATCATGGAAATAAAAATGAAACTTATCAAAGACAATGAAACAGGCCACAACAAAAAGTACAAGCTAGATAAAGGCATATTGATAAACATTGCACAAGCAGGTACGTGCAAAATAGTGGTTCTTCCTAAAAAGTTACAGGAAACCATTGCAACAAAGCTGACGAGATCCAAGGCTATGCAGACAGGCGTGACTATAAAAACTTCTACGACGCCTTGAAAGAAGTATATGGCCCCACGCCCTCAGGATCAAGCCCCCTCCTCAGCGCAGACGGTAACACTCTAATCACAGACAAAGAGAAGATCTTGGAGAGATGGGTCGAACATTTCGATGACGTCCTAAATCGCCCTTCGACATTCAACGACGAAGCCATCAATCGTCTACCCCAAGTGCCCACAAACAAAGCACTGGATGACCCACCAACCTTGCTCGAGACCCAGAAAGCAATCTATCTTATCTCCAGTGGCAAAGCACCTGGCTCTGACGCCATACCAGCTGAGGTCTACAAGGAGGGGGGAACAGCCCTGACTGAAAGGCTCCATGAGCTGTTTCTCTTAATATGGCAGCAAGAGACGATCCCGCAGGACTTCAAAGATGCCACCATCATACATCTATATAAGCGAAAAGGAAGTAGACAGGCTTGTGACAACCACAGAGGCATATCCCTGCTTTCTATTGCAGGAAAGATCCTCGCCAGAATCCTGCTCAACCGCCTCACAGTGCACCTTGACCAAGGACTCCTGCCTGAAAGTCAGTGTGGATTCCGAAAAGAGCGAGGAACCATCGACATGGTGTTCGCTGCCAGGCAGCTGCTGGAGAAATGTCAGGAGCAGAACTCTGATCTGTTCTCCACCTATGTCGACCTGACCAAGGCCTTTGACACTGTTGGCAGAGAGGGTCTGTGGAAGATCATGGCCAAGTACGGTTGCCCAAGGAAATTCATCGTCTTGGTGCAACAATTCCATGAAGGCATGCAGGCCAGAGTCCAGGACAGCGGGGAGTTTTCTGATCCTTTCCCAGTCACAAACGGAGTCAAGCAGGGCTGCGTCCTGGCACCAACACTGTTTAGCCTCATGTTTTCCGCCATGCTGACAGAGGCCTTCAGAGACGAGGATGTTGGTGTCAACCTGAAATACCGCACAGATGGCAAGCTGTTCAACCTTCGGAGGCTCCAGGCAAAAACCAAGGTTATGACAGACATCATCAGAGACCTGCTGTTCGCTGATGACTGTGCCCTCAACGCTGTCTCAGAAGCCGACATGCAACGCAGTGTAAACCTGTTCTCCAGTGCCTGCACAATTTTTGGTCTGTCAATCAACACCAAGAAGACTGAGGTCCTCCATCAGCCTGCGCCTGGAAGACCCTACGTAGAGCCCAACATCACTGTCAACGGCCAGAGACTCAATACAGTGCACCGGTTCACATACCTAGGCAGCACACTGTCTCAAAATGTCACCATCGATGACGAAGTGAACGTCAGAATTGCCAGAGCCAGCTCCACTTTTGGCAGGTTGTACCCTAATGTCTGGAACAGAAGAGGCATTACCATCCAGACCAAGCTGAAAGTGTACAGGGCAGTGGTGCTCCCCACACTGCTTTATGCTTGTGAAACTTGGACTGTTTATCAGCGCCATGCAAGAAAGCTGAACCACTTTCATATAACAAGCCTCAGGAAGATTCTCGGCATAAAGTGGCAGAACAAAATTCCAGACACAGTGGTACTGACCAAGGCAGGTCTCCCCAGCATCTTCACCCTCCTGATGCAGTCCCAGCTTCGCTGGGCAGGGCACGTTGTCCGAATGCCAGACGAGAGACTGCCAAAGAGAATCTTCTATGGTGAGCTCCAGTATGGCCAGCGGTCCCACGGTGGGCAAAAGAAACGCTTCAAAGACACACTGAAAGCCTCAATGAAAGCGTTTGCCATAAATCCAGACACGTGGGAACGAGCTGCAATGGACCGATCCACCTGGCGCTCTTCCATCCACGAAGGTGCCAGGTCATGTGAGGCAAACCGGATTACCGCCGCAGAAAAGAAGAGGCAAGCCCGAAAGGCCCATGCTGTCAACCCTCCAGGAGATGTCGCACTCGCCCCCTGTCCCTTCTGTTCCCGAACCTTTCGTGCAAGGATCGGCCTAATCAGCCATCTGCGCACGCACAGAAAACCCTCGGATGACTAGAGTGGTCCTCGTCGTATCGACGGACGAACGAACACAGGAAACCATTATTAAAATTACACATGACCGTCCTTTAGGTGGACATATGGGCGCCAAGAAAACAATTGCTACAACAGCAGAAAACTTTTACTGGCCTAAAATGACTAGGCAGATAAAAGAATACATAAAAAAATGTACAGTGAGTCTACGACATAATCCCAAAGATGGAAAACACACAGCGCCAATACAGTCATCTGACAAGGCAAACTTCTTATTTGAGAAAATTGCCATAGACCTAATAGGACTATTCAAAACGATGTCAAAGAAGAAACATATGTATGCTCTAACCATAGTGGACATAGCCACCAGATGGGGTGAAGCTATTCCACTGAAGCGAATAGATGCAGAAAGTATATGCAATGAACAACTCAATGTTTTCAGCAGATATGGTTTTCCTCAAACCCTTCTTTCAGACAATGGCAGTCAATTCAAGGGACAGATGACACAAGCCATAATGAAAATGTTAAATATTACACAAGTGCACAGCACCATTTACCATCCACAATCAAATGGAGAGATTGAAAGACTAAACAAAACCATCAAGAATATGCTATTAAAGGTTACAGTAGACCATGAAGACAGATGGCATGAATATTTACCTTTAGTACTATTTGCATACAACAGCAGCAAGCATGAAAGCACAGGTTTGAGTCCTTTTGAGTTAATGTTTGGTCAAAACTTTGCAAGTCCTTTGAGAAATTTCAAGGAAAGGCTTATAAGCAAACAAGATGCCATACAGGATAGATATCAGCTGATGTCATAAACTAGAGATAAAATACCCTACAGTATTGAAACAGCAAAACAAAGAGTAATCAAGCAAAGTACAAGACATAGAGATATCAAAAATAAACACAGACAATTGAGAACATTTGAGCCAGAACAACAAGTCTTAGTATTGTTACCAAACACAAAGAATGAAATCACTTGGGAAGGTCCATACAACATTGAAGAAAAACTTGGTGATGTCACATATAGTGTCAATATAAAAGGACATGTAAAAAAAATTACATATTGTTAAACTAAGAGCATATGGGGACAATAAAGAAGAAAAGCAAACCATAAATATCATCAGCAAAGAAAATGACAGTACATGTACAATGAAAAAGAACAGCCCTGACAGTGAAAGAATATCCTCTGACATACCAGATAATATGAAACACAGAGTGATGAAAATTTTACAAAAATACAAAGGTGTCATAACAAAAGAAACAGGAAACACAAAAACTGTGACTCATAAGATACCAGTATTAGAACATGAACCTTTCAAGATTAAAGTATACCCTATTCCAATGGCATATAGAGACACAGTAAAACAAGAAATTGATTACCTACTCAAAGAAAACAAAATAAGAAAAGCAGTTGAAGCCAACTATACCTCACCAACTGTTATAGTAAAGAAGAACAATGGAAAGATTCGACTAAGCTGTGATTACAGACAATTGAATAATATTACAAAATTGGACCATGAACCTATTGGAGACCCAAGAGACATTATAGACAGAATTGGTAATTCCAGAATATTCACTACATTTGACTTAAACAGGGGTTTTTGGCAGATAAATGTAGATCCTGATTCTGTCAAATATACTGCATTCATAGCCATGGATGAGGTGTATGAATGGTTAGTGATGCCATTTGGATTAGTAAACAGTACAGCCACTTTTAGCAGATTTATGAAAGTGATGTTACAAGGCATTCCAAATGTGGTACATTATGTAGATGACATATGTATCCACACTAAAGATTGGGAAAAACATATCCATACACTTGAAGCTGTACTGGATAGACTCAAGAAACATAATGTGACAATTTCACCAGAAAAGATCAACATTGGAAAGAAATATATTGATTTTTTGGGATACAGAATAGGAGGTGGTGCAGTCACTCCTACTGCAGAGAATGAAAACAAGATCTTCAACCTGTCAGTTCCAAAATCTAAGAAACAAGTGCAAGCCCTGCTGGGACTATGTAACTTTTACAGGCCTTTCATTGCAAATTATGCAGAAATTGTTCACCCACTAACAGAAGTTACAAAAAACACAGATATTCGAAAATTTCAGTTTTCAGGAGATTGCCTCAACGCATTAGAGAACATTCAGGATGAATTCAGGAAGAAACCCATCTTGGTTACACCTCAATGGGACAAACCTTTCATTGTTTCTACTGATGCATCGTCCATTGCATTAGGAGCATGACTCATGCAAGAACATGATGGTATCCTACATCCTATACAGTATCTGAGCAGAAATTTGACCAAAACAGAGTGTAACTACAGCACCATAGAGAGAGAATGTTTAGCCATAGTGTGGGCTCTACAAAAACTTCAAAAATACCTCCTAGGTAGAACATTCACTCTTCTAACAGACCACAAACCACTTGTGACATTCAACAAGAAGAAAATCAGCAACGCAAAAGTAAACAGATGGGCTATGCTATTAGCCGACTACAAATTTGACATTAAATCTGTTAAAGGAAAAGACAATGTGGTTGCAGACATATTAAGTAGAATGACAATAAATAAAGACATTCTGTGAATTCCTAAGTGATAAAACCAGAGACTGTATTAATATTAAATTTTTATTCGCTGAACAATAAACAAGGGGCAGTGTTTGAATTCCAATGGACAATATATTTAATTTTAATTTTATGAATATTGATTGTTAAAAGTATTTTACTTACACAAAATTACAGATGTGTTTAAAATTTCAGTTTCATTTTTTTCAGTACAGGTAGACTGTTGAAGTCCTACAGATTTTTTCTCTTGATCTTTATGTATAGATGTTGTGTGTAAGGCAATGAATGCCAATTGATGATAAATATTTGAAATTTGAATATACATGTAGATTAATTTGATTTTATTAAGACCAAAAATGTAATTCATAAACATTTTTTTTTGTGAAGGATTGGGGTGAATGTCACGTAACATATTTTTTCAAGGGGGGCGGCAAATTTGGGTTCTGCCCCGGGCGGCACATACCTACGCTACGCCACTGCCTTCTACCCCCAGTTATTTTCTAGATGCAAACTAATTGAAATTATTTATTTAGTTAAGACCTTAAGATGGGTAGGCAAAGGAAAAGTTTTTGACCAGTTTGAGTTAATTTGCAAGAATGTGAGTTTCTCAAAACTCATAATGTTGCAAATGTGTTGGGGTTACTTTTATTTTTAGTCTTCAACACTGTGAACAACTATAAATAATAATGAATTTATCTTTTACTTACTTAGCCCGTGTCTATCATTATTGATTATTAATATTTTTATTACAATTGAAACCAGTGATTCGGTGATATTGAATTGTCATGTCTTGTCTTATACTTATATATACAGACGCTGCTTCTATACAGAAGATTATTGCATCCACAGACCATGCCGGTCTGTTGGCAAGTGATGCAGTGTGACTATGATTCCCAGCTGCACTTTCAATTGATTTATAATTTATAATAAATATTAAACCATTTTATTAAACTTTAAACACACGAACTACATGAAAATAACTAAATAATATTTTATTATTAAATTTAAATTATATAAGTATAAGTAAGTTTAGTAAGTTATTGAAGTTATCACTCTTGTCATGAAACATATTTTTATTGAATAATCCGGCATTATAAAACTATAGGCCTAATTATAATATAAAGTTTAATTAAAGTAATAAAGTAAGTAACAATAATAAGTACATTTTTAATTTTTAAAATTTTTAAGTTAAGTCAGTCAACTTACGTAAGTCTTAAGTTAAGCTGGAGTGTGCTTAGGCTTAGGTAAGACAGGCATTATCATTAATAATTAATAACATTATTATGGTCTTATTATTATTACAGGGTAAATCTTATTATAGTATTCTGACATTTAAATAAAATACATAAAAAGAAAATGTAGGAAACGCCATGATTTTTATTTACAAAATGTTGTGTTGTTTTGTTGATTGTTGTCATTTATATGTACTTATGACTTATGGCCTTTGACTTAATTTTCTTTGCGGTTCTGTGCCACGGAAATATCCGTAATATTTTAATAAAGCCAACAAGTTTTAATATTAATAATGGCTACCTGAATTATTTTTTAAAGATTTAAATACACATAATCAGCGGCGCAACTATGATTGGTATCAATCGGTGCGGTAAAATGATGGTGTCATCCCATAACATTAACAATGACAAGATTAATTGCTTGTTAATTGATGGTCAAAATTTTACATTCATGGAAAAGAACTGACCCAAACTAAAGATGCAAAATACTTAGGAGTCTTAATAAATGAGAAACTATCATGGAATCCCCATGTCAATGAAGTTATTAAAAAATCAAACAAAACCTTAGGCTTTATAAAAAGGAACTTTAACAAATGTAATAGAGATATAAAACTAAAATGCTACCTCACTTTGGTGAGACCTGTACTAGAATATGCATCTTCTGTATGGGAACCATCAACCAAAGAAAACATTGATAAACTAGAACAAATTCAAAAAAGAGCTGCCAGATTCATTACTGGAGAATATTCGAAACTTACAAGAATAACACCATTAGTTAAATCATTAAACCTTGAAACACTAGAGGATAGAAGAACCAAGAGCAAAGTAGTAATCATACATAAAGCAATTAATTCTAATTTAGAAATACAACACAAAGATAACTTAATACAACCCTCAGATAGACATAAGGATAAAAACACCTTTCTTATTCCGTATGCAAGAACAAACACATACAAGCAGGGTTGCCAGATAGTAATTTGGGTAAAAGGCCAAACTGACTGCCAAAAAAGGCCAAAAAAAGGCCAAACTTATGTTATATGAAAAATGTCAACAAAAATGACGTCACGCACCTAGGGGGCGGGAGGGGGTCACAGATTTATGGCGAGGGGGAGTGTGCTTTTAAGAACTGTGACGTCATATTGGAAAGGGTCTAGCTCTTGATTACATGTGACAAGTGGTGGGGGATGAAAATACATTGAAGATCTGCCAAAATCGCGTGACGTCATTTATGGACGGCTCATAACTTCTGAAAATTATTTAACTATTTAAAATGAAGGTAGAACCAGGAGAAAAGGGATAATAAATGTGTAAATGCCAATGTTCGTATGTATGGTTGTACTCACAAAATAAATAGACTATGATACTAACATACAAATTTGAAAGAAAAGCTTCAGGTCATCCTTTTCCTCTAGACTGCTATTTGCAGTATTATTAACTTTATCCGATGTCAAGTCATCAAGCATTCTTGGTGAAATGAGAAAGTCCTTACTGCATTTATTTGTAAACAAAAGCTCAGCCTTGACTCTAACAATAGCGTCTAAAAGTGTTAGCTGCATTCTATATCTGGCTTTTTCTTAATAGCCTTTTCGTTAAAATTTTTAATGTCTAAAATACACGTAAGCTATTCAAAAATAGAAATTAATTAATAAGGTTATTGACTTATTGGCAAATTTTTAATTTTTTTGTTGTTGTGATAAACATTATTTATATATATATATTATATATATAATTTTTTTTAAAGAAAAAGGCCAAAAAAAGGCCAAAAGGCCAAAAAAAATTGTTGAGGCCAAACCCTCTTAAAAAAGGCCAAATTTTGAGAATTTGGCCTTAAAAAGGCCAATATGGCAACCCTGCATACAAGTTTTCCTTCTTCCCGTCCGGAATTCGGGCGTGGAATGGGTTGCCTGAAGAATCCAGGAAAACCAACACTTTATCAACATTTAAATCTCTGATAAAAATGCAGGACTAAACACAAACCATAGATAAGCGTAGGACGCAATAATCTTCTGTATAGAAGGAGCGTCTGTAAACAGATAAGATAAGATGGTCTGAGGGTTAAAGAATTTAACGACAACATTATATTATAATTATGTATTTAAATTTACTTTTTTTTTAAAGTTATTTTCTTTGCCTTAAAAGCTGCAAACGTGTCATTCACTTGATCAATATCATTCACCATTTCACTTTCAATTGACTGTGGAGCCAGATCAGAAAATATTGACCCATGGTAAATTGTTCTTGGGTTAGTTGTAACAAGCTAACTTCAGTGACGTAGCGAAAAGGGGGAGGGATGTCCGGGGAAGGACATGGGTTACATATGTCCCGCGGGCATCAAGGTACAGGGGCGCCATCATAAGACTTATGGCGTCATGTAATAATAAGTGGATAAGATTAATATATATTAATTTAACGGGGGAGGTGTGCCAATTTTATAGTTTTTACTCAGTCGCAAAAATACCAGCTACGACTCTTGCTAACGTGAAGCCACAGACATATTATTTATTGAGACAAATAATTATATAGTTTAAGGCAAGGAGAGGGAGTGTTGGAGAAGATTTTTATAAATTTCAGTAAATCAAACACTGTCCAGCACGTGTATTTATGAAATTTAAAATCAGTTCTTTTTATGTGCCTTCTAAACCTTGGTAATTCTTATAAAATCCCGTTTTCTGATAACTCGTACAAAGAGATTAATTTTGGAACAATTACCAATTACTGTTCCTCCCTTGATCCCTGTTGAACTAATCATGAGTTTAGAATAGGAACAAATTAGTAATAATTCATAAGGCAAGTAATTTTAACTTGGAAATACAACACAAAGATAATCTAATACAACTCTCAGATAGACATATGGATTTTTTTAAAAATTAAAAAGCCTCTTTCTTGGTTAAGCTACCATTTGGTTTATAGAATACATACCGAATGTTCAGTTGTGTAATATTCATTTCCACTCCTAGATCGGCCCATAGTTAAAGGTAGCAGCTACACGTGAAAACTCTGATAGTATGTAGAAAGTCTTGTATGGTATCATTTAAATCCAAATTTTCAAGAGAATCTTACAATAGAGCTTGAATCCACGCCAAAAAATTAATTTTAAAATCGCTGTTTTAAAAGCCATATGGGGATACGGTGGTCGAGTGGCAGCGTGCTCGACTGGCGTACCGATGGTCACGGGTTCGAATCCATAGGAAGCCAAGGATTTGTTCCCGGGGCCTAGGGCATCCCCGAGTCCCCCCAGCTTCGAGTGGGTACCTAACACATAGTTAGGGAAATAAAAGGCGGCTGGGTAATGCGTGGAACCCTTATAGCCGTGGCATGTGAACGCTGCACCACTTGCCAATTCAACTGCTGCCTTGCAGATGGTCTTGGCTGACCAAAGGCTATGGAAGCACATCCAGAAAAAACAGCAGGCTGAAGTCGGAGACCACGGGCCAATTGGCGCAAAACTCGTCGGCACGCAAAACTCAAATTGAGAACGAAGAAGAAGAAGAAAGCCATATGATAAACAATGCAGCGTGTTGCAGAAATTTTGTTTCACAAAATTAAGAGTATTGCCATGTTAAACGATAGTTGTTTTTATTATTATTGAAACGTACAGAATACGTTAAATAGGGCACACTAACTAACTTAAATCATTCTAATATTAATAAATTAGTGTACCTATTTGTCCATGCACATTTCATACTTAATTTCCCCACCTTGAGTGCTTGCCTTAAAGTTAAAGGTGCGACATTGCATTTCGGGCGGATTTTATAGGGCCCCAATTTATAGAAGTTTATCTTATAAATAAATGAACACTATTTTAAACCCTTATATTAAATCATTAAACACCGGATCAGTATCATTAGGCTCATTCGGGGCAGTTGCGAATACATATCTAAAACTCAGTTATTAGAAGTGTGTAGCTTTTAATTGTTTTATATAATGTGCATATCATGTATATAAATTAAACAATATAATTTGCAATTGTCACGCAAGTCAGTAGTGTCTGTCAGTCAGTCCTGACGCTAATAATTTTAGAAAGCAGGGAAAACCAAATTACTGCACCAATGCACCAAAAGGTGTGCAAATTAAAGATGCGCTCTAAAAAAAAATATATGACGTCATTGTTTTCGCTCATATTTTAATTTTGGAAAAGGGAACATTGTAAAAAGAGAATTAGATGGTGGTTAATTATTAAATCAAAAAATTATAAAATACTTTGTGTACATTTCAGAAAGTTTAATATTTCGTATTTATCAAACAATGACAAGTTAGTTAGGCTTTTGAAAAAGATCGGCGCCGTAGGCGCCCTAAAAAAGTGCATTTTTTATAAAATAAATAGATTTCAGCTGACTTCCGTCATTTTTGATGGGTGTACGCTAGTATATATATATATATATATATATATATATATATATATATAGAGAGAGAGAGAGAGAGAGAGAGAGAGAGAGAGGCGGCTGGATAGCGAAGTCAATAGTGCACTCGCCTCACAAGCTGAGGGGCGCTAAAGCCACTATAAAATGTTGATGAATGACTAACGCTAAGAAAGTCCTCCGCTGACCTGGAGAGGGATGGGCGCCGCCAGGGTCTACCAAGCCCGAGAATATTCTAATGGAAACATTAGAATCCCCTACGACCACAAAAAGAGGTTATGGGACTAATTGTAAATATATATGTATATATTTATATGTACATATATATATATAATATATATGTGTGTGTGTATGTATACATCTATGTATGTATTAAATTTTAACTCATCGCTATCTGTGTCGTTCTTTATCATTTCTATTTTATTTTTTAAAACTGGTTTATGCTAATGGTGCGTCGAGGTATTTAGTGTCACACAAAACTATGTGCATTATGGGAAGTAAACATGGTGTTCCCTAACTAAACAGTAGAGAAGATTAATAAGAAAAGATTACTAACTATTATTGGCTGTCCATAACTAATATTTATCTGTTTCAGTAAATTGATGACTACCTATTTAACTATTATTAATATATTTCGATTATAATTGCAAGATTTATCCTTTTCATAAATGATAAATAATATTTAAAATGAGTGCTTTAGAATTAAGAAATCAAGGCAATAAATTGTTCGCAGCTCGTAAATATGACGACGCAATCGCTTGTTATACAAAAGCAATAGTAAGTTATTTTTACACCATATGATTTATGCCATTTAGTTTTAGACTTTAGACCTTATCTCCTATTTAGTGATGTCCTTAAATTTAATAAATAACTCAGTAGAATTACTTAGCTTTATACAAAGTAATAAATACCACGTCACGTCCACTACTATCTTATCTTATCTATACAGACGCTCCTTCTATGCAGAAGATAGTTGCGTCCACAGACCATGACAGATGATCTGTTTGGCAAGTGATGCAGCGTTCACAGGCCACGGCTTTGTGGGTTCCACGCATTACCCAGCCGCCTAACTACATGTAGTGTTAGGTACCCATTCGGAGCGGGGTGACTCAGGGACGCCCTAGGCCCCGGGAACAAACCTTTGCCTTCACACGGATTCGAACCCGTGACCATCGGTACGACAGTCCAGTGCGCTGCCACTCGACCATCGCGTCCCACGTTTGATCCCACTACTGACAGTACTGACACTTAACTCTGAACTGAGATCTCATTGACGTCTCAGTTCAGTTAATTTATGTTATACTACTTACTATAACTTACACTAAACTATCTCTATACCTATACAGTAAATTTTGAGTTAATAGTACTAATAGTAGTAATAACTAGTAAGCAGTTAATTAATACAGTACAGACAGTCCTGAATACAGTTAATTAATCCATGCAGTGACAGTGTTTAAGTATTGTATGGCATGGGCTACACAAATTCACTACAATAACTTTAACTAGGTTGTAAACTATAATAACTATACTAATACTATACAGTTGAACCCACTTACCTCGAACTCGGTTAGCTCGACCACCCCACTATCTCGACGTTTTTTATTGGAACCGCCAAATCCTGTCTTTGTCTTAGCATTTTTTCATCTGCTAATTCGATTTTTCTAAGTCGCCGAAACCTAATACCTTGAGCACAAAAGAGGGCCAAATTTGCAACTTAAGGTTGGTTAGCTCGATCCTCGTCGGTTTGCCTAGCAATGCATTTTTAGTTCAACACAGTGTTGACATCTCGCTTTCTTCGACACTTCCGGCTATTGTGTGATACTACGAGATTTCAATAAAAATTACCGGATGTTATTATCTTCTTTCACGTTTGATCCATGTGTGAATTAGATGTATTCACCCGAGGTGCCCGTAAATCGGCGTTAGCGATCTTTAATCCGTCATTATTTCGCAGTTATATTATTATTAAACTTAATTCATTTTCTGATGCATCGATCATTTTATTTTTTAAGATAAACGAATATCTTTAGAAAAGAAAATAAAGGTTTGTATCGAGAATCGACGGTGGTTTTTATATAATTAAATAAAAAATTATTATTATTCTTTTAAAAGTTTGTTGTTGCTTTGTTACCAGTAAGATACGTGACTGTGACTAACACACGCGTAACGCTGAAATCAAATAATTTTCTTAATATTCTAGTAGATATATAATATAAACGTCATCACTGTTGTAGGTCGAATTGTGAGAAGGTCAAGGCCGCATTTGTTACTATTTATATTACAAGTTACACATATCATTTGATTGACGGAGGAAATTCAAGTGCGGTCTCATAGTGACAGATATCCTGCACGTCAAAAGCATTAAACTTAAAAGATATGTTTATTTTTATTTATTCGCTGATTCGACGGAATTGCAAACTCTAGCGGCTGTGACATACGACTAGGCGAGGCGTAAACTTTGACCTTTTAGCGCATGCGCAGACAATTATAAACTGTAACTTATTTTTAATTAAATGGAATCGAAACATGACAGAGACGTAATCAAAGTCCTTTACTTCAGCATAAATATATATATATATAAATTCCCGATTAGTCATAACTTTTCCCGACTTTCAATGCCGAGAAATTTATTTTAATAATTCCCGACTTTTTCCCGTTTTCCTGAGTGGGAATCATGGTTACATTTATATTTTAAACGGTCCTTAAATACGAAGGGTCATTACAACCTTAGGAAAGAGTGAAGAAATATTAGGGTGCCGATACGTTTCTGATTAATCGTCCCATCACTAATTAACGCTAACTAATTAATCATGTACGTAAAGAAATTTCAAGCACATGTTAATATTTTGCCGCCATATTGGTTTTCGTTTTAACTCGATCATCGGTTATCTCGACGCTATTTTTCATACCCCAACGCCGTCGACTTAACCGATTTCGACGCTACTATACTTTTTTTTTAATTTAGAAGAAGAAAAAAAAGACCAGGTTCCAAACCTTTTTCAACCCTAATCATTTTGTAAAGGCTAGCGTTATTCACACAGCTGTGGGAATATTGTATAGCGTTATTCACACAGCTGTGGGAATATTGTATAGCGTTATTCACACAGCTGTGGGAATATTGCCTAGCGTTATTCCCACAGGGCCACAGGCAAAAAAAATGTTACAGTTATACTGACTTTCAATTAGAAGCATACTAATCCAAACTACGGCCCGCGGGCCAGATGCGACATTTAATGCGGCCTTCCGGCAGAAAAGTTTAGAAACCCCTGCTATAGACCAACGGTGGCCAAACCGCGGCTCGCGAGTCGCATGCGGCTCTTCTGTGTTCACATTGCGGCTCGCGTACAATTTATGAAAGATATGTTAAAAGGATTACTGGAAGATTTCCAAGCCAGGTTTAATGATGCACAGTGCTTCAACGGGGCTCTCAATATTTTTTTATATTTTAAAATGGCTCTCAGTTATGGCCACCCCTGCTATAGACTATCAGTCGTTAGGCTATTAGTATTAATAGCGAATGAGTATTGTATTTTTAATTGGTAAATCATTACAATTATCAAAATAATTTTCCAGAAGAATGGGGGCATTTAATATTTAAATTATTATTAATAGTAATAGTTTTAATAATAAATTGATTTTACCTCTCTATTTATGTTAACCTTTTGAGAAAAAAATATTCCATTACTGGTATGTAGTCTTTACGTCTAATCTTAGTAACGGTCATTTTGCTATCTGTTGAAGTTTTATGACTGACGTTTTCTAGCCATCCCCCCTCCCCATATGATAATGATCATGAAATATAGCTATATGTTAATAATATCTAATTTCTTATTACTACTAATTATTTTTATAGCATTGCTTATTGATATCTATTGGTGTGGAGGGTATAAAAATAAATAATATCTAATTTTAAACGTCTTTCAAGTTTTCAAGTGACTGGAATGTTATTGTTATATTTTTATCAATTTTAACAAGAACCCGAGAGGACCTGCATACCAGAATTTTGCTATAGTTGGTCCAAACTCTGTACTAATTCATAGTAGGCTAATTATTTTTCTCCCTGAAGGCCGTTAAGTTTAAATAAATTAAAGCGTTCAAAAGCGTAAGACTGTATAGAATGAGAACGAGAGTCTGTAACAGAACAGATAATAATACAGGCATGTGGAAAAATAATAAAATGTTTTATGGCACTTTCAGCCTGCTTGAGTGCTCATATAATATATAATACAAACTGCTAAGTCTCTCATTGTGGTTTTTAAAAAAATAATGATAAGTTATTTTTTTAAATTAAAAAAAGTTAGTGATCCCACTGTGATTCTATCCACCTATACGACTTATACAGCTTGCCTCTGCCTATCCACTCCTCTAGCCATGCTCATAATAAATAAAGATTTTTTAAAAATAATAACTATAAATAACGAATAAAAGACCAATGCGCATGCGTAGACAATATTCCCACAGCTGTGCGAATAATTACTCCGTTTTAGTAAAAGTGAAATGATTTCCAGCTTTTATTTCCTCATATTAGTAATATAATTAATCACCATAAATTAGGCATATGCATATTAGTTTACCTTTGACATTTGATAAAATATATTAAAAAACGAAAAAGAATTGAAGGCCAATCTGTATATTAATTACCTTACTTATTTAGTCATCTTGGGCAATCAAGCAATGTCTTAGTCAACTTTGACTAGATGCTTATATTCCCACTCCCTACTCTACTTTCAAAATGTAAAAAATAAACCATATAATCTCTGTCGATTTAGAGAGCTAGAGTTAGAGGTCCACATTTCAGCTAGGGATTAGCAATGAAATGTAGCTTTGGACACCTTTTTTTTATTATGTCGCATTACAATTGATATTTTGTTGGGATAATGAGTATTGTAGTCCTACAGCCTATTATATTTATTATATTACTATGAAGTCATTGTGTTCAGGAATCAGGATCCAGATGGATCTAGTCTAAACCTTGTCTTAATTTCGAATTTTAAAAAGCTCTTTGCTTCAATGCATTACAAAACCCAAAATGTTTTTAAGTAGAATTTCACTTTCCTTTTGATATTCAAATTTGTAGGATTAAATTTACTATGCAAGAAATTTTATTGTAATTAACTGTAATGTAGCCGAGTGATGTGGCAAATACAGTACAATAAACACAATTATGAATGATCTACGAAATCAGTGAAAATCAAACAGGTTGAGGACTATAGCTGCTTAAAGTTTATTTGGTAGGATAATTCTCATAGAAAGGAAAACACAGTTATTACTAGCTAGTACTCCTGCTAAACTATCAAGTGTACAGGTAGTGTGCAGTCCTAAGTATAGTCTACTATCCCATATGGACATCCTCGCCTCTAGCACTGTCTCTCGTTCTGAGCGAGTTTGAGTCCTTTCCGCGTCTCCTTTTATATATGTCCCCAAAACAGCGTCACAACTTGTCGGGTATTCGTAATAAAATGTCATGCAGACTATGTTATTGGTGAGATCTCGCCAGCCAATCTTGGCCATAAAAGTGTCATACCGCCTCGTAACATTTACCTTCTCTTATGGTCAGGCCCCAACAATAGGGTCTACACCAGGGGGAGCAAGGGAAGTCGGACGGGGCTCGCCAAACTGTAAATAGATTTTTTACCGCATGCCCTGGGGCACATGTTTCAGCATAAAAATGTTACGCCCAAACCACGTTGGGCATCCTGCCACAGTAATAAGTTACAATTAATAACAATTATGAAATTAAAAATTATTTCAATGAGTTTTTTTAAGCTTTTTTTTTACAGCAATTTTGGTAGGCCTTTAATAATAATTTAAAAAATTAATGAAATGAATCATTAGGGCCACAAATCGCTTTATGTGAATCTCGCCACAACTCTTGTTATATTTATATGCTTTAGGGATGCAAAATACTTAGGAGTTAAGGAGTTATAATAAATGAGAAACTATCATGGAATCCCCATGTCAATGAAGTTATTAAAAAATCAAACAAAACCTTATGCTTTATAAAAAGAAACTTTTACAGATGTAATAAGTAATAAGAATATAAAACCTAAATGCTACCTCACTTTGGGGAGACCTGTACTAGAATATGCATCTTCTGTATGGGAACCATCAACCAAAGAAAACATTGATAAACTAGAACAAATTCAAAAAAGAGCTTCCAGATTCATAACTGGAGAATATTCAAAACTTACAAGAATAACACCATTAGTTAAATCATTAAACCTTGAAACACTAGATGATAGAAGAACCAAGAGTAAAGTAGTTTATTATACATAAAGCAATTAATTCTAATTTAGAAATACAACACAAAGATAACTTAATACAACCCTCAGATAGACATAAGGATAAAAACACCTTTCTTATTCCATATGCAAAATAAACACATAGAAATTCTCGTTCTTCCCGTCAGGAATTTGGGCGTAGAATGAGTTGCCTGAAGAAACCAGGAAAACCAACACTTTTTCAACATTTAAAACTCTAATAAGTATGCAGGACTAGACACAAACCATAGATAAGCTTATGACACAATAATCTTCTGTATAGAAGGAGCGTCTGTAACAGATAAGATAAGATAGTAGTGAAAATGAGACAGAAAATATAAAAGACAAAATATCAAAACTTAGCAATACCCATCGTTTTATGGCAGTCAAAATTTAATATATTTCCTAAATCAGAGACTAAAATTTGGCATTTATTTACTTTGCGTTAAGACTATTTTGCTTTAAATGACTTACTGATATCTGCTGGCTCAATTATGGTAATGAATACATGATTTTACATTACATCAAAGTAATGTTCCATCATCGTTTAATGTACATGGTGATATGGGTAGAAATAATTGAAGCTAATAAATAAATGTGTGTTTTTCCTGTAAAATGGTATTGGCTCCAGGGGTCAGTAGTTAAGTTTTCAAACTGATCTAAACTGTTTCAAAGTTATGTAACTGTAAAAACACATAAATAAAATAAATCTACATTGTATATGTTAATAAATTATATTTTGTTCAAGGACGATAACTTACCTTATTTTTTTAATTATTATTTTTTTTTAAATTGAAATTAAAACAGCAGCATCATCAGCATGTTTATCTACTCTGAAATTAACACATACTATTCTAATTTATGATCATGAATGAAGTCTTGTCTAGTAACTGATACTTAAGATAATGCTGTACTGCTAATGAGTGTTGTTGAATGCCTAAAACCAGCTGGTAATTCCCCTCAAAACTCTTCAACAGATAAAAAATCCCAACACAGCCCTCTTTTTTACAAATAGAGCATTGTGTCATTTGAAGCTTCGGCAGTGGGAAAAAGCACATCAAGATTGCCAACGAGCTCTTGAAATTGATAGGTCATGGGTCAAAGGTCATTTCTTTTTGGGACAAGCATACTTGGAGCAAAATATGTATGATGAAGCAATAGCTGCTTTAAAAAAGGGTAATAAAAATAATTTTTCTGTTTAAGGGTAAATGGTTAATGTGTCAGTTTTCATGAACTGTAATTGTAATGTATTTTTCTTTCTCTTTTTTAAGACAATTAATTACATGATGTAGTAAATGTAGTTATGAAAGGCTTTCTAAATCTTAGCCAATGGTTTCCTTAGCGCAGAGAACAAAATTTCACTTTTTGTTTTGATTTAGTGAGTGAGAGCTGGGCTTATCAGGTAGAGAATGATAATCTCTCCGTGGTGCATTTTCTTTTTTACAGCTCATGATCTGGCAAAAGAGCAAAAATTGAACTTTGGTGATGATATTACAAGTGCTCTCAGAGTGGCCAAGAAGAGGAGGTGGAATACAATTGAGGAAAAAAGAATTCAGCAGGAAATTGAACTTCAGTCATACATTAACAGGTTAATCAAAGAAGACAGAGAGAGGTTGGTAATTTTTATACTTCTAGAATGTGTACCATCAATCATAGTCAGTATATATTTTAGTGCTTTAAAATTCAAGTTAGTTAATTTAAATACATTTGTTTTTACAGCCTTTATGTTCATTTGGTAGATGATGAATATTCTGAGATTTCACACAACCATCTTTGAATACATTGTAAACACAACTTTATTGATGGCTATGTATCTAATTTGATTTAATGTTGGATGTTAATTTAAGCTCTAAGGAATTACTCTAGCTGTTCTTGAGGCTTACTACCACTACAAGTTTAATATGACACAAAAACTGATTCTGCTCTACTAATGATTATTCTCTGAAGGTTTACTGACATCATTTCCATACTCAGTAATTGGCATGAGAGGAGAAGTAATATATAAAAGCATCATGTCAATAGAAAGCCCTCATAATATAAAATAAAAACAGAAAATTTATTTTGATTTCATTTATCTTTACCTGCAGGCAAATTGAATCTCTAAAGAAAGATGAAGGCATGGCCAGCTGTGATGATGTGGAAGGAATCATTGAGAAATCTGTAAATAACCTGAGACTAATAACTAACAGAAACTTAAAAGATGCAATTTTTTACATCCAAATAATACAATTTTATTAATAGTGACCCGTATTAGGTGTCTAGAATTAAAAAAATTTTTTATTAAAGATGTTGTTCCTAAAAATGAGGCTATTAAAAAAAAATGGAGCTGTAATGCATGTTATGATATAAAACATTATCATTATTCTAAACATGTTTAATTTGTTTCAGGATAAAAGAATATTAGAAGTCAATAATTTGTTTTCACAGCTAGATGAAAGAAGAAAGGTAATATATTTAATATCAAATAATCAAATGCTTCTTAGTCAAAATACAAGACATTTCTGTCAGTCTTCTCTAAGCAACTCATTTTGAAAAGCAGTATTTAAAAATATCTCTAAACAATTATTTACAGTGATTAATTTTTAAAATGAACTCTTTGTTCATGACATAAGTATAGACTAAATTTTATGTATAGATTAATTTAATATTTAGTGAAGTGAAAAGCTCTTGAAACAAAACAAATGATCCCCAAATACTATAAAAGGAATAAAATGCTTTAAAAAAATATATATAACAAGCTATACTTAAAAGTGTGAGAAATATTTTTCTGCAAAAATAAGGAAAGGACAATATAAATGAAAGAAGTGGTTATAAGTTTTTTGCAAATAAATTAAATGCCTCTAGTCTGAAATGATAACATGTGTGAATAAATTTCTTTCAATGTTTATAGTGACAGAGCAATTTTAATAGACTATAATCATTAAAATAGTAACTATTTTTCAAATCATTGAGAGGATATGTGATGGGAAAAAAAATGTTGCTCTCCTGAAAACACAAAAATGTATCACAATTGCAAAAAAAACTGCTTCATTTTATTAAAAACATAAGATCATTTGCAAGGAATTATTGTTGAAAAATTTAGGGCATTAATTTTAGTTTTAATTTTTTTTAAATTCAAATGGGCAATGCTTTTATCATTATGCTGATTATGATTGCAATGATTTTATGATACATTTTTTTAATTTTAAAAAAAAATCAAATTTTTTTAAAATATAAGTAAAATACTTAAATATGCTAGTTAGAAACGGTACCTGTTGATGGGTATAATATAGATCTTGTTTGTAAAAATACATTATTTTTTTTCTTATATACTGTTTTTGTCATGTTGTAATTTTGTTAAAAATTTTTAGTTCAAATTAACTCCTTTAAATAACTATATATCAAAAACCATTTTTTAACATTCTATTTTTTAATAGACTGATAATTCATTTGTGAATTTAAAGATATATATTAAAACGTTTTCAGTGTTCTTCCTTTAAAAAAAATATGTAATGATAGAGACCGCCTAAATCAGGGGTAGAAGAGAACTAAGAACATTCAAAAGATATGAGGGTTGATTAAATTGATGAATAACTATATAAAATCCTTTTAACAGAAGCGAGATGTGCCTGATTATCTCTGCGGTAAGATTAGCTTTGAGATAATGAGAGAGCCTGTCATTACCCCCAGTGGCATAACATATGACAAGAAAGATATTATTGAGCACATTCAGGTAAGTCTGTTGTTTTTCTTAAATGTCTTGTACGTTAAATAAGAAGCATTTAATTCTGTTACATTTTTGTGTGTACTTTAAATGGATTAAGTATAATCTTTTCAAAATAATTTCAGAGAGTTGGTCATTTTGACCCAGTCACCCGCACAGATCTGACCCAAGAACAGTTAATTCCAAACTTTTCATTGAAAGAAGTCATTGATACATACCTGGAAGAAAATCCTTGGGCAGAAGAATACTAGTCTCACTTTTCCATTTTTATCGGTGGATGATATTTCGGATTTGTTGTACAGAACGGACAACTGACACTTGTTGTATCTCAGATTTGCAGTTGTGATGGATCAACAATGTCTCGATATGAGATATTTATTTACTCGAGAAAAATTCAAGGGATGTAAACCTTGTCCGTTTTAGCTTAAAAGGGCTTGATGACTATTCTGTCTTAAGAAAAATAATAGATGACCTGTGTTATGCCAATGCTGCATTGAAATGGTGTGAACAAAACAAGAATTATACTATTTCTATTCCTTTTTAACCAAAATTTTTGATGATCTTTGAAAAAAATTATTGCAGTAGATTTTTTTTCTATGTTCTGATCCTCTTATACTTTATACTTCATATTCAAAAGGCTAGGTCAGAAAGGTAATGGTGTTGAACAAAATCATAAAAGATATTGCACCAGCTAATCTTTTTGAATTCTTAACTGATCTTTTTAAAACGAAAGCTTTTAAAACTTTATGTTTAACTTATTTTACTGCCAGATACTCTTTGAATAATATTTGTTTTTATACTGAGCAATTAAATTAAATCATCAATATTCACATTTTACCCCCCCCCCTTTTTTTTTAAAGACTTTCTTTATATTCACATTTGCATCTTTGTCAAAACTTCTTTTTTTGGTGCTGTTTTCTTAGTATGTTTACATTTATGATTTTTGCAGAGTTGACCCATTGACTGGTGGTAGAACAGTGGGTAATAGTTAGCTTGTTTAGAAGAGGACAGAGCTTACATCATTACTGAGCTGCTGTAAGCTGGGTATAGAGAGGGGTTTGGGGTGAATGATGGCAAAAGTACAAATAACTCTCGGCTGAATTCTTCAAGTCGTTCCCAAAAGGCTTATATAGCAATTAATTATGCGTTCTCTTCCTTCGTTATTTAGGTTTAGTTTTTTAATTTTTATTTGTTAATTTTGGTTTGGGGTTAGGTTTAGTTATACAGTGGGTCCCACTTAACTCGAGCCCGGTTAACTCGTCAGCTCTATTAAGTTGACGTTTTTTTTGGAACCGCCAAATTCTCTCTTTGTCTTTGCATTTTTTCATCTGTTAATTCGATTTTTTAAAGTCGCCGAGCCCTAATATTTCGAGCAAAAAAGAGTGCCAAATTTGCAACTTAACGTCGGTTAGCTCGATCCCCGTCTGTTCGTCTAGCAATGCACTTTGGCATTTTTAGTTCAAAACAGTGTTGACATCTCGCTTTCTTCGAGACTTCCGGCTATTGTGTGATTCTACCATATTTCAATAAAAATTACCGAATGTTTTAACTTTCAATTTGATTCCGTGAATTAGTTTGAGTATGTATTCACCAGAGGTACTCGAAAATCGCGTTAGTGGTCTTTAATCCGTCATTATTTCCCTGTGTATGTTATATTATTATTAAACTTAATTTATTTTCTGATGCATTAATCATTTTATTTTTTAAGATAAAACGAATATCTTTAGAAAAGAAAATAAAGGTTTGTATCGAGAATCTACGGTGGTTTTTATATAATTAAATAAAAAATATTATTATTATTTTAAAAGTTTGTTGTTGCTTTGTTACCAGTAAGATACGTTACTGTGACTAACACGCAGTGAAATCAAATCATTTTCTTAATATTCTAGTACATATATAATATACATGTCATCACTGTTGTAGGTCGAATTCTGATAAGGTCAAGGCCACATTTGTTACTATTTATATTACAAGTTACATGTATCATTTGATTGACGGAGGAAATTCGAGTGCGGTCTCATAGTGACAAATATCCTGCACGTCAAAAGCATTAAACTTAAAATTACCATATTGATATGTTTTGTTTTGTTTTTTTAATTCGCCGATTCGACAGGCATTGCAAACGCATGCTACGCCACACGCGCCATGGGACGAGGCGAGGCGAAAAATTTGACCTTTAATGCATGCGCAGACAATTATAAACTGGTAACTTTTTTTTTATTAAATGGAATCGAAACATGACCACAGAGACGTAATCAAAGTCATTTACTTCGGCAAAAAAAAATATATATATATATATATTAAAATTCCTGACTAGTCATAACTTTTCCCCGACTTTCAAGACCGGGAAAATTATTTAAAGAATTCACAACTGAGTGGGAACCCTGGGTTATATTTAAACGGTCCTTAAAAACTATCGGTCTTAACCTTCGGAAAGAGTGAAGAAATATTAGGGTCCCGATATTCCGATACGATTCCAATTAATCGTCCCATCACTAATTGAACGCACATCATGTATATAATTATAAAGAAATTTCAAGCGCATGTGAATATTTTGCCGCCATATTGGTTTTCGTTTAACTCGATGATCGGTTATCTCGGCGCCATTTTTCATACCCCGAGGCCGTCGACTTTAGCGGGTCCCACTGTATTGTGAATTTAGGCTCTGGTGTATCAGAGTGATGGAAAGAGGGTGTGTGTTGCAATGACTATCGGCTTACCAATAATGTACAGATTAAATGTTAAATTGTTAAAGTTAAAGGTGGCAACAAAAAATAATAATTTTTTTAAAAAAGACTTGCTATAAAACTCATGTACCAAAAAATATTTTAAATTAAATCAAACATATTTAAGTTTTATCTGCAGTAATTTAAAAATCTTTGGCCATTCCAGGATGCCTTCGAAATCTCCTTGAATTAGAAAAAATATTAAAAATCCTGTAAAACTTCTTATACTTACAGTTTACTTATATTACAAAATTTCTTCTTTCTGTTATTAAATGATCTAAAAAAAATTAGTTTTTAAAAGTGCTAAGAATGAACTGCTCTGATTTATATTTAAATTATATTTATGAGCTTCTATCATGAGTTCATGGATGAATAAACTCTTAAGTGTTGTCCTGCAAACCTAAAAGCAATTAAATAGGTATTCAGTAACAAAAGACAGCTCTTAATAGAATTTCTCCACGCAAATTTTTTTATCGTCACTTTCTAGTCACTTGATATGTACAGTACAGTGTGATAAAATAATGAAAGACTTATCTAGGAATTCATGAAAAACTGTGTAGCTTCATTAACTGTGGAAATCCAGTATGAACTAAATTTTATCAAAAATATCAACTGAATAAACCAAGAAATTAAATTGCTTCTAAGTTTTTTAATGAATGCTTTAAATGTTGAATGGGCAAGTAAATTATTTCTTGAAATATAATGAGCATTTTCACAAAGAATTGTTCTCATTGCATTAATATTATTGTTAAGTACCGCAAAAAGCGTTCCAGGAATTCAAGTGATGCCAATATAATGCAGCGTTTGTTTGTTTGTTTTTTTACGAGAAGCATAATTATGAGATAGAA
Source organism: Ampullaceana balthica (assembly GCA_944989445.1). Classification (NCBI taxonomy): domain Eukaryota; kingdom Metazoa; phylum Mollusca; class Gastropoda; family Lymnaeidae; genus Ampullaceana; species Ampullaceana balthica. Next base: position 734,174 of record CALYLW010000152.1, on the reverse strand, counting down.
ACCTTAGTTTATAAATTATAAATTGCTGTACAATTAGTACACTAAAATTTTGATATTTTGTTTCACAATGAAAAAAATTGAAGAAGAAATATTTCACTGTCAAAACATTTTCTTTGTCAGTATATTGAATTTATATCAATTTTTATATCAATTTTTTTCCACCTTGTTACTGAAGCATTAGCGATTTCTTAAAATTTTAGTTTTTTGCAGCTGTTCAGATTCAGTATAGATTTCCATGTGCTATATTCACTACACAACTACAATTATGGTTTACAGCTTCATTTTTTAAATGGGTGGGTAAATGAGCTCCTATCTGGGATTTATAAGCATTCATTGTTTGAAAAGTAAGTAACATTACTTTTGTCTAGAAGTTAAAGGTTACAATTTAAAATTAAAATATAAGCAACGAGAAATGCAAAGTAATTTTTTTATTAAGGGTGCACCTAAAATTGTTTTTGTTTTTTTAAAATTAAATATTAAAATGCATTGCGCGAATGAAATGTTGTGCAGAAAAAATTCACAAATATTAATCTGTTGGCTACATTAAAAATAATAATTTTGTTTTTTGCCGTTATACATTTTAAGATGTTTTAAATTGTTTTCTACTTGTTAAAATTGATAGCATGACGTATTATTAAACATAGCAGGCTACTTGATTTAAATTATTTATAAATTTATTTATTTGTAAAATCAAAGTTATTTTTTTAAAAATCATAATGCTCTTGAAAGTATAAAATTTGAATAAAGTTCTTCAAGCAACAAAAAAATGCGTGTGTGACATAATAAACACTGCCTACTGCCATGTACATTTTCCTGATAATATAATATTTGTTTCATATTCTCATTATGTTTTTTTTCCTCTTACACACTTATTTCATTTCACTTTGGTCTGGTTTATAAGGTTACTAATGTAAGTTAGCAGTGAAGACTAGATTATCAATTTTGAAATTTTATGTGTAAGAACTACTTTATTAATTGATTTTAAATAGCTCTTTAATTCTTTCTTTAAATGAAAACACGGAATAATTTCAAAATTAATTAAGCATGGAACAATACACCAAATCAAATTTGACAGCTATGTACATGACTTAAATATTTTATTTGGAATGTTTATTTTACATTCACTTTTGAATATAATGTATCTTTAGCTTTCATGAAAACTAATGGATATTTTAAGTTACAAGATACAATATCGTTAACCTACAATAAGTTTATTATGTGTATGTATTAAAAGAAGGTAAGTTAGTGATAGTCTTGATTGCTAGCCTTTTAAAACATGAAGAAATCTTTGCACTTGAAAGATGGTTAAGGTTCATATATGATGATTTTATTTTTATGCAGAAGTAATTTATGAAGATATACGGTTAAAAACTCCCTTGTTTTATGTTTAAGCTTTTTTTTTAATTAAAAATAAATAATATAACTTCTATGTGTATGTAAAACTGGGGAATGACTTATGAAGCTCTACTTATTTTTTAAATTGTAAAAAAAATTAATAATTACTGTTTTGATGATCTGCAATGCTTTCAAAATTTTCTAATTCACTTCTTTCCTGGGCATTTAGCATATGGTCTTATTTTCTGGTGAATTTTCCCGTTTAATATTATTTTATCATGAATAAAAGTAATTTTAATTACATGTAATTAAAATTTAATATCATGTATGTTATTTGATCAAAAAATATGTTTCCTTATTTGTTAACAAAATCTTATATGAGCACAAGAGCACAATTCTAGGAAGTGCTGCATAATAAATTATCATGATAAATGTTTTGGTTTTTTCCATTTGAAATTTTGTCCTTTGCTAAAGTTATGAATATAATGCATAATATGCTAAATGCTAAATAAATATTCAAATTAAAAAATGTACATAAAATATTAAAATAAAATTTCAGTTGGAATTTACCATTCCTTGGCATTTAGATCTACAACTACAAATAGATTACATAAATTCCTTTATTTTATTAGTTCTTGCATTGTTTAAAAAAAATTAATCATAACTGGTAATACTAATTTTAAAATGATTTTACTTTTCATGACACTAAGTCTTTGTAAATGCTTTTAAAATATTCATACAAACTTTCGTCTTATTATTTATTTATATGATATTTTAATCAACTCCTTAAAAAACAATTTAAAATATCCTTTTTTATGGCAGGCCACTTTAAGCTACATTTTCTGTCAAGATAAAACCAACCTTTTTATTTTTTTAAATATTGCCCAATGTAAAAATGAATACATTATTATTATCATGTCAACAGTTTTGTTTTTATTATTTAAGCATCAGAATACATGTAATTAAAAACATGACATGCACAGCATCGATATTGACAACTTTTAGATTAGCATCATGGACTTTTTTCACAAAAGATTTTCAGAAGCAAGCCAAGTCATAAATGGTTTCATTCAATTCTAAAAAAAAATTAATAATAATTTAAATACTAATATTTGATGTGTGAATTTAGTGAACCCTTTTTATTAGAATTTGATTAATTATTACTTTATTAAAATAAAGCAATTTAGTTTTTGTACATTATAGCTCAATCCTACCAGTTTACAAAACAGAATTTTAATTTAGTAGAAATTCATTAAAGTTCAAACAAGAATGTAATACTTAAAAAATGTATCTGCTTAAAATGAATGGACATACACATTTGTAACTGATTTATATTGTAGTCGATTAGCCATTGACTCTGATATGTAACATAAAGTTATCTCATTTCTGACTCTTTATCATGCATTTTATTTCATGTGTGTTTCAAATTTGTTTCATTATGAATTTATGATCACTTAATTGATGTTTTAGCGACCATGTATAAAATGAATAAAACTCTAAAAATTACACTGTCAGAATTTGGTTTGCTTTCATTCTTATGCTTTTTTTTATTTTACTTTCAATATCTGTCCCACTATCTGGGTATAAATCTTGCGTGACCCGTCAAACCGGCCTCTGTCTAAAGACCCAGGTCAAATCGGCCCCAGCCAAAACAGTCCCTGTCAAAATGGCCCCTGGCCAAAATGGCCTCAGACAAATTGTTTACATTGTTAGACATGATTTAAATTTTTTGCATTTTAACCTTTTGTCAACTTCTTCACCTTTTAAGAAAGTGGTCAAATTATAAATTAATTCGTGTGAATTTTATTATATTATTTCTTCTCAACAAACAATTGTGACTTTGTACCATATAGAGTAACTGTTATTAAATTGGGATGTTATTATTACTGTTTCTTGTGAACTAAACCTGACACTGAATCGGAGAGTAAAAATACTAATATAATTTAATACTTGATTGCATTTTTATTCCATTTAACATCTATTAGTCCAGGGCCAATTTGTCTGGGGCCATTTTGACCAAGGCCGTTTTGACCTATCCCATTTGTCGGGGCCATTTTGACCGGGGCCCATTGGTCGGGGCCATTTTGAGCAAGGCCGTTTTGACCGGGGGCCCATTTGTCGGTTAACCAATCTTATCAAAAATATCTTGCCCTCTGAGTATAAATCTTGTCATCAATATTTCCCCTTACTTCCCGTGGTGACGTGATCTGAATGAAGCCCAAATTTTGCACACTGCCACACATCGAAGTGTTTATTTAGTGAAAGGCTGCACTCCAATATCGTAAAACGCGTTGAGCCCTGTAAAATGTCATTAAATAAATGGTAAACAATCAAATATTGAGTTGAACTTTTATTTAAAGTCGCGTGTTTTGTATATGACATCACATTTCTTAAACACCCGCCTTCGTCACAAAGTATGGTCTCCTCCCCCCCCCCTTTTTTTTTGTAGGTGCGTGACATCATTTATGGACGGCCCCAAGGGAGCTAGTCTTCACTATAAAACCCAGAGTTAAATCCAAGTGTTTGATCGCGAGTTAAATTTGATTTTTATATCAGTTTCATTTTCATCTAATTTTCTTTCAATAAAAATTTATTAATAAAACTGATTTAGTTTCGTCAGTTATAAGAACCATTTAATAGTAGGGGGGTGGGGGTAAACTGATTAGAAGATTTTCCGAAAGATTTAAAAAAAAATTAAAATAGATTTAGTGAAAAACGAAAAGCGTCAGTTTATTTATAAAACGATTTTCGTGTCTTTTGTATGAGAAAACAAAAAAAGAAGGATTCCACCTCCACCCTTTTTCCCGCTATCCGACAATATTGAAATATTCAAGCTTAAAATGAATGTAAGGGATATTCATGACATTGTATTTGTAAATTTAAGCATTATTTTTAAAATTCACATGCCAAGAATCCTCACAATGAAAAAAAAATCATTACCTCTTTTTAAATCCCTTATATTAACTTCGCGGCCGTCTCTGTCTGTCGTCATCTCATCATCTCATGGGCGGGCGGGCGGAAAAACAAAAGTCAAAAATGACCCACTTCCCGTTAAATAAATTAATGCATTTTTAGTTTATCCTTATATAACGTATGTAATTCAAATTCACGGTTTGTTATTGTTTTTTTCCACGTGAGTTTGAGTTGACGCTTAGACGTCGACCGTCGTGCCAACACCCCCTCACGTCCCATCCCCCGTTAAAAGATAGGGGACATCACTCAGTGTCAGTCTGTAAATATTTGTGGCGTTGGAAATAATCAATACTTATCATTATGACTCAAATATAAGGGATTTATAGTAGAAAACTTTGTTTTTACGGGTTTGTTTTATTTAAATCCCTTATATTAACTTCACGGCCGTCTCTGTCGTCATCTCATGGGCGGGCGGGCGGAAAAACAAAAGTCGAAAATGACCCACTTCCCGTGATCCGATCGAGCTGAAATTTGGCACACGGACCCGTCTGACCTAACAATGCATCGTATCAAAATTTCAGATCGATCGAACGTACCGTAATTAAATTAATGCATTTTTAGTTTATCCTTATATGAGGTATGTAATTCAAATTCACGGTTTGTTATTGTTTTTTTCCCACGTGAAAGTTTGAGTTGACGCGTTGAGGCGACCCGTCGAAGCGCCGGGGCACTTTTGTTTACATTTTACGTGTCACGCTGAGCTCGGTCAAGCGAATCGGTGACCAGACTTTTCCCCTCTCACCCTCAGGGTTATGAAGCAAACTTGAGTTAAGACAGATTCAGTCTGTAAATGTTTGAAAATAATCAATACTGTTAGTTATGTCTCATATATAAGGGATTTATAGTCAAAAACTTTGTTTTTACGGGTTTGTTTTTTTACTAGTCTTATATTAGCTTGCTTTGTAAGTTTAATCGGAACCGTCCGTCCGTCCATCCAACTATTTGTTTATAATTTTTTCACGTGCCCAGTTCACGCGTTGACGCCGACCGTCACTGTTCACACCCCCTACCGTCCCTGCGCCCAGGGGAGATAAAAACCAGGGAGAGATAATTCTGTTTCAGTCTGTAAATGTCGCGTTTAAACATAATCACTACTTTTAGTTATGTCTCATATATAAGGGATTTATAGTCAAAAGGTAAGCTGGCTTTGCACTTACTGTAAAATGCGTAGACTAAAATTAGAAAATTAGTGCATTTTTAATATAAGACTAGTTTTTAAAAAGTGTTTTTAAGGTTAATTATTATCTTTCTACAAACTACAACTGACGAAAAAGACAAACTTCTGACGATTTTTTTTCTTTTGATTCAACAATACATTACAATAATAAATATTGTCTATCTTTGTCACAGATAGACATAAAATAAAACACTATCAGCCATACCTTCCTGTCCAACCTTTCACTTCTGTTATTGACCTAACTTTAGTCCCCGTCATGGGCAGTCATGGCCATTGGGGCCGTCCATAAATGACGTCACGCACCTAGGGGGGAGGGGGGTCACACTTTTGTGACGATGCGTGACGAGGGGGAAGGAGGGGGTTGAAGAAATGTGACGTCACATCAAAAGGGTAACTTTAAATAAAACTTCCACTGAAATACTTGGCCGCGCACAATTTTTTTTTAAATCAGTGCTTCTCAATGTGCCGGTCGGTAGGCCATCAGACGCTGGTTGGCGTAAGCTATCAAGAAACGAAAATTAAATCTATTTATAATCCTTAAGTTTGAGAATCCACAAGATAACGTATGAAATTGTTACACTGCGTCGTTTGATGTTGACATCAAAGCATTTGTGATGTAACCGCATCTCCGTTTGGCTCTCTCACAACAGGAGTCGTCGCTAGCCGAAAATGCTACTGATGAGTTTTATAAGCATGACAAGTGTCTAAAAATGACCTGAATATGATGATGTGTAAATATTTCAAGTCAAAATGACACGGAATATCCTTTTTCTTTAAAAGGGAAGGGGGGGAGGGAATCTATTTGATAGAATTAAAAACGTTTTAAGTTTGATATAATTGTTCGATTGGTTTTTGGTCAAACGCCCCTGGCCATTCTAGTCTTCTAGATATAATGATAAATGAGCCCATTTAAAATTAGTCAAGTATTCATTAACTTTATTGAATTCATCAATTTCTTGAGATCGCAATTCGAGAGGAGCACAAAACAACTTTTCTTCTTAGCTCAGTTTTTAAGGCATTAATTTTAAATATCACAGAAATGATGCCCTGTAAAGACAAGTTATGCTGATTAAGATTATTGTCACTCGTGTCAATATCTTATCTTATCTTATCTTATCTTATCTATACAGACGCTCCTTCTATGCAGAAGATAGTTGCGTCCACAGACCATGACAGATGATCTGTTGGCAAGTGATGCAGAATTCACAGGCCACGGCTTTGTGGGTTCCACGCATTACCCAGCCGCCTAACTACATGTAGTGTTAGGTACCCATTCGGAGCGGGGTGACTCAGGGACGCCCTAGGCCCCGGGAACAAACCCTTGCCTTCACACGGATTCGAATCCGTGACCATCGGTACGACCACCGCGTCCCCTATAAATGAAAGTATGGTAGATTTATGTGTCTTCATATAGTGCGTAGGTATGAAATCTACATAGTTGTCAAATTTTAAAAAAAAATGCATTTTCTGGATGGAACCGGTTTAATAATGGGCATATGTTCCAAGCGTACACGTACACATAACGTATTTTAATATATCTAGCGGATTGTAGTGGATGTTATGTGTCCCCAAATGAGTCTGCATTACCCCCAAGAATTCCATTTTTGACCCCAGTTCAGGTTATTTACCTCTGTTCGCCGACCACTTTCTTACGGGATGCCCGTCAGTCAATTTAGGGATTTTAAAAAAAATACATTTTAAAAATGTTATTTTTAAATATTTTTTACTCTAAACAAAGACGATAAACGTGATGATTAATAGTCAATGTTTAATTTGTATGCATTAAAATAAAACATAAGCTAAGGATGTTAACACACTTCGTTTTCTGAAGGCCGGTTTAACGTTTTTTTAAAATGCATCACGCGGGTTACGATATTACAATGTAGATCTTCACTAAATAAATAATAAATACTTAAATTACAATATAAGTGATTTGAAACATACTTTTTTTTTGGGGGGGGGCAAATATTTGTGACTTATTTTTAGAGGGGGGGGGTCTAAGTTTTTGTGACGCCGTGTGACGAGGGGGGGTCAAAAATCGGCAAAAATCGCGTGACGTCATTTAGGCAAGTGCAGCGCATAGTATTTAATCATTTTCCCCCGTCAATATATTTCCTTGTCAGCTGCGGTAAACCTAGGCCACAGTTCCGCCACAGCTCATGGTTTAGCTAGGTACACCGCCGCGGTATACGTAGTACCGGCAAAACATGGCAGCGCCCATTGACACGAGCTTGTATACGAATTTTGAGAATGACGCATATATTAATTACAGAACACCTTTGGCTTCTCGGTATGCCAGCTCCGCAATGACTATAAACTTTGGAGATGTGAAAAAATTCTCAACTTGGAGGCAATTATGGCTTAATTTAGCTACAGCAGAAAAGGTAATAATGGGTAATCCCTTACTTAAACTTAATTTAACACCAAAAAAAAATCTCTTTCGCGCATCGTTGTGCGCATAAAATTTATTAAACTCAGAATTTATTTTATTTATTATTGTATAAAACAATATAATCGAACATCTTTTACTCTTTATATAGGTACTTTGACTCAAAATTGAAATAGTATCATATATAGCCTATAGGCTTATTGAATTATACAATTATACATCATTTTAAAGGTCTTGGAAAGACCTTCTAAAAATGTTGAGTTTGCCTTTGTCCATAAATCATAAAGTGCGTCGTCACGCTATTTTTTACTATTTTTAACCTGCCCCCCCCCCGTCACAAAGTGAAAAACTGTCACAGATCTCAGACAAGTACGTCACACTTTCAAACAAAAAATTAATTTTTTATTAACAAATTAATTAAAATTTAATATAAAACACTGTGACGTCACATATGACCGGACCCCCCTCCCCCCTGTCACAAACTGCCACACTTTCTTACACTTTCTTGCAGTTGCAATTGTAATATGATTTGCGAACTTAAAAATAAAAATTTTGCTTGTCTCACGTGTTATGTCTTATTCAGTCTTATACCTATAACTATAATTTTTTAACTCTATAACTATTGTGAATATTAAAATTATACAATATAACTTATATTATAAGTTAAGTAACAAATTAAGTTATACATTAAATTATTAATCTATAACAAAATAAACAGATTAACAAGCGTTGATCATGAAATCATTTAAATCCATGCAAAATATAGTAACGCAATCAATTTCAATACTATACGAGAAAAAAATATTAAGTTACATGTAAAAAGTTACAAGTATAGATATTACTTTACTACATAAGATAGCAAACTAAGTTAACTAACAGCATATTAAACTTAAATCGTCTGAATAAAAGAACAGTTTTTATGATAGTTCTAGATCACGACTTCTTGTACACCACACTACACACTCAGTACAACACTCTTCGCTTGGTACACACTACACAGTTCGTTGAACTTCGCTCAAGTTTGTACATTCAATTCATTGTAACATGCTCATCGTTGACAGTGTCACAGACTGTCATTGTAGATAGCAGATACTCTCCATATGTTGGATAATAAATATTTTAATAAATAGTATTAAATACTAAATAGAAAATAATGAACTACACCCCCTTAGCTCTTACACTTAAATGTGTAGATATCCTGATCTGGCAAATATTAGGGCCAAACTATCCGGATATGGCAAATAGTAAAAACCATATCCGGCCACCCCCTAACCTATATTATTATAATTGGGGAGGGGTCAGTTGTAAAACATGTTCACAATGTTGAAAAACAAGAAAATTGTAACTTGTTAATAAGACATACAGATAATCTAATACTAATACAAATAAATGTTCGACATAAGGCTGATACTCATAGCACTAATAGAAACACCTTTCGGTATGCAAGAACAAACTCATACAAGTTCTCGTTCCCGTCTGGAATTTGGGCATGGAATGGGTCGCCAGAACAAACTATGAAAACCAGCACACAATCAACATTTTAAATTTAAAAACTCTAACAAAAAACCAATACTACACATTAAGCCATCAAAAAATAAATACAATGTATTAAAATTAAGCATGCTTAAGTGTAAGACTCTATAAAAATAGAAGGAGAGTCTGTAACGTAACAGATAAGACAGTCTGGTGGGGAGAGGGGGGATGTTTCCTGAGCTTGATTTTCAAACACACATAGTAAAAAACACTGTTTGTCAGCACCCTCATTGTTAATATAAAATAAAACTAAGATAGATAATACCCATATATGCCATACTGGGATTCAAACACGCTATCTCCAATGGCAAGACATCTACCCTACGCCTTACCATTTGGCCAAAACTGCTTATGATGTATATTGTTTTTTAAAACTTATAACTAATTAACGATAAATGTGCACCAATCAAGGTTTTTGGCAGTGCTATCTTAAAAATTTAATAAACTTGAAATTTGATCACAGAGATTGATTATTTGAGGACTACTGTTTAGTATTAGAAAAGGAATTATACACTTTTAGCATTAATATAGTGAAATTAGCTCATTTTTTTAGCCGCTTTATACCTAGGCCAAAGCCAATGGTTTAGCTGGGTGTACTGCCACGGTGTATGTAGACACTTTGATTTTGTTTTGAGTTAGTTTTGTATATCGCTATAAAAAAACATCTGAGTGAATAATTTAAGTATAATTTATCATTTTCTCAAAAACTATTCGTTGTACCATTTTAATTCTAAAAGTATATCTGTAAAAATGTATGACAAGTGACCATGTAAAATTGCAAGTCTCTAATTGGGCCATAACAGGGTTAAAATCGGCCAGAACGGAGATTGATGTGTACAAATATAATTTAGGTCTCATTTATGTCTTCATATTATTATTGTTATTGTTAATAAGGCCTATTGAACAAGTTAAAGTTTTAAAACTATAATTATTTTTAAAAATACACATGTATATATAAATTTATAAATTTTAATATTTTTTAAAACTTGTTTTTGTTGATTTTTAAAAAAAAACAACATCAGGATGTTTTTTTTAAATCCCTTATGTTAGCTTCACCGCCGTCTCTCTCTGTCTTGGGCACCGCGGAAAATTAGAAGTCAAAATTGACCCATTTCCCGAAATGCCACCGAGCTGAAATTTGGCACACGGACCCGTGTCACCTAACAATGCATCGTATCAAAAATTCAGATCGATCGAACGTACAGTTATTAAATTAATGCATTTTTAGTTTATCTATATAAACTATATGTAGAGGTCGCTATCGTTTACATTTTACGGGTCACTTGACTTCACCCCAGCCATAGGTGAACACATCTCGTGTTTTAACCAGGTGTACCGGCGTGCTTTTGTTTACATTTTGCGTGTCACACTGAGCTCGGACCAGCGATCGGTGACAAGACCTTTCCCCTCTCCCTCTTCCCCCCCCCCACCCCGGGTTAAAAGCAAAGGGGAGTTAAGACAGATTCAGTCTGTAAATATTTGTCGTGTTTGAACATAATCAATACTTTTAATTATGTCTCATATATAAGGGATTTATAGTCAAAAACTTTGTTTTTACGGGTTTTTTTTTAATATCAAGTTTTTTTATATTTTAATTTATAGCTATAAACATGTTCATTAAACAATGATTAACACTTGTACAAAATTTCATTTAATTTGCACAGTCTGCTGTCAAGTTATTTACTTTTTTGTGCAAAATTTTTGAAAACTGGTCAGAAACCAATTGTAAAAAAAACGGTCAGAATTTATTCATGAAAAAAATCATAACTTTTTATAGAAAAATGCTACATGAAAAATAAAAGCTTATTATTAATCCATTTAACAAGGACTGTCTTACAGGTATATTACTTTTTTAAGTCATTCATTTTAAAAATTTTGAAAGTACCTAAAAATTTTCATGATTAATGCCTTAATAATAAAATGAAATTGACATGTATTATTTTTTTAGAGCAAAAAAATAAATAAAATAACTTACTTTTACACACTTCAATGAGTAATAAAACAAGTATTTAATGCTTTATTGTTAGTTTTTCATGTATTTTGTTGTTATATTATTTTCTAGGAACTTGGATTGGACATAACTGATGAGCAGCTGGAGGAAATGAAAAAAAACATCTACAATATTGATTTCAAATATGCAGCAAAAGAAGAGAAAAAATATCGCCATGATGTGATGGCACATGTGCACACATTTGGTGCAGTATGCCCAAAAGCAGCTCCTATTATTCATCTGGGTGCAACATCATGTTATGTTGGGGATAACACTGTGAGAATTTTTTTTTAATTTTCAAAATTTTGAAGTAATTGTCTGAAGAAAAAAACCCCAAAAACTTGTGTTACCACTAGCAAAGTTTTTTAGGCATTTAGCCACTTTTGAGTGGGAAAACAGATGAATCACAAAAGAAGTATTTTATAGCTAATTTAAAAAGTAGTGTTGTGGATGACACTATATTAATGTTTAGGGAGGCGATATACGGAGATATCTCCGAATAACGCCAGGTGTTATACAGAGATTTCTTTTTTTAAAAAACAAACAACATTTCCGTTCTAATTTAGTATATATGTACCTATCATAGCTTAAAATTTATTTCAAAAAGATTTATGATTTTAAAATTAATTTGGTAAAAGCAAAGAGAACGGTGCGCTCGATAAATCGTATTTTTGGTTGCTATATTTGTTGGTTTTTCTATTTTAATTTAAAAAATAGACAACTAAACCTAACCCAGACCCTAAAACTGAAACTACAACCTTAAAAAAAAGACTCAAACGAAACTCTTTTTCTATTTTAATTTTAAAAATAGACAACTAAACCTAACCCAGACCCTAAAACTGAAACTACAACCTTAAAAAAAAAGACTCAAACGAAACTCGAACCTCCACTTGACACTTAGAGTTCAAGAATCTAATGCCCTGACACTAACCGTTTTAAACGTGAGACCACAGAAGCTCATGAATCGTATGAATTTTTAAAAAATCTTATATCAAATCGGCAAGTAGTCACATGACCAGCCAAAAAAATGTGCGTATGACGCTAAGAATCATGGGAAATATCTGTCTATAATGCCTAGCGTTATACGGTGATATCTCCGAATAATCACTTCGTAATATTTAAGCTTGTAAAATGGACAATTAAATATTTCATATTTTACTACTAAATGTTAAATAAAATATAATTTTTTTTTGTTGATTTTTTAAAGTAATCTTTTTCTCCTCATTTGGATTTAATGGTTCTAGTGGTTCTAAATTTTTAAAAATTTCTACTTATTCAGGATTTGATTGTACTAAGAGATGGTCTTGAAATTCTTAAACCCAAGGTAAATATACTTGAACCCCATGTTTGATTTAAAAAAAACTTTAACTTTATTTTGGAAATGTAGATAACCATATATTTGCTTTTATTCAATATCTACAGCTTTAAAATTAAAAATATATTTGAATGTTAATAAGACATCTTGCAATATTTAACAAATTCTTATTTTATACTCCAGATTGCTTCTTGCATCAACGAGTTGTGTAAATTTGCATTGAAGAACAAGTCCCTGCCCTGTTTATCATACACACACTTGCAGTGGGTTCTATTTTAATATTTTGATGATATATTTTTATAATTATGAGAAGGGAATTTAAGCGTGCGCCTCAGAACTTAAATCCCCATCATCTCTCTGTTCTTCAGTGAGACATGGGTAATGACAACAATAATATATTAGAGACTGCATCAGTATGTGAGAAAGTTTGAAGACAATCTTAAAGAACATTTCAGTTGAAAAGTTTCCATTATCGGACAAGAGTGTTGAAAAGACAAATGAGAAAACTGGAACTAAGATTTATAGTGACAGGCCAAATAATTATAACTCGTACTATTCATTCCATTTTTCTTATATCCCGTTTTAAATTATTGTTTTAAGTAAAGCTTTGAAAGATGATTGAGTTATTACCATTTTTTTGTTTGCGTTTGCTTTAATTCAATCACTAAAATACTGTGACTGACTGTTGCTTGCTAGAGCTGCCCAGGTATCAACAGTTGGTAAAAGAGCTTGCATCTGGGCTCAGGAGCTGCTTATGGATCTTAAAAACATGGAGAGAATCAGCAGTGAGCTACGTTTTCGTGGTGTGAAAGGTACAACTGGAACACAAGCAAGTTTCCTGGCACTTTTTGAGGGGGATGTCAGTAAGGTAGAGAAGTTGGATCAACGTGTCACAGAATTATCAGGTTTCAAAAGGTGAATTATTTTTAATAACTGACTTTCTCTTTTGGATGGTTCTATAATAAATTAATTTGATGTGAAAAAAAAGATGTCCCTGTGCATCATGCAGATTTATGTAAGAAGAATGAAAAAGTATTCAATAATAAACTTACTTAAAAATTAATTATGAAACTTATGAATTTTCAGTCATTTCATCATTTGTGGACAGACTTACCCCCGAAAAGTTGATGTAGAGATACTGTCAGTATTTGCTAGTTTTGGTGCAACTGTACATAAGGTATTTTTGTAAAAATGAACTCCTAAAAATACTAAAATAAAAAAAAATAAAAAATATAGTCCCATTAAATAAATTTATATTTTGAATAATATTTTATGCTTGCACTGGATGGTATAAAATCTTACACCACTGTTTGATTGATGATCAAAAGATTTTATGCAAGCGTAGTTATATATGTGCAGTTGTGATTTTTAAACACTTTTAACTTATTGTGAAATGAATTTTTAAGTTAGGGATGAAGTGCTTCATAAGTCTGGAATTAGCACTTTATCATGACATTTTTTCAACACTTTAGTTCCAAAAATGAAAACTTTAACATAAAATATTTGATTTTTTTTTACTTCTCTTATTACTCTGCAGATCTGTACAGATATTCGGTTATTAGCAAGTTTTAAAGAACTCGAGGAACCTTTTGAGGCAGAACAAATAGGTGCTTACATTTTACCATGCCTTCTCTTAGTTAATAAATTCATAATGATGTATTTCACTGTTAGTAGTGCTCTTGATCTTAAAAGTGTTGGATCAGGCACTTTGATTTCTAATATCGAATTCTTGTTTAAAATTTATATCAACAAATTTGAAGGGAATGTACATCTGCATGATTATTGTGTAATTATAGCATTGACTAATGATGAATGATTTATGTCGCATTTATTTTTAATTGACTTATCAGGCTCCAGTGCTATGCCATACAAACGTAATCCCATGAGAAGTGAAAGATGCTGCTCTCTGGCCAGACTTCTAATTAGTTTAGTTCAGAATCCTTTGCAAACAGCTTCAGTGCAGTGGATGGAGAGAACTCTTGATGACAGTGCTAATCGGCGGGTTGTGCTACCTGAGGCTTACCTGGCTGCAGATGCTATTGTTATAACTCTTCAAAACATTTTTGAGGGTTTGGTTGTCTATCCAAAGGTAAAAAAATTAAAGTCAAAATTTTGTGTGTGCGTTGATTTGTTAAAATTCTTTCATTTTATATTGAATTTAAAAAAAAACTGCATGAAAACAACCACCAAATGCTTTATGTGAGATGGACCAATGTTAGAATTGTATAAGTGTGTGATGATTCTTATAAAAACTTGTTAGCAAAGCTGTCTTTGAATTACAATCTACTCTTTTACCACTCACGAGGCATAGGCAGTGTACTAGAATTTCCCATGCATTTTGTTCCTGTGGTTTCCTTCCAGGTGGATCCTATACTTTGTGTTGTCTGCCTCTAGTTAATGCCCCCATGTATTTTTAACCTTCATTTCTTCCTTTTTTATCTTTGGATTCCATGGTACATGGCAGAGATGACTTTGGGATGTTATCTGGGGTTTTAAGAATGGACGCCCTCTCCTCCTCCATCTTTTTCTAATGATGTCTGGAGCATTAGGCTCTTGATATGCCTCTTTCTGTAAATCTGTTGTTCGTGATCTTATTGATGCCATTTTATTTTCAAGATCTTCCTTGGGAAATTGTAGCAGTCAACTCCTTTGACTTCCACATTTTCTTTAGTAGTGTAAATGCTGACCTAGTATTTTCTTAAGTAGTGTAAATGCTGACCTAGTCTTGCCAATTCTGACATCGGATCAGTTCCACCAGTTATGTCTTTGGAACTTCTTAAGAATTTGTAAGTTCCACTTATCATGCCAAGGAGACCAACACTCTGAAGTGAGTTTACCCTCATGATTCTTGTCTTGTTATAACTATTATTTAAGCAAAGTCTTAGCTGTCCTGAAACTGTGCCTACATCTCTAGTCTTTTTATCCATTTGATTTTTTTTTACAGATCTCTCCGAACTCTGGTATTACTGAAAGCTTTCTTTTTTTATATCATAGCATTCATAAAATACTACTAATTATGAACTCTATGAACTATGATATAAATATGTACTAATTTTCTTTCTGCTGTAGACACTAAGTTACTAAGACAATGATGAATTCATTTTATTACTTTTTGTTTTCATGTTTCTCTTTTGGCATAGTTTTCTCTTCCCCTTACCTGGCTGTTGTTTGGTATCCCTGATGAGTTCATTTTCTGATAAGCATTCTGTCAGTCCGTTACTATTTATATTTCTCTCATTTAAACCTTGATGCCACATAATTTCTTCATATCCACTGGTAATTTTCTTAATCATAGCATTTAGGACTCTAATTACTTGTGAAATTTTGTCTTATTGCTTATCTTTTGTATTTTATTAGATTTATATTTATTTTCTTTTTATTAGCAAGACTTGCGGCAGCTGGGTATCTAACCCTGGAGGCAAAATGCCATGAATTTGTCTGATTGTGAAAACATGGTGGAGCAGGCCAGGGACTTCTATGGGCTTAGCACCATTCATTATATGATTTGTTCAAAGTGTTGATTTTATTATTCTTGGACCATGTGCTTTCCATCCTATCAGAGCCTTATATGTCATCATAAAAGCAACTCTTTGTGTGTGTGTGGAGCATTTTCCTCCTCATATTCATAACTCCATTGTGATTAGTACATTGTAGATTAGTATTCTTCCTGTCTAAAATCTCCAGCTTGTATCCTTGTTTCACAAATAAATCCTGAGGTGAGATTTTATATTCTACACTTCTACACCACATCTAAAATTCTATGAGCCTATGTATACTGACGTTGAAAGGAGGGACCTCAGTATTAAGGTTTCCTGTATAACCAGTCTTTGGCTACTGAGCTTTATAAATCTTTTATGGGTTAAAGAGTAGCCCTCTCTTATCAGATCTAAATTTTCAAAAATTGTTTAGAGTCTCTGTAGCAATTAATTTTCTATCAAATGGCAGTTATATTAATATTAGACTTATGAAATTTTCCCTTATACACAGTTATAGTCCATTTTAATATATTATTAACCACAGGTGATACAGAAACGACTTGCTGATGAGTTGCCATTTATGGCTAGTGAAAACATTATAATGGCTGTGGTAAAGGCAGGAGGAAATAGACAGGTGAATGATATTTTCAGTTAATATTTGTCTTATTGTAGCGCTTACAATTATTTTGAAAATCTCTATGTCATGAATTTTTTCTCAAATTAAAACTTTTTAAAAATCCTTTATATTAACTCGTGGTGTCTGCACCCGCCCTTGCTTGCTTGTCACCAAAACTTTTGATCGATTTTTAACCCACTTGCTCGTAAGCTAGCGAGCTGAAATTTTGCAGGCAGTTTCGTACCGATAATAAAAACAATGTATCAAAATTTCATATCGATCGCATGTACCGTAATTAAATTATTGATTTTTTAGATTATTTTATTTATTCCTATGTATCATGCTATTTTTTGAGATAGAGCGTCGCGGTGCGTATTATATTGAACAACCTTTCTGTCGCGCAATAAGGTGCGTATTTTATTGACAACTCTTTTTATAAACATATTCCTGATCGGTGCGCATTATATTAAACATGTTTAACGACACAACTGCAATTTGGTATTTCTGGATGGTCTGGCGCTGCGTATTATAATGAACATTCTTTTAGTTACGTCTCGTACATAAAGGATTTATAGTGAAAAACTTGGTTTTTTACGTGTTTTTTTAATTTCATATGTACCTGCAATCTAGAAACTGGTATTTCTCTAAATATAAAGTGAAATTGATAATGCTGTAACAAACTTACATATCCACTTTAATCTGCTCTGTTATGGTACCAAATAAAATTGCAACTTAATTTTGTTTTCCTCAGGAGTGTCATGAAAAAATTCGTAGCCTTGCCATTCAGAGTGCACATGTAATGAAACATGATGGCCTCCCATGTGATCTGCTTGACAGAATTAAAATGGATCCTTACTTCACACCCATTTTAGACAAGCTAGATGACTGCGTAGACTCAAACTCTTTTATTGGAATGTCCCCTTACCAGGTATTATTTATTGATCTTCAGGTTAAGTATTTTGCAGTGGTTTATTATTGTTTTAAATGTAAAAATGTGACAGATTGCCTCATGTCGATCAATGTATGATTTGTAAAATTTCTTACAATTTAATATTTTATTTTATTAAAGGTTGACAGATTTATAGAAGAAGAAGTGAATCCAGTGTTGATGAAGTACAAAGACATCTTTACAAAAGCTGAACTACTTGAAATTTGAAGTTATTGTATTTGGAAATTCATTGATGTATAACCAGAATTAATAAAATGGATTGGTGTTGGAATTTTTAATAAATATATAATTTTGAGAACAGAATAGCCCAGGCTAAGGGGCCATCCATATATTATGTAAGCAATGAGGGAAAGGGGGGGGGGTGTTTAATTAACGCGACTTTGCATACTGATGCGTACGTGATGGTAAGAGGGGTCTCGACTACGCACAACAAATTTAATTTGCATAATACTAAGCCTAGTAACGTAAACCGCTCAGTCTGTAAATGGCATTCGAGACTGACTGATTTAAGACTGATAAGCAATAATGTTTTATAATTTAATTTAAAGGAAATTCTGAACTTTTAATTACTTGGAAGTAATTAACCTTTGATTCAGACCAAACATTCACTCTGTACCTAAAATATATGCGTCTGATTTATATTTCCATTTCTTGAAATTAGAAGTTTCTCTTACCCCCACTGGTGCCTCAGACGTTATATATACATAATGGGATGTCGATTTCACTGCTATATTGTTCTATTTTATCAGTTATTTTGATGCAGTGTTCAAGACAATAAAATTTGAATGTTCCATTGTATTTCTTCCATTATTTCAACATGGAAACAACATAAAACTAGAAAGAGTAAAACCAATATCTTGTGACTATGGCTTAAAATTAATTTTTCAAACGGCTGTGGAGAATCTAATTTGTACGCACACATAGGGAAGGGGGGTACAAAAATACGCCTTTTGTATGTATGAATGTAATATATGGATGGCCTCTTTAAAAAAAACAACTGAATATTTAATATAGAGTTGGTAAAAAAATTTGAGTAAATCTTTCTTAATTAAAGACACAACAAACCTGTCGGTGGATAATAATACATGTAGAAATTTTGTGTTTCGATCCCTGAAAAAGGTTTCTTGTGGGCATTGTCTCCTACTCACAGCCTACTCATACTCGGTTTAATTGATCTCTTTACCCGTCTCACCCCTTTGTTAATAAGAGTAGCTAAACAAGAACAGTAAATCCTCAGTACATAATATGGTTATTGCTAATTTGAAAAAGTGATGATTTCAAAAAGTGTCTGTCGGCTTCAACTATAATTGATCAAATAACGATTTACTCTTCCAATTTGAATCATTCCATGTATTACACAATCATTTATTGTAAACATGTCATTTTTAACTGGCATTAAAAGTAATTGTTTTTTTTTCAAATTGTATGCATTTATTATAACATTTAAAACAGTTGAATTTTTTGGGAGTTTTATATTTCTCAATTAAAAGTACATTTTTTCTACTGTCTTTTGTCAGGATTTACATATATAATGTCAAAAGGTGCAATACATATTGGCAAGAAATCAAATTAAAACATGTTGATCACTGAGTTATACTAGAGTTTTCACTTGTTTTTCTTCCATTGGCTATTCATAACTTTGTTTGATATCTTTCACTTCTATGTCATATTTAATTTAGATTGCCTGGTGAAATCTTAGTAGTACCATTTGTAGGCCAGTGATACTCCTGGCTACACTGAAATGTTTTAACCCAGTATCTATGGCATCCGTCCATCCTCATGGGATGATGGCGTTTCCTCCTGCTCCTCTACCCCCCTTCCCCTTTCTCCTGGCCCTTTTCTCCTCGCTCCTGGCTGTAAGGGAAGCTTCCGCGACTTGAATGCCCTCGCGTACTTTAGCCCGCCAGGAGGTGCGCTCCTCAGCAATGGTTTCCCACGTTTTATGGTCTATCTGCGCCAGACTCATGTCTTTCTTGCAGACATCCTTGAAGCGCAAGCAGGGGCGTCCTCTCTTCCGCATACCAGTTGCCAGCTCGCCGTAAAGCAGGGCTCTTGGAATGCGCTCCGAGTTCATCCTGCGGACATGTCCCAGCCACCGCAGGCGCCTCTCACTCAGGATTGAGTGCATGCTCAGCATATGACTCCTTCTGAGTACCTCAACATTCGTTATCTTGTCCTGCCACTTGATGTGCAGAATCCTGCGCAAGCATCGTAAGTGGAAGCTGTTGAGTTGCTTTGTTTGTTTGGCATAGGTCGTCCAGCACTCGCTGCCATAGAGGAGTGTGCTGAGCACGCAGGCCTGGTACACAGTGATTTTCGTCCTATCAGTGAGCTGTGCATTGTTCCACACTCTTTGATTCAGCCTAGCCATTAATGATGCAGCCTTGCCGATTCTGGTTTCAATTTCCTTTTCCAGGGAGAGTGTGCTTGTGATGTTACTGCCAAGGTAGGTAAAATCCTCGACGACATCCAAGGTGTTTCCCTCAATGGAGATTGCTGGGAAGCAGTCTGTTCCTTGTCTCATAATGTTGGTCTTTTTGAGGCTTATCGTTAGACCAAAATCCTTGCATGCCTCTGAGAACTTGTCGACCAAAAGTTGGAGACCAATCTCTGAATGTGAGGTAAGGGCTGCGTCATCCGCGAAGAGCAACTCTCTAATTAAAACATTTTCCACTTTTCTCTTTGCACGGAGACGGCTGATGTACAGATTTCCATCCGCCCTGGTATGGATGTTTACACCCTCGAAGCAGTCCTCGAAAACATGACGCAGTAGCATCGAGAAAAAGATACCGAAGAGTGTTGGAGCCAGTACACAGCCCTGTTTGACTCCGCTACAAACTGGGAAGGGTTCTGAGGTGGCACCATCGAAGAGCACTGTGCTGTGCATATTGGTGTGGAAGGACTCGATGATGAAGAGAAGCAGCGGCGGGCATCCTATTTTTTCCAATATACGTAGCAGACCCTTGCGGCTGACCAGGTCAAATGCCTTTGTTAGATCTATGAAGGCAACGAAGAGGGCTTTCTGTTGCTCCCGACATTTCTCTTGTAGCTGACGGAGTGAGAAGATCATGTTCATGGTTGACCGACCAGCCCGAAAACCGCATTGTGATTCTGGGTAGACATTATGCGCCAGAATTTGCAGGCGTGCAAGGATCACTCTGGCAAAAGCCTTTCCCACAATACTCAGTAAGGAGATAACACGATAGTTATTGCAATCGCTGCGATCTCCTTTGTTCTTATAAAGCGTGACTATTTTGGCGTCACGCATGTCCTGTGGGATGTGACCGCGTTCCCAGTAATCGCATATGAGTTCGTGCAGAGGCTTCAGTAGTGCTGGCTGGCCGTGCTTAAGGACTTCTGCAGGAATGCCATCGTTGCCAGGGGCCTTCCCATTTCTCAGATGATCGATAGCCCTACTAAGCTCCTCTATTGACGGTGGAGCATCAAGCTGATCTAGAACTGATAGATCTGGGATTCTTTCTATGGCAGGGTCAGATACTACATTTGTCGCATAGAGTTCTAGATAGTGCTCAGTCCAGCGCCGCATCTGCTTGTCTCGTTCTGTGATCATCTCACCTGATTTTGTCTTTATTGGAGCTGACTTTGATGTTGAGGGCCCAGTGGCCTTTTTTATGCCTTCGTACATTTGATTAATAGTGTGTAAGGAAGAAAATTGACTAATTAATTAAGGAAACTCTTAACTTCATATTTTCACTTTTAAACTAGACCATAGATTGCATATTTATTTACTGATAATATTATTTAATCACATCAAGTACCAGTACTGGGAAGAGAGAACGCAAAACTTTTCTTTTTGGACTTTTTTTATCACTCAACTATACGTTATCACTCAACTAGATACGAGACGCTGCGTAGCATACGCCGCAGACTTACTCATAGATAGTGCAAAGAAAAGGTGTTGGGAGAGAACGGACACAAACAGTAGCATGAACAAATGGGAACAACGCAAGTGAACATTGGGGGGGCCGCCGAAGCATTTTTGGGAAGTATTTCGGACATCGTGACAATTTCTGCCTCGCCACCATATACTCCTGAAGTATTCATGTACTGAGTGTATGACTACGTTTCCGTCACTGAGAACAACAGAGAGCTTGTCACCGAAGTTATCCCAATGTTGAGAAACAAATATTACAGCCAAGTTGGAGAGCAACAACTTCGTCTAGGATCTTTTCCCAGTAATATGTGACCGTTAGAAACAGTTACCTGATGAAGGAATTGGTATAACATTGAACAAAGCTTTTCTTCCGTGAAATACATGTGAAGCGGTGTTTATGTTCGCTAAGAAAGAGGGAGAAGAACGGGCATAAACATTTAAAAAAATTAAAATAAAACAAAAATGTTGCAGCAGGGGTTTGAACCTAAGAACCGCATGTCCGGCGGACGTAATAACCAATTTAATTACGAAATACATGTACTCTGTGAATGAAAAAGCATTGCTTGTCTCAAGACATGCCCCACCCCTCAACTACCTTCTCTTGCCAACCGTTAACTGAATAGTTGACCCCAGCAAGGGTTATTCATCATGCTCATTTGCACATACTCGTTTTTGTGAATTATATATATAGATTGGATTAAAGATGAAAAAAAAATGTTCCACAAGCTCAATGATCACAGAAGTACTAAATTCTATATAATATAATGCAAATATTCAGCTGGG
Organism: Ampullaceana balthica; assembly: GCA_944989445.1. Classification (NCBI taxonomy): domain Eukaryota; kingdom Metazoa; phylum Mollusca; class Gastropoda; family Lymnaeidae; genus Ampullaceana; species Ampullaceana balthica. Next base: position 711,743 of record CALYLW010000152.1, on the reverse strand, counting down.
AAATTTTTTAAAAAATATTTGTGACTAATATGACTTTCAAATTTATAGTTGGGTAAAAAGAAAAAAATTAATTTAAAAAACCCTTTAAAAAAGTTTTTGACGATAAATCCTTTATTTACGAGACATAACTAAAAGTATGTTCATTGTAATACGCACGGCACGACAGTCCAAAAATCCAACATTTTAGTTATGTGTTCAATGTCTAGCACAAAAATTAACATGCTACATAGAGATAATCTAAAAATGTATTAATTTAATTGCAGTACAGTCGATCGATCTGAAATTTTGATAGATCATTTTTATTGTCGGCACGAGTCTTCCTGCAAAATTTCAGCTGGCTAGCATACAGGGAAGTGGGTTAAAAATCAATCCAAAGTTTTTTCGTCAAGTAGCAAGCAGACACCACCAGTTAATATGAAGGATTTAAAAAACAACCTTTTTTAATGAAATACAAATTTATTGTTAATTTTAATGACAACAGGTTTTATTTAAAAAAATTAAATCAACTCTATATTTAAAAGACATATCAATGATCAAGATAAAATAAATTATTAAATTAAATATATCCAATACATTTACTCCTGTTTATTTCTTCAAAAAACAAGTTTTTCAAACTTTAAAAGCAAAATCCACATTGTAACAAAATTTAACTTTCAACAAGAATATTAATTTAATTATATACCATTAGAAAGACTATCTAATTTATAAAAGTACAAGTAGCCGTTTGCAAATACATGTAATACAGTTACCCAGGCAAGCTTCAATGCTAAGCTTATACTTATAATTTAATATATTTTTAATTCAATATTTTAAGGCATTAAGAAATCCAATATTTGAATCCATAGTTGAAGCTAAATTTTTCCTAGAAATTTTTAAATGGTACTAGTATTATGTCAATGCTACAGCAACATATAAACTTTTTACTCAGCAATATGACTAGGCTTAAGTAAAAAGGCTTTAATTAAGGATTCTATAAATACATGGTTATTAATTTAATATTAATACAGATATTGGGCGTACTGACAACTTCCCTTTTTAATTCAAAATGCTTACCAAAATGTGCAAATAATCAGAGTAAAACAAATATGTACAAATAATTAACAAAAAGGTCACAATATACTTAAAAGAAAATAATACATGATACACATTGTATCCGAACTATTAAAAGTAATTTCAGAACTCTAAGAGGCAAAATAATAACTGAACACCATTTGGTTACAAGTGCATTAAAGCTAAAAGATACTTTTTTAATAGTAGACAACCATAAATATTCTTGTGTGTTGAACACAACCATTACATTAGTTATCCTCTTCAACCCTTTCATCATTATCCTCTGTATCTTGTAAGTCATCCTCAGTTTTCTCTTCTTCGTTTTCATTGGTTGCCCCAGAACCTGGTTCTGAATTTGCACTCAGAGTTTGTGCTTTCTCCCCATTTTCTTCTAACACATCTTCATCTGCTCTCATGGCACTTAGTGGCTGGGGACTTGTCACAACCTGTAAAGACCTTAATCATTACTAAGGCACAAACAGTCAATGTCAAGGAAAAGTAAATATAAACAAAAATGTTGTAATTATTTTTGAACACATGCTTGGTTTTTGGTTATATATGGTAACTAAGTGCAAAGCTAAAATCTAATGTGATCTATACAAAGCTAAATAAAAACAACAACACTTGGATTAAAAATAAAATTCATAATAAAATATTGCCCCTTAACTAATGACAGTGTGATAAGCAGTACTGGCATAAATAATATTAGAACAAGTATAATGCCTTGCTGGATGTAATAGTCAGCCCCTATTAATTTAAGTGGTTAATGTAAACAGTATTGGTAATAACCAAATGCAATGCAGATGAACAATGATACCAATTTAAATAAAATAGCTAATGGTACATATTAACTAACATTTTAGTTACCACCAACCAGTGAATATGCAGTGTAAACAGATATAACATTTAACAAATTGTCTTTTTAAAAATTATTCTTTATGGAGCACCACATCTAACCTAGATTCATGTAATTGAAAAAAATAAGTAATCTTATTTTATAATTTTTTTTATTAGTACATTTATTGCTTAGTAATATCTTGTAAAATCAAGACAACAATTATTTTGAAGTAATGCAATACAAACAAATGCTAATGATTAAGTAAAATTATGCCAACTTTGTTAATAGAGCTGTAAAATATTACTATTTTGTTATTTAGTGAATGAAATCACATGAAAGTTATTTAGAGAAGATGATGAAGTATTTCAAAATAATACTAAACACAACATTTTTTAATTAATGCTTCTTTAATGCTGTAATTAGGATTGCATTAAAAATATTGTGATTTGTTCTTTAAAATATTTCAACTTAACTGTAACATTTTTTCATGCACAACAAAAAGTATGTCTAAAACAAAAATTATTGAAAACCTTAGACTTGTATTATTTTCTTTTTAATTCAATGGAAATTTATTAAATATAAGCCCAAAATATATTGATCTGCTTAAATTAAAATTCATGATGACTCCACACAATAACTTTTTAAATTACAGGAAAAGTGAATTATAAAATAAATAAAATAAGTAACAGATGTTATGCAACTCAAAGTGTTCATGAATGAAACAATTTATTTCAGATCTTAAAATTATATAAATCAACAATTAGTATCATAACAACTAAAATTCTGTCACGTGTGTTCAAAAAGCTATAAAATATTTTGAGTTTCTATAAAAGTTAAGTGTCAGTTGTTTTATAATTTTATCCAAAATATTTTAAATAACTTACCACACCTTGCCATATTAATTTTAAGTACACCTTGCTAAGTAAAGAAAATGTAAGCAAATTTTTTTCCCTTAGCAGATGATACTGATACCAATACATGTATAAATAAAGTTTGTGCTTATGTAAAATGGAAATAGTTTAGATTTTTTAAAATAAGCTTTTTTTCAAAATCTTAATCTGAAATGGTTTAAGTTTAAGTAATTCAACAATAATTGTTTCATTCTTAAAAGCAAGTGGAAAAGAGAGTTAATAAAACTACTTTTTAAAAAAGAGAGTAATTTTCTTATAGATAAAATGTTTTAGGCAAGTAATTACAACTTAATATCATAATTAAAACATTACATCTAACAAAGGTTTTAGTGACAAATTTTGTAAAAAAAAATAATAATTCTTTTTAGCTCTGACTCACTATTCCTAACAGTATTTTTTCAATGTATAGATTGATAAAGTAAAATTTTTTAGGTCAACTAGGAAAACTAAATCTGAGAAATATTTTTGATCTTAATGCTCATTCCAAATAACAAGTAAGCCACTAAGTAGGGGGAAACTCATTTTGTGTTGTATAATTTTATAAGATAATCTTTAAAAGAAATATAAATTCAGCTACCTGTTTTTTTGTTTTTTTTAAAAACAATAATTAACAATGAAGTAAAATTAGTAAGTAGAACACACAGTTTTATAGATCATGCAGGTTTTAGTCCTACAAGCTAACCCATAATAAATATGTGATGCTAAATGGCATTCATCATGCTGCTCACTTAGAGCCCCTTGCACTTCAATTAAATAATTTTGAATTGAAGCAATCTACAAAATAAAATCTCCATGGTCTTATTCGATAACCAGCAGTGGGGATTGTGTTGAGGATGAGAAAGTCAGACGACATTAAAATGGCACTGAGGGATCTACACTAGCTTCCTGTGACTGAAAGAATAGACCACAAGATTTTGTCACTATCTTATGGCAGTTTGGAAGGATCAGCACTGTAGTATTTGAGGGAATTAACATAGAAACATGTATCTCTAAAATGGCTGTGATTTTCTATGCAGTCCCTTTTGAATGTTCCCGCTGTGGATGGACACAGGTGAAAATCCCTTGACGTGCACTCATTGGAATCAGCGGCACAAAAATTGTGAAATAGTCTTCCAACATTTTTGAAAGAGTGAAAACAAAGAAAAATGTGAAGATTTTTTGGAAAGAGTTTTTTTTAACAGAGCCCAGTCTAGCATGAACACTGCTTACACTAAAAAAGAAAGCATTCATTCATTCAACCATTAGCAAACTCCTTTTTTTAGCAAACTAGACGCACTCAGTTAAAACAAGGGGCTCAACAAGCAAAGAGCCTTAAAATTATAGATATAATTGTGCTAATCATATCTTAATGAAATTTTTAAAATGCAGCCACTAAATTTCAAATAATAAATAATAAGTTGACCATAAGCAAAACTAACAAAAAATAAATTAAATGCTGAAAAAAGCCATAACTTAAGCTCTAGAAATGTAACATATGGCATCAATGACCATACTTGTTAAGCATAATTAACAATGCAGAACAATGCAATGAAATCAAAAGGGAGGGGAGGCAATATGGGGCTTTCATCAGTATGTATACAATTGAGAATTATCAGAGATGCATATATATATATATATATATATATATATATATATATATATATATATATATATATATATATATCAGGTATATGCATTAAATTAGTTGTATGAAGGCCTAATTTGAGTACTAATAATACAGCCTTGAACAATTTTAATAATCCACTGAACTGAATATTCTAATTTACAGAAAAATAAAGAAACAATTGGGTATTAATTACTTTTAGTGCCTTACTGCTTAATATTTTTTCTCTCAATTGCATATTTTATGAATTTCCCCAAAGTAGCTCTATGATCTATCACACAATCACTGTGAGCATACCTCATAAGCATTGGGATCAAAAGTTCCTATTTCAAAAGCTCCATTATCATCAGCCGGCATCTGGCTTACATTTGGTTCATATGAATTAATGGAAGAATGTTGCTGCTCATCCGCTAGTTGTTGCTGTACATATTGTTGTTGTAGCTGTTGAAGCTGATATTGCTGCTGCTGTTGTATTTGTTGCTGGTGTAACTGCTGTTGCAGCTGCTGCTGTTGCAATTGAAGAATTTGTTGCTGCTGAGCTGTAGGAACAGAAGGTCCTGGATGCTGCAGACTTGGAGGGAGTGATGGATTAAATGTGTTGGCAGCAGGTGATGAGTTATCCATTGCAATAGGTGGTGGTGGTACACGTGTATTAGCAATCATCTAGGTATACAAATAAAAACAACCTTTAAATGTTATTTTAAAGAACATATATAATCCATTAACTAAAATCCTTTGTCTAGATCAATTCTTGGAAAGAAAAATTATAAAACATAAGGATTTTATTACAAAGTAAAGCAGCATTCTGACAAGAATAGCAGTTTATCTTAAAATGCTAGTTGCCCTAAATGAAATAGACAGTGGAAAACTTCTGCATTATAATAAACATTGTCTTCTTACAATAAATCGTAAAAATGTGTTCCCTAAAGATATCGTGTGAAATTTATAAAAAAAAGAATTTGACTTCCTTTTTTCACTATAGTATCTATTAAATCAAGGGTTCCCAACCTTTTTGTACTCTAGAGCACATTCTAAAATATCGGTAGGTTGGCGGGCACCACCTTTTTTTAAAGGACAAACTCCATCCATAACTTCTCATTTTCCCATTATTTATTTTCTTATATTCATAATTTATTAATAAATAATAAACAAAAATGTTTCAAAATAATAAAATTATTTTTCAAATTGCATACACACAGAGAAATGTATTTAAAAAAAGTTTTAAAAAAAGTTAAAATAAGTAAAATGTAAAAAAATCTTTTTTTAAAAAGGACACGCTTTTATTTACATATAGAAATTGCACTAAATATGTATTATACAAAAAAAAACATTTTCCACTAACTGAAAATTGAACCTCGTACCCCCATGTCGGCAATCGATCACGCTTATATTTCGGGCAGCAAGACTTGATGTTGATAGTACTTTTTAAAGTTATAATAATTGTATCCCTCTAGGGCGAATTGAGGCATGGTTCATTGACGCAAGTGATAATATTTTATATAGACAAAAACTAAAAGTGCAATAATTTCAATACGGTACATTCGATCGATCTGAAATTTTGATACAATGCATTGTCATCCAAGATCTATCTGTGGTAAAAAAATTTAGATCTCTAGGACCATCAGAAGTGGTATAATTTTACGTTTCAAGTTTTGAAGGAAGGATGGATGGATGGAAGGATGGATACAACATACAAACAATGTGACTTAAATAAGTTACGTGTAAAATGTAAAAAAAATCTTTTTTTTAAAAGGACACGCTTTTATTTACATATAGAAATTGCACTAAATATGTATAATACAAAAAAAACCATTTTCCACTAACTGAAAATTGAGCCTCGTACCCCCATGTCGGCAATCGATCACGCTTATATTTCGGGCAGCAAGACTTGATGTTGATAGTACTTTTTAAAGTTATAATAATTGTATCCCTCTAGGGCGAATTGAGGCATGGTTCATTGACGCAAGTGATAATATTTTATATAGACAAAAACTAAATACTAAAAGTGCAATAATTTCAATACGGTACATTCGATCGATCTGAAATTTTGATACAATGCATTGTCATCCAAGATCTATCTGTGGTAAAATTTTTAGATCTCTAGGACCATCAGAAGTGGTATAATTTTACGTTTCAAGTTTTGAAGGAAGGATGGAAGGAAGGGTGGATGGATACAACATACAAATATTGTGACTTAAATAAAAGCGTGTAAAAAACAACACAAATACAAAGAAAACATTTTATAAAAAGATATATCAATATGTCAATGTGATCTTTGGCATTGCATATCATTGGCTAGTGTCTCACAATTAGGAGAGTATGACGATAATCCGGTTAGCAAACAATCATAAAGATGATAATCAGTGAGTCGAGATCTATATTTTAAGTTTATTAAGTTAAAGTTTGAAAATAATGATTCGCATAAATTTCTCGAACCGGAAAATGATTCAATTTTATATGCTGCTTTTTTCAAAAATGGGAACTTTGATCTGTCTACTGTATTCCAAAAGTCATCTGATATTAAGGATTTTAGCAAAATATCATTCTTAAGATCCAAAATTTCTAACTCTAGTTCTTCTGGCTTACCTTGAACAAAATAAGTAATACATGCGGCCATTTCCATTACATTTATTTGGCAAGTAAAAGGATTGATACAGAAGGAAACAATTGTCTGTATTTGTTTAACTGCAAAAATCTCTCTTCAAACTGATGCTTAATAAATAATGACCCGTTTAATTCATTGTTACCTAGCATTTTCTTCATGTGGGAAATGCACGAGAGAATGTTATGAAAAAATTCTGTCTCTGTCGAATAGTGGCGGGCACATACGGATCGTTCCGCGGGCGCCATGGTGCCCGCGGCACGGGGTTGGGAACCCCTGTATTAAATAAATGAGCTCTCCTTAATTTGAAATAGGTCAATATTTTTATGAATGTGTGAACAAGCTTTTTAGACGTAACAGACCTGCCAACCTGCTAGGAATAAAAATCTGTATAGGGCTCCGCGCGCAGAGTCGCGGCACCCTGGGGCGCAGGTTTAAGAACTACATACTAAATAATAAAGTTATCATTGAACCCACCACCTTCAATAGATAATTGGGTCTGGCACAGATTGCAAATGTTTCGCCACAGGGTGATGGCCGAATAAGTGAGTGTTTTTCCGAATACTGGTGCTGTTTCGAAAACGAATTCTTTATTTGTTTAGTCAGACAAAGTCTTGGTACTATTACTATCACTCTCAAGCCCAGTCGCTGGAAATGCGTTTTTAGCTGTTTTCTTTAAAAATGTATACACTTTTTAAAAAAGAAAGTCACAGAACAGCTGAATTATTATTCTTTTATTAGTCTGGTAAAAGGAAAAATGTACGATCGGATGGCAAACGAAGAAAGATTTAGAAAGGGTGGTTAGCAATCGGATGGCCAACGAAAAAAGATTTAGAGATGGCGGTTCGCTTGGATAAACCTAGGGAGTGGCATTATAAAAATACACGCTCCCTTCCCTTTATTTTTCGCCTTTTATCATTCTTATGATTATTTTTTGTTGCCACTTTCGGATTTTTATAATGTGAAAAATGTTAATGGTCGAAAAATGGTCTTGTCGGAATTCCAGAATCAGGGGTAAAAAATCTGTATTAATCCTGAAAAATCGGAATGGTTGGCAGGCCTGACGTAATAACCCCATTATTGTTAAGCTGCAGCTGCATCAAAATAGTTTTAATTCAAAATTATTCACTTTAAATTTTGTCTCAATAATAAAGATTATATTTTATGTATCAAAATATGAAATGTGTTTTTGGGCATTAAAAGAGGATAGAAAATATCTACCTGAATGCCTGCACCACTTTCAGCAAACACAAGCCCATCATTACTGTTTTGAGAGAGAACAGAGGCAGGACTTGCAGAGTTACGTCCATAAGATGGTTCCTGACCAAATTTACCGTCTCTAGTGGATTGAAGTTCATCGTTGAGAGAATTTCAAAAGATTGATACAAACATACAAAAATATTAAGTTGGACATTTTAACTCATCTAATATCTGGTCAATTATTTAGATAAATCATCTCAACATAATGCACTTTGTTAATGTAAACATTTAACTCCTTAGTCCAAATTCCTTGTGTTCATTAAACCTGCTACCACAAGGTTTTAGCAATCAAGAGGCAATATGACAATGCTTCTGAATTAAAATTTTTAAAAACTCTTTTTTTATACCATAATCTAGTTTCCTGTACCACTACAATAATAATGAATAACTTTTTAAAACAAAAATTAAAATAGTAATTGGTGGTCGGACACTTCAAACCCGGACGGTTCGACCCTGCCAGTTCGACCACAGGACGTTTTGACCCCGGTCGGTTCGACCACGGAGGGTTCGACCACGGAGGGTTCGACCCCGGACAGTTCGACCACAGGACGTTTCGACCACAGGACGTTTTGACCCCAGGACGTTTCGACCCCAGGGTGTTTCGACCCCGGACGTTTCGACCCTCTTGGTTCTACATTGTGAAATGATTTTATTTATTCTTTGGGTTTTTTAAAAATATTTTTAAAAATTAATTTTTTGGTATATTATCCATTAAATTTTTTTAATGTTTATATTTAAGTCGTTCAAATGTTTTCACCATGATAACAAAAACAAACTAAAGTCGATTTTTTATTTATTTATTTTGTTTAAATATATTTTTTAAATTTATTATTTTTTATATTTTTTAAAGTGTCGACATGCTGAACGCAGGCGCTGAAACAATAACAAACCCGCGCCCTTGCAGTCATTTCTGTTTCTTGTGTTGTTTAACATGTATATATCTCCCTAGCAGAAATACTGATTTTAATAAGACGTACAAAGTTGTCAGTATTTAAAGTTCATCAAATTCAATAGTTTATACCGCCCCCTAGCAGACAATAACATTCAAGCTGCTGGACCCGTATGACCGGACTGAACGTTACGTTGTTGTTTACATTTCCTCCGAGGGTTTCATAAGCCCGTGTTACGAAGGCTACACTCAGTGACCACCACAGCAAGCCGTGTGCTGGCGAGGGTAAATATAGTAAGTGGGGGCAGAGAGAATGTAGGCACCTTTAGAAAGGACTGTCTGACCACATTGCCTTTGTTTTGTCCGATTACATCGGACGGGCGGGGGGGTTGGAGTTGGATTGGTTTGGAAGGACTTTCTACCTCATAGGAATGATGCATTGATCACAATCATGAATTCGCATTGAATATTGACTGGTTGTCAATAACAATTTCAAATTGTATTTAATTTTTAATGGATAATAATTTTAAGCTAAATTATTTTTAGTAAATGGATAACATGTAAACATGTTTATACCAAAAATTACTTTTAAAAATAATAAATTTTAAAAAGTATATTAAAAATTTATATTTAAAAAATATACGGTGTAGATACGAAGGGGGCGAATCGTCCGGGGTCGAAACGTCCTGGGGTCGAACTGGCAGGGTCGAACTGGCAGGGTCGAACCGCCCGGGGTCGAAGTGTCCGTAATTCTAGTAATTAGGTTAGCAAATTGTTTTTTAAGAAACACATCACAATTTGCTTTAGCTAATTTAGAGTTAAAACACATTTGTTATATATTTTAGAGATAATAGGACAGGAGGAGAGAAAATAAAAAGCACTATTTAAAAAAATACCTACCCATAACCAGTCGCATTTTGACTCTGATTTTCAGAAGCAACAGGCATGCAGAGATACTCTGATCTTAAACAATTTTCTGCAGTTGGTCTTAGTACAGGATTAGGGTGCATAACTTTCATGAGAAAAATGCCAAGGTTTCGATCCTAATGGATGTAAAAACTTTCTTTTACAATTTTTGAAATTTTTAAAAGGTTTGAATTTTATCATAAAAAATGCAAATATATTAAATAATAGGAAAAAATTGAAACTCTACCAGTGGCAAAGATGAAAAATCCACAGTTCCATCTCTAGTTTCTGAAAATGATATATTCGGATGGTGCATCTGAAAAAATACATTTTATGACATATTTCAAAGGAATAAAAAATTATTTTATGCAATTATTAATTCTTTTTTCTGTACAAAAAATGACACAATAGTACATCTTTACCATTCTATATTTGCTACGAATTTTAGTATCATAAAAATGATACTGCCCATACATTACTATTTGAAAACGGATATTTTGTAACAAGGTGAATGCTTATGTGGATTAAAAAGAGCAGAGAAAAAAGTAAAACATCTAACCCACAATGCAAGCAGACCAAGACAGTATACATCCAAAGAATGAGACGGTTCAGCTGACATCTTATTCAGCTTGATCTCTGGTGCTGTTAGCTCAACCCCACTACTAGTTGTGTATCTGCTTCTACACCTTTCTGCCTGCAAGTCATAAAAGATAACACTGAATGCATAATAATAATGGTGATGCCACCCAAATCTTTTAAAATGAGTCTAATTCTTAATGATTTCTAAACACCCAGTTGCATAATATATTTTAAAAAAAAAGATATTAAGCTTCTTTAAAAGTCATTGAAAGTAATAAAGACTATTATTTCAACTTACATCTGACATCGAAAAATCAGGTGGCAACAGTCTAGCAGTACCATCACCGTCAACTACAATATACTCAGGCTGTATCTGGCCATGGACGAAATTGAAGAGATGCAAACCCTGAAGAGCTATGCACAAACCCTTCACAATGGACTGACATTGCTGCAAACAGAAAAGAACATTACAGGTTTCTTTAAAACATTTTTTTTTAAAGACCATACACCAATGGTGTTACCTTCAAAATTTAAAAAATAATTTAAAAGATCATATACATGACAGTTTGAACCTTAAATCGCAAATAAAAATTGGAAAAAAATACTTCAAACATTTTTTTAAAGCCTTTTATTTAAAATTCTTCCCACCTGCTTCGTCAAAGGTGCTGCCTCTACCAAGGTAGACAAAAGTTGCCCTCTTTTCTTGACTTCCACAAAAGCATGACGATTATCCTAACAAAGTAACATAATGTGAACTGTATTTAAATAAAATTTTAAATTCTAAATTACAGTACAGTTGGATTTTCATTACAAACTTTGAAATTACCTTGACATACCTATATCAGACCGATAGAAGCTATTTTAATCTTAAACACTATTTACTGTACATTTTTCACCATAAGCAATCAAACTAGAATACACAATACAATATTTATTTCTGAAATATCAGGAAGAAGTCAAGTGATTCCAGGACCTGATTTCTTTTTGGAGGCATCAACATGCATTTCAAAAGTAGGTTACAATTTTTTAAGATCACTTCTATAAAGACTTTTTTTATGGATCATTTGCCGTGTTGTTTTGCATCAAGCTAGATGATGCTATTTTTTTTCTAGGTTAGCTTCCTTCAATTTTTTCAAATCTTTCTGACAAATATAGAAATGTTACTTCTTAAAATATGGCAGTTTTGATCTAAGACCCTCTTTGGACTGTATCTTGAAGTCATAAGAGCTTCAAATTCAGCTCAATACAAACCCATTCCCAACCGATGGACAATGCTTATTATTAAACTTATTTTCATGAGTTACATTATTCAATGCTTTCCTTACATTTTTATCATATGAAACTAATTTCAAACCTTGTCAAAAAAAACAGCATAAACAGGCTCTAGATACAGAGAGGAAGCATTGGAGTACAATGCCATCTGTGAAAGAAATTCCTCTTTGCTTAACTTGCTGGCACTTCCTAAAAAATATTCCTGAAAAAAAAAGGAATAGTATTTTTGTCTAAACTTTAGCAAATCTCTTAACACTCCAATCCTAAAAGTAAATTTTAAAAAACAAATGCACAAACTGAGTCTCTATCATTCGATTATGTCCACAGCCCAGGTGACTGCAAAAAAGAGTTGAGATAACGGATGATTGAGATAAACTGAAACCAATATGGCGGCAATATGTGCTTGAAATTTCTTTACATACATGGCTAATAAATGAGAATGTACATGTATGTATGTGATGGAGCTGATGAAAATCCGAAAATATAAATCCGTCGGATTCGAATGCGGATTTGGTCAACACTTGGCTAAAAGGTTTAGAAAGCTCGGATGAAAACAATGTTTGGCGAGAGGGGTGTATCTAAAATACGTTCATGACCAAATACGACGTCTAATCTATGGACAGCTGAGTAAGGGTCCAGGAGTTTAGTTATATCTGTTTTCTTTATTTCGGGTTTTCGAAAGTCTCTAGGTTTTTTAATTTTATTTACGATTTCTACGGCCGTGTTTGATCTGAAAATGGTAATTTTTCAAATTCGAATCCGATGGAATTTTTTTTAAAAATCCGTCGGATTTGAATTTGCTCAAAATACGTAGAAGTTTGAATGCCGTCGAATTCAAACTTCGTCACATCCCTACATGTATGTGTTTTTGTTGTTGTTTTTTTACACAAAAGCGTTGCTGTAACTTGTTCAATGAAGCGATCAATTTGTTTGATGAAGCCAGCTGCAATTTACTGCAGTTCATTTTTGTGTGTCGCCTAGTCAAATCTTTAAAACCATTAAATTTCAAATTACAGTCGAAACCGCTTAAGTCGACGGCGTTGGGGTATGACAAATGGCGTCGACATAACCGATGATCGAGTTAAAACGAAAACCAATATGGCGGCAAAATATTAACATGTGCTTGAAATTTCTTTATGTACATGATTAATCAGTTAGCGTTAATTAGTGATGGGATGATTAATCGGAATCGTAACGGAACCCTAATATTTCTTCACTCTTTCCTAAGGTTGTAATGAACGTTCGTTTTTAAGGACCGTTTAAAATTTAAATATAACCATGGTTCCCACTCAGGAAAACGGGAAAAAGTCGGGAATTCTTAAAAATAAACTCTCGGCCTTGAAAGTCGGGAAAAGTTATGACTAATCGGGAATTTATATATATATATATATAATATAATATATTTATGCCGAAGTAAAGGACTTTGATTACGTCTCTGTCATGTTTCGATTACATTTAATGAAAAATAAGTTACCAGTTTATAATTGTCTGCGCATGCGCTAAAAGGTAGGGGTCTACCGATATGCCTTTTTGCCGATATTGCCGATACCGATATTACCGATATTTTTTTTGCCGATATGAGTGCCGATATGAGTATTTGTTAGGACAAAAACCAGCGGTCATATTTGATGACGTCATTCTTAAATTTATCACTCGTAATTATTTACCTTTAATATTAGGGGACTACCGATACGCATTTTTGCCGATATTACCGATATTTTTTTTCCGATATGGATATTTGTTAGGACAAAAACCAGCGGTCTTATTTGATGACATCATTCTTAAATTCATCACTCCTAATTATTTATATTTTATATTAGGGGTCTACCAATAAGCATTTTTGCCGATATTACCGATTTTTTTTCCGATATGAGTATTTGTTAGGACAAAAATAACAGCGGTCATATTTGATGACGGCATTCTTAAATTTATCACTCGTAATTATTTATATTTTATAATTAAGGGGTCTACCGATATCCAGTTTTGCCGATATTACCGATTTTTTTTCCCGAAACGAAGTTTCCGATGTGTTTACAAGTTCCAGTTCATGACCTACATAGGACTCATAACAAAACGAACCGACCTTTATAAAAATGTACAAGCATATTAGGTAATCCTTTTGAAACTTCAACCTTGACTCATAATTATTAATTCTAACCAATAGTTTAACTGCTTTTGCACACGGCCACCTTTTATGAATGAAACAATGAGAACAAAGTACAATAGTAATAGAGTGAAAATGAGGCTGAAGGTTGAATGGTTGCCAATGACAACAAGTCTTCACACGGTACATTTTGTTATTCCATACGAAACGAAATGTTTTAGACATCTGCGATTCTGTGTGCATCTTTGCTATTAGAGCAATTACGTGAACATAATGTTTACATGTTAAACATTTATTAGAGCAATTACGGTATACTTGGCATCGGCACTATTTACACAGTATTTCTGAGTATACGAAAATCGGCCGATACCTAAACAATATCAAAGCACATGGCACACTGTATCGTGGCTGCACATATTAATACTAGAACTCTTTTGACTATTTCAATACCGGTATCAGGGTCGATATACTAATTTGTCGAGATATTGTAAATCTAAATGATATATTTTTTTTTCCGTTTTTTTTGGGGGGTCAAAATGTCACTTATTATGAAATATCGGTGACGTCAATATCGGGACCTTTACATGCTACCGATACCGATATTGCCGATATCCAGATATCGGTGCCGATATATCGGCCTGGCCGATATATCGGTAGACCCCTACTAAAAGGTCAAAGTTTACGCTTCGCCGTGTCACAGTCGCGTTTGCCGTCGTATCAGCGAATTTAAAATACAAATAAACAAATCAATATGGTTATTTTAAGTTTAATGCTTTTGACGTGCAGGATATCTGTTACTTAACTATCAGAACGTTCTCGAATTTCCTCAGTCAATCAAACTTGTAATATAAATAAAACTATTGTGGCCTTGACCGTTGATCACAGCACGCTGTGGGCTGTGTGTACTGTGTTAGATCTCGGCCGGCAAATAAGTCTAAGCGAATTTTTTTAAAAAATCATTCCTTATCAGAAATGATTTCATTTCATCGTCACGCGCGTGTTAGTGTCACAGTCACGTATCTTACTGGTAACAAAGCAACAACAAACTTTTAAAAGAATAATAATTTATTAATTTTTTATTTAATTATATAAAAACCACCGTCTATTCTCGATACAAACCTTTATTTTCATTTCTAAAGATATTCGTTTATCTTTAAAAATAAAATGATTAATGCATCAGAAAATGAATTAAGTTTAATAATAATATAACATGGACTGCGAAATAATGACGATTCACGACCTCTAACGCGATTGTCCAGTACCTCGGGTGAATACATACTCCATGGATACACGTCGAATTATAATTCACACACGCAAAACATCCGGTAAAGTTCTTTGAAATCTCGTAGAATCACATAATAGCCGGAAGTCTCGGAAGAAAAGCGAGATGTCAACACTGTTTTGAACTAAAAATGACAGAGTGCATTCCTAGGCCAACCGACGAAAATCGAGCTAAGCAAGAGGACCAAATTTGCAACTTTACTTGCTTAGCTCGATTTTCGTCGGTTGGCCTAGGAATGCACTCTGTCATTTTTAGTTCAAAACAGTACTAGGTTTCGGCGACTTAGAAAAATCGAACTAGCCGATGAAAAAATGCTAAGACAAAGAGAGAATTTGGCGGTTCCAATAAAAAACGTCGACATAATAGGGTGGTCGAGCTAACCGAGCTCGAGGTAAGTGGGTTCGACTGTAAATATAATTTCGACAAGTTGAAGAGTGCAACATTTTTTTTAAAAAATAATTTAATATCATTTACTTAGTTTGGCTCCCACTTTTTATTTCTAAATTAATATTTTTTTTAATTTACTGAGATGGCGGGAAAAACACAAGAGGGGTAAACAGATGACATCAATGGTCACAAAAGGGTGCTCTCAACTTACTGCCACTTGCAATAGCTCTCTTGCCCGGTTGCCGGTTTTCAGAGAGGTAACCAATGTTTTAACTGGCAAATTTGCCTTCATTTGTGCTTGAGATATTAAAGTTCGGCGACAAAAAAAATCAACATTACTGATGATCCTACATGTGGAAGAAAATCAGAAGCCCCGAGCCTAATGCTCTTTATAGGTCTTCCCGGAAGACCCTCTCAGCTATCTGGCCCCCAAGGGGACGAAACAGCTGAGAAACCCCCCCGGAAGCGGTCGCTTCTGAAGCGGCCACGTAAGCTTCCAGGAAATAAAGTCGAAAATGCCTCCCACTAAATTGGCCTCACAAGGAGGGGTGGAATTCCTTGCTACGACCCGCTACCATTTTGGCGCCACCCCGACAAAGCATACAGGTCTCCATGGTTAGGACGGGCGGGGATCACCAAAGACCTACCTAGGGTGTAACCCCCACTGGAAGGCTTCCTCAGAGCTGGCATCTGTTGCGTTCTTCGCGTCTGTTGCGTTCTTCGCTGTACCTTTTGCTAATCCGTACTGGCACTCCTGGTCCTAAACCGGCACCGCTCAATAGCGTTGCAAGTAAAAATGAGGGGGAAGAAATGGTGGCTTCGGATTTACCCGTCCCTCAACGGGTACTTTAGTTTTCATCATTGACAATGCATTTAAGATGCTTTGTCTAAGATCCGTACAGTGACTGTAATCATATGTGACTAGCACCTAACATATCGGACTTCGGCATTGCCTGCTAGGAGTTGTCGGTTTTGGGTCGTGGTCAGGTCCCCGGCCTTACTTGTCCGCCGAGCCCGTAGAGGCCACCCCTTCTCAACGGACATTACTGATAAGAAAGTGCGAAGACAAAGAGAGAATTTTGCGGTTCCACTTTAAAAGGGTCCACATAATAGGATTGGCAAGTGAATGAATAATTTATGTTTTCTTAAATTTAAAGGTGAGGAGAAGAAACAGGTAATGTAAATATATAATTTTACCTTTATGAACACAGGTTCATTGTCCAGCTGCGAAACAAACATCCCATTTAGATTGCTCCCAACAGGTGCCATAGTATACTGGTCTGGTGCATGAGAAAGCTTGACTAGACCTTTGTATGCCTAATCATAGAAACAAATTTTTATATGCATTAAAAATAATATGTGAGTCCCATAACCTCGTGGTTGTAAGGAGTTCTAATGTTTCCATTAGTACTTTCTCTGGGCTTGTTAGACCTGGCGGCGCCCATCTCCTCTCCAGGTCAGCGGAGGACTTTTAAGCACTAGTCATTCATCAACATTTTTATTGTGGCTTTAACGTGGGATAGATCCCATGCCCCTCAGCTTGTAAGGCGAGCGTACTATTAACTTCGCTATCCAGCCGCCCAAAAATAATGTAGTCAACAACAAATAGTACATAGTAATGAAGGAACATGTTCAAAAAAATGTATAGAATTATAAAGTTTATCCCTATCTTTCAGATCCAGTGACAACCTGGGTATGTGGCCATGGTGAAGAATTTTCACTTGCTGTAACTGTTTTTTGTTGGTACATAAGGTGTAGTCTGGTATATTTTGTAGTTAGTTTGGCTTGAGGTGTTGTTCAGTGAAAAATTTGATGAGTTAGTGTATCTTTCGGATGTTTACAGAGAGGGTGTTTTGTCTGGTTTTGAGCTGAGTTGAGAATTAAGTTGCATGTCCTGTGCCTAGGCAAAATCTTTAGACCTGCCATGCCTTTGGAAGTAGTTTATTTGTTGAAAATTTTAACTTATTATAGGCTCATTATATTTTGCTGTACCAAAATGTCATCAGCCTGCTGTGTGCATCAACAAACAATTAGAAATAATCTTGGTGAACTCTGTATCATTTAAAATTGCAACTGTGTCAAGTAGTATTTACAGAAAGAAAACTTTGACGTAAAATGCATATATATGGAAATCACAGCTCTTGACTTACAGCAATTCTTATTAGCCTCAATATCATTTTTCATTAAAAGAAGAAAGGACTAAGAATACAAAATGGCACCATCCATATTTATTGCGATATTCAACATAGATGTGATTGTATAGCATTTTATCACTGGTATGGTTGAAATAATACTTAAATATAAGTTGCAGATTGAATTTACTTGTAAGCGAAATTATATTTAAACCCTATATTGGAATGGTTTTTATTATTGGTGATCTTTATTGCTTAGAGTTTTAAATTTGGTTTATATTATAGTATGTATGGTAATTTTTATCTAGACAGACCAGCTAAATAATCTGACATTATCAACAGGAAGAAAATTAAGCTTGTTTGCAAGAGTTCTATTCCTTTAAAAAAAATTTAATTTGTGATCTTCATCATAATCTTAATTTTAATGGAGGCCATTTGAATTGGCTGCCACACCACAGAAGCACCCTTAAATGAAGTTCGCCTGTCTTTATGACATTTCGAGGGTTAACAAATACAAGAAATTTATCACAAAAATAATGTGTTAATTAGTTAATCTTTGGATTTATAAAGGATTGCACATATCTATTAAATTTAAAAAGATGGAAAAAGATCTCTACTTACTAAATATGTGGCGAAACCTGCATCAGACTCTCCATTTATCAACTCGGGAAAATGTGCACTGGCCAACTCACTTAGATCAGCCTACAAAAATTAATTAAAACAGGAGAAAATTTTCAGCTTTTAAAAGCACAATAATTATTTTC
The DNA here is from genome assembly GCA_944989445.1 of Ampullaceana balthica. NCBI lineage: Eukaryota > Metazoa > Mollusca > Gastropoda > Lymnaeidae > Ampullaceana > Ampullaceana balthica. The sequence goes on along the minus strand of CALYLW010000152.1, from coordinate 693,164 downwards.
TTTTTTAATGTATAAAGCCCCAAAGCGCGCCTTGTCTCTAATACTAAAGTGCGGTTAAGCGCGCTCTATTTAATAATGAAATCATAGAAAGTAGAAACTCTTCGACTTCCGGCAATGGCGGTGTTTGCCTTTGCGTTTTCGCTCGTTTCGCTGTAGTTTTTACTTTTTTTTTGAAGATGTGATTTTGCTATACTTTTTTTGTAAAAATAATAGTACTAAACTACAGGTAAAAATAGTATTAAACTGAAGACGGTCTTTTGGACACCTAAAATAACCATTCTTACCCTAAAAGATGAAGTCAGTATGACAATAATAATATAAATACATTTTCAGCAATTTTTAAAAATTCATAACCAATTAATCACAATAAACATGAAATCCTTACAGGACTGAGGCGGAAGTTTGCAGAAAACCTTATGGGGCTTTAAACATTAAAATAAATGTGAAGTTCTTACCAGCAGCTTATCTTCTTCTTTAAGAGCCTTGTGGATGTTGTTCCTTATATTCTCCAGATCTTTAGCTATTTCTTCTAGTTCTTGGGAGTCTTGATTCTGGAACAAAAAAGTTGTTGTATGATGAATTTATTATTTCTATATGGCATCAACGCTATCTATTATATTAATTATAAAAAAATTAAAATGCACGAATCATTAAGGGCTTATATTTAAATGAACTTGGTTTTGTAGAATGCCAGCACATCGAGTATCACCACCAGTCTTAATAAACGTTCAACACCAAGGAAATACATACATGATAACCTAATTTGGCTGTACTACTCGAACATACATGATAACCTCCTAATTTGCTGTATCTTACCTCTTCAGCATCTACCTTATCAGCAAGCTTATGCCTTAATTTGGATTTCATATTTTTTATTTTGGATCTCACACTATGCAGTTCATTAATAGAGGGGGTTGAGTTCAGCCATGGAGCTATTTGATCTTTCAAGGACGTGAACTCATGTAATACATTTGAGAGATGGTCTACACAGCTAGACTCTTCCCTCAAATCATTGAGAAGAGCTTGGACTAGAGTGGCAATAAATATAGCATCCGGACTGTTTTCCTGATTTACAAGTATACAAAATAAAAAATAAGCATACAAAATTATCAGAGTGATAAAATGAGTTACAAATTGACCCGCTGAAAATATACGATTTCCAAAAGAAATAGCATAAGTCTTACAACCTTAAGATATTACAGATTGAAGTTTAAAAAATTATAAAGAATTAATTATTTTTCACCAATTAATTATTAATTCAGCTTCTTGAAATCAAATTAAGATTATATTGAAACTAAAGCAGATTGAGATAAGGAAATACTAATGTATACAAATCAACATCAGCTATTCAAATTGTGGACTCACAGTATCAGCAACAGAAATTTCCTGCTGTAAAGCCTTTGCATACAATTTCAGTGTGCCATCAAGGTCGTCTGACATATCATCATCTTCCAGTTCAAGATTAAGGGAGATGGACTACAGATAAAGCAGTAACAATCAACGTAGAAAATTTAAGAAGATAATATTTATGGGTTAACAATGGAAAATAAAACGCTTCCACGACATTTAAAAAAAATTATTAAAAGCATTTAATTAAAGTGAATTTAAAAAATATTAAATAACTCACGCTTTTTAACTTTTCTAAAACACCGTTGACAGAAGATTCCATTGTGTCACTATAACGTCTAGCTCCAACTATATCACCTTTTTTTTTAATCTAATAAAAAATTTTTTAGAGCACATTTTAAAAATTTTTTTAAAAACAAATACAATGTTCATTGTCATATTGTGTTTATGATTACAAGATTATGTTGGGATTTTAAAATTTGACAATAAAATGGTTACTTTCACTTGGAGGGAGCAACATTCATGACAGTAACAAAGATACTTGCATCCCAAACGCTTATTCCAATAAAAGATTAAAGTTATAGCAAAATTTTATTGAAAAATAAATAATACCTTCCACTCCTCAAATGATGGAAGTAAACTTTCAATTAATGGCAAATGGGGCACTGTAAACTTTGTGAAGGCATCATAATGCTTGGTGAGTGCTGACACAATGTCCTGTTGGTTGGAAATAATGGCAATTTTAAGTGACAATGAAAACTATTCTTCTGTTACATAAAAAATAAAATTACAAAAACTTCAAAATTGATAAGTTTAATATCAGATTTAAATTAAAATATTACCTGCACCTGTTTACCCCTGTCAAGTAAGGGTACTTTATTGAGTTCCTCTATAGCAACAGTCAGTCTATCAAAGAGTTCCTTCTTTTGTAAATTTCTTGCCTCTGTTTTTTCTTTAAGGATTGACTAGAGAAAAAAGATCGTGACATTATTAAAGGTAATATCAAATTTTATAAAGACACATAAAGGATATGTTTTTCCAGTTAGAAAATTCATATTACATGTAAAAGAAAACTTGCAATATTTTATTATAATATAATTTATAGTTTTTCTTATTATTCAAATAATTATAAAAATGCAACTAAATTTGTTAACACAAGATTTATTTTTTTTAAATATAATAAAGTGTTCGAATATAAAACAATTCTTTTATTTCAATATGTTTACTGAACCCATGTCTTTTTAGAAATAATAAAACATAGTGTATGATGCTTACACTATCAGAACACTTGCGTATTTCATCTTGTGCACTTTTGTAGGCACTTATAGACTTGCAAACTTCAGGTATAGACTGTGCCATATGGATACCAATTTTACCAGGACTTTGCACCAAAACTAAAGCTGTGTCTAAAGGTGTCTCTTTATCAAGGGGGAATTGATTCCTACAATTGAAAAACAAAATCAGTGCCAGACAAATATACAAATAAACTATAGTTACAAATTTTACCACCAAATGATGGGGATTTAAGGGTGTGCTATCATTGCAACACATCAAGGAGGTTTAAATTATTAACAAATTATTTATTTAGGTTAAGTCTTTCCAATAATAGTCAACCTGACCTGTGGGTGTAGAAACTTATAATTATGAAGTTTAATCTTAGTCCATCTGTTTGAAATTGACCCAAGGCAGACTCCGCATTAATAGTGTATATGCTCATTGTAATTTTTTAACATAACATAATTTTTTTGTTTAAATCTGAATTTACCAGACAACTTCAATATTGTCTTCATAGATACTATCCTTTTCTGCTTTAATTAAGACAAAGTATATCCATTTATGAAAATTTTAAAATATTCCGTTCAGTTTTAAAGTTATGTCCATTTTAGTATTTGTAATTTAATGCTCCATCATTATTTTTTGATGTTTCGGCATCAATAATTCTTATTAAAAGCTCTTAAGCTAGGAAACTATATAGTCTTGAAATCCTGATGTGCTTAGAGTAGGCAAGGCCATTTCTTTTTTTACAAAGCAAATTGAAAGCAGTTGAAAATTTTAAAAGCTAAATGTAAACACAAGTTATTTCAAACAGAAAGGGGGCAGAAAGAGTTGTAGTCTATTATTTGTTAACTTAAATCAATGACTCAATTATATCAACGATTGGCACAAACATGACCAGGAAAATCGCCTGTATTTTGGCGATTAGCAGGGAAAGAGTAAATCTTGACCGGTTTACTGTAACTTCAGTTCAGTCGACAATTGAAGAATAGTATAGTGATTCAATGTATAACAGGGGTGCCACTCACTGGGAGCTGTGAACCCTGAAATCCCTTTTTAAAAATTTCTTGAATCCTGAAAATTCTTTTATAAATTTTTCAAACCCTGAAAATTTAAACGTAACAAAGTGCACTGTAATTTTCATTTTCCAACCAATTATATCCATCATCACATGTGTTTAACACTTTTCCCCATATCGACAATATTTATTTCACATTCGCAATAAGAATTTTGAGACAGTTTAAAGGAAAAAGTATATATGAATATGTACATAATTGTATATATATATATATAGGCTAGGCAATATGTACAATACAAAAAAAACATGCATATACTACTTAGATTATCTATAATAATAATAATATAGAATTCCCTTCAATAACTTACACTAATATTTCATATTATTTATAAACTGTATTATAATATGATAATTAAATAAATTATTATTATTTTGAATTTTATTTCTTAGTTGTAAGTCATTTTATGGGCTTGTTTTGAAATTAACTGAATAAATCTATACATAAATTATAGTTTATAGTAGGTTCATAATTTAATAATTAGTATTGTCTATAGACTATTGGCTTTATCTTGTACTTATACTACTTATACTGTTTAACTTGTACTTGTAAGAGTAGAAGTAGAGGCCTGATGTAAATGAATAGTATAAGTATAACTATAATTTAGGTTTGGTTAGACTTACATTTACTACTACTATTACAACTATTGGATAATTACTTGAATTTTAATTACTAAAAGAGACGTAGCCGTGAAAATTATTATTATTTAGTATTGCCAACGCACAAAGTCGTCAAGTCTTCAAACTTAAATGTCGTAATTTTTTTTCAATTTTTTTATTTTTGTATCTGTACATAGTAGAGGCATAGGCCTAGACCTAATTTAATTATAAAAATTTAGAAAAAAATATCGCGAAAAAAAATCAAAATTAATGTGTTTTTCCAACCCAGTCAGTTTAGATGCAACCGCAATCATTTTTTTCTTCATGTTTCGATAATTAATAATGCATGCTAAAACGAAAGCAGTTGAGACACTTCTAGCCAAGTCAACGGTGAAACTTTTACTAAAAGTGAGAAGAAGAAAAAATCCTAACACCATGTTCGTATTTATAAAAAGTAAAGCGGTCATCCGAAAGCACACATCTCACGTAATTTATGATAAAATTAAACTATTTTTTTAGAAAACTGACTTCAAGCACAAAATTCCGATTCAAACGGAGTGTGATCCGTTCAATTATTTTGTCTAAGTTTTTCCGAATATTGTTGTTATGCGCAGAACGAATGCGCGATCTCGCGACGATGACATGCTAGCAAAGGGAAGGGAGAGGTCACGGTACCAGTCCTATTTATAGCGAGTCCGCATCTCCCTGAATAGGCTTTCCCCAGAAGCCAAATTTGAAAAAATAAACTCGCAAATCCGGAAAATCCGTCGAGAGCGAGAAAAAAACCTTGCGAATCCGGAAAGAGCAAAATCAAAAACTCGCGAATCCGGAAAATAAAAATATTTAGCTTCACGAATCCGGAATTCCGGGACAAACCGGAGCGGTGGCACCTCTGATGTATAATGAAAAATTCACCATTTCCTCCTTACAATGGCTCACAAATTATTTTTTCCTTATGAATTTTCTGAGTAGCCAGGCCTGTATTACAAGAGTTAGCACTAGCAGTGGTGCAATGAAAGTGCCTTTGATGTCAGAAACTAAATTTGCTTGATTCTCCTTTGGGTTCCCAGAGCTTAAGGAAAAATACCTCGCAACCGCTTACAAGACGGTTATCTGGTCTTTTTTTTAAACTGTTAACTGGTCTTCAAAAACTAGCAGTCTCAACAACTTAAATCCTTACCATACACCTATGGTAATTAAGGATAACTAAAGAAATGAAACATATTGTCTTCAAGTTATTCACCAAAGGCTATGAACACTTTAGGGGCCTGAGTATGCTCAATATTAATGTAGTTTAGCCAATTTTATGTTTAGTACACAATATTTTCTCTAAAATAAAGAACTCACCGAAGCTTTCTTACCATACTAGTTAGGGCTTGAAGATTCTTGATCTATAAAATTTAAATAAGAGTTTGCATGAAAACAGAAGAAAAAAAAACCTAAATCTAATGTCTTTATGTATTTAGTTAATAAGTTGAATAAATTATTTTTAATAAATAATTGAAAGGCTTTATCATTTACCTGTGAGGACAAATCATTTTCTTGTGCTTTATTTGACAAACTTGCGTATTCAGTTTGCAGGTTCTGTGTTGTAAAAAGTATAAGGTATTTACATTATAAGAAAGATAAATCCTATTTTAAAAATATAAATGGATCTAATTTAACCTTATTGATAGTAAAGATGCTTTATAAAACATTATTTAGGGAGAAATAATTAAAACTTTACTCATTTATATTTCACATGTTAAGATTGCAACAAAATTAAATAAGAAATAAAGCATACTTTTTTTTAAAATGGAAATCTTTTGGGTTTACAGACAAATCTTATTTATCTTATCTGTTTACAGAAGCTCCTTCTATACAGAAGATTATTGCGTTATACGATTTTATTTATATATCAATACTATTCAAAAAAAAAGCGTAAGAAATTGAGTGTATTTTAAATATGGTGCAAATAAACCCAATGACTAGAAATAAAAATTATGCTCTGTTATATATACCTTCAGCTTCCATCGCAAATTAGATATTTCATCTTTCTCAGTGTCAAATTTTCGCTGGCCATCTCTTATATTAGGGAAGGGAACTTTCACACTAAATCACAAAACAAATGTTTGCAACATGAACTAACTTTAAAATATTTTAAAAATTGCATTTTTTATAAATAAATTGCCAAATAACTTAGATATTTTAAAAATGTTTTTTATTGCAAATCAAGCATGTTCAGATTTGTTTATTTAAATGATACTCTGATATACAAATGTAAGTGAAACTATGTTTCTTGCATTTAAATATTTTACAAAGCTTAAAAATAAAATATATTTGATAAAATTATGTCTACAATTGCAATTTGAGGATTTTTATAATAATATGTTAATGTTAAGCAGTAATCCATCCAAAATGAAGCTTTGTGATTTTTTTAACCTGTTATTGTTAACAAAAATGTCTAAAATATGTTAAATCCTTATTTATTTAAGTACAGACATATATAGAGGAATTAATATGGTAAGAGGTAATTTTAAAAATTATATTAAACTTCAAGTATAGAGTTAATTTCAAAAATGGTATAAATAATTCCACAAAAATAACACCCCTAACCCTTGTGAGACAAATTCAACCTTTATGACTAAAATTCAGTGCCATTACCACTTCTGCCACTTCCCTGTATTTATTAGACAAAATATTAATAAATGGTTTTAATCATAAGGAAGAATTTTTCCTCATACCTTCCTAACAGTAACCCCCACTTTTATCAAGGTCTTACAAGGATGAGAGTTATTATTAAAACGAACATAGCTGAAATTTCAATATAAAATTCAACTTCCAGAAGAAATAAAACAGCAACATTGGCAAAATTTTCACCTATTTTGTTTACTCTGACTCTTTGATGCGTTACGAAACTTTTTGAAGTCTACAAGAGGTTTGATTGTCAATTCTCGCTCATTCAGTTCTCTGGTTATATTAATGCAGATTACATTTTTTACTTTGTATTCAGTTTTTGTTTTGCATATTATTTAAGTTGAGATGCACTGAGAGTTTCATACACAAAGTTTCATACACGATAAAATGGAATACTCTTTACAAAAAAAATAATTTATTTAAAAATAATTTTAAAAAAAAATAATTAAAAAAAAGAATTATTTATTCCTGTTATTTTTTTAAACAGTAAAATGACATAAAATAAAGTGCTGACTATATAAAAGTATTATTTTGTAGTAAAGGAAAAAATTTGCACGATCCAACCCATGTAATTTACCATCAAATGAACTACACTAAATTATTATTTATACAATTTTGGAACCACGTAATAATTTTTTAAAAATTTTATGACAACACTCACTTATTTGTAGCACCACCATCTCCAGAGGCTCCCAGTGGTCGAGGCTTTAAACCTCTTTGTTCCAATCCTGGCTTTTTAAATGCAAAACCACTCTCCAACATTTTATCATTGATACTGACACCAGCAATAAATATTTCAGCAAAGAAACCTGTATGATCAGATAGTCTAGCAGTTGTGAAGACTTCAGCCTCTTTACCCTCAGCAATCTCCCGCAAGAGCTTTAAAGCCTGGAAAATGAAACTTCAGTATTTAAGAAATCTGATCAGTAAATTAACTGCCTCATCTTAAACTTAACATAACCAATCTTGAAAAATCACTAATATATTAATACTTACATTGCCATCTTGATTGTTATTACACCACAGAGAATGAAGCATATATTTTATTGCGCATGGTGGCAGGGCTGTTAAGGATTTAGGAAGTTCTACTAATGTGGACGGATCTAATTCTTCAGTGTTACCAAAGTCTATATATTGGACTTTTACCTGTGGATATTTAAAGAAAAGTTATTCAAATTGCCACATTCCCATGGCATCTGGTGAAAGCTGAACAAATTATATAAGAGGGGCTTTCTTTATCAGAAATCTCCTCCTACTTCAGAAAAAACTCAAATTTTGCATAATGAAATTTAACTTTTATAAAAATTTAAGATGTTTTAATACTTTAATTTAAAAAATACATTTTCATTATGCTATATTTTATATGACTGTAAATTATGAGGCCTAAAGAAACAGTATTTCAGCAATGAAAAATGACAATTTCATTTTGGAAAAGTGCATAATAAGTGTGATAATAAGTAAAAAAATAATCTACTTAAGTTATTTGCCTGATTAGGATTATATTTTCAAACATGAAAGAAGTTAAATTATAATAAAAGAACTGAAGCTACATAAAGTTAAGAATTTCAAAAGGACATACAAAAGTTGATTTTATTTAAATTAGGAAAATATTACATAACTGCAAAGAGAAAATATAACAAATATGGTATTAAGTTTTTTTGCTACAATGAATAAAAAATTAAAATATATTATATAAATAATTTAACAAAAGTAACATAATTTATAGCAGTAATTTGTCTTATTTCTAGGAATACTTTTTTTTTAAGTGAGTAGAAATAAAAACTGTCTGCCAATTATGAAGCTATAAGGAATCAATCCATTAGCAACGAGAATCGACATTTACTTTCAGCACTCCATAAAAGTCCAAAGCAATGATGCTTAGTCTTAAAAAAGGGGTCAGTGCTGTGTTATTTATTAAGTATAATTTATTAGCTAAATTTTCTTTGTCTTTTCGAAAATATAAGCCTTTTTAAAAAAAACATTTTCAAGGAAATTCAAAATAGAGAATATATGTATCTTTAGAAAAGCCACCAAATAAAACTAAAATATTTTTTTAAAGAAAAGCATTAATATGATTTAAACTATTTTAAACTAAATTCATTTCATTTACAAAAAATTAATTAATATATATTTTATTTTTTAAGAATTTGTCTTTACTTATGGTGTAGAAAAGTGATTGTAAAAGTGCATGTATTTTTTAGATACCCTTGCCTTCTTTTGTTCCCCAATAATATTATATTGAATGATTCCCTTATACTTCTGATAATTCATAAGTAAAATTAAAATCAAAAATGGTTAAAAGTGATGATAATGATAGCTGATTATCTTTCAGAATCATACATTGTAAACTTTTTAAACTCTTTTTCTCCGGAACAACGCTACGATCGTTGATTTTAAAATGACGCTTTTGACGCAGCAACGATGCCAGCGTTTATTTATTAAAACTAAATTGTTTCGTTTCTTTCCTTAACTATTAAACGAAAATTAGTTTTAATGTGATCTAGAATGATTTCCCTTGAATAAAAAGTCAGAAATTCTTTGTTTGAATGTATTTTCACCACAAAAGAAGCGTTTGAAAGGCTTGTTTTTATTTTCGTTTTTATGTTTGTTTACAAACATGGATATTCAACCAAGGCATCTGCTAATCGATATAATATTATTTTAAATACTAAGATGATGAACAAGAAAAAGGTATTCTTTTTAACTATGATTTACATAGTAAATTTAAATTCCCGATGAATCATACGCCTAGTAGTTGTAGTGAAATTGACAATGAAGTTGACAAGTCATCAGTAGATAAACAACAAGCCCCGCCCCCTTCTCAAATGCCTTGATGAACTATGAACTGATAATATCTCTACTACAAATAATAATATAGACAATGTAGAGTCTAATTTAAAAACTGTTAAGCCTTTTCACTAAAATTAAGTGCAATTTTAAATAGAATTTAAAATAATATCTAGTTGCAATACACAGTATAGCTTCCAGTTTCATTTTAAACATTTCAATTTTCCAATTATTTTCCTATATGGGTGACCATGGATAATGAGCTCTAATTTTTTATTTGTTTGTTTTTTTAATGTGAAATTATTTTTGTTTGCTGTAAATATGAATATAGTTAAGATAAAACACCATTTTATTACATTTTGGATAAAAATCTAAATTTTTATGACTTTGAAAGAGGTTTTGTAAATAAAATGTGGTGTTTTTTATTATTTTTTTATTTTTCACAAAAACAAAATCATATTATTTTATTAAAATAAAGTCATGACTCTGTGATGCCTGAAAACTTCATTCTTTTCCCTTTAATTCAATACCAAATATATCATGTTCTGTTAAATAATACAAAAGTTATTAAAATTTTAAGTTAGCATGGTAGCCCGCGACAAATTTCCAGAATAGAAAATTCCATCAGAATGAGGAAAATAATTCCGGAGAAAAAGAGTTAAGCCAAAAACCAATTCCAAAACATCATTGGCAAAATAAATCAATATTTGTTCATTATTAACCTATTAGATGTAATGTTCCATACCAAAGAACATTAACATTGATTGAATTGTTAGCAGTTGTTTTCAAGTAAACGTATAATTTTTAAAAAATACATTTGCAATATATGGGAACAAGTGAAGCACTGTTACCAATGTAAATACTTTCTAATAAATAATAAAACATGCATTATTATTTCCTCAGAATGTTTCAAATAGATTTATTTCAAGTTTTAAAAAAAAGACAAAAAAGCAATTAAAATGATTTAGTGTCAGGTTTTTACAGATCTAAGACAGAAATTATTACTTCTAAAATTATGAATGCCTAATAAGTAATTCAATTTTAAAAAAGCGGCAAGATATGTCAAGAGTTAGTACCAGCAGGTTAAAAACTTAAGTTTAATCAAAGGTGGTCTGGAATTTTAAATTAGGACAAGATAAAGAATAATTGTATCCATTCAGAACTAATGCAATATCATTTTAGAAACATGTATGACAGTTATGAAGCCAAAAGATATTTATCTAGCAGCAACGAGAACTGTCACTTTTTATTCTGTTAGCAGATTTATAAGAAATAAGATCAAAGTTAAAATTTGAGATCTTTATTTTCTGCTTTATTACTTGCCAAATTTTTATTAAATACAGCACGTAGATAAAATAACTTAAAGTGAATGTTACATACAAAACCATTTAACCCATATGAAAATACACAAATGTAAATCCCGTATGAAATCACACAAAAATTTAAATGGTATCAATCACAGTAAATAGCAGTTAATGTTTTACAGTCAATGAATAGTTACCCTTTCAGAGCTAAATGTGTAACGAACCACACATCGATACCAGCACTCATCTACTGAGTATTGAGCACCATAAACCTGACAATTAAGAATTGAAATATAAACAGGTGGGGTTCTCCAGAAATAAAGCCAATTACATGTATTATCATAAATCTTATTTGGCAACAACACCTTCTGCAAATCTCATGAACATTACCGTCAACCGGGAATCCCTTTCAATTGGTTTTTCATTTAATTCAATGTATTTTTCATTAGTTTTAAGAAAAGCAATAAATCCTGTGTTGATTTTTTCAAATATAAGGGTTACTTTCTCAGGCATCACATAAAATGGATAAAGTGGAATAACGGCAGATGATAATAATTTATAAAATAAATAGACATAGAATAAATTTTTATGAAAGTCCCTTAAAATATACAAAAACTTACCTTTTCTGGTTCTGGTTTTCCTGAGAGTTTGGGAGCTTCTGGACAAATGATAGCTAACTGTTCAGAGATACTAGTCAGTTCATTTATATTATCCAAAGATGTTTTTTGGCCCCACATCATAATGGGTGTTTCTACATGGGATATAAGTATTTTCTGCAAATAATATTGAAAACTGATTTTCAAAAAAGATATAAAGAAATACTTTCACATGCATTTAATTTAAAGGCATACAATTGATCCAAAAATAAAATAACCATTTTAAATAGTTTTTGTCAGGAATGCAATTGACATTGGTATAAAGGTACCTCAAGTTACAAATTACCACATATACTTTTGTATAAGTTGAGAAAGTTGATAAAGATACTGGTTACATGCATGCACACAGACTACTGCAGTCTGTTGATGCTAAGGTTGATAATGGCTAACCATCCTAAGATAACGACTGGTCCTGTTTAATCTGCATAGGTTAGCAATAACTTTAATTAGTCCATATGAGCTTATTACCAGGAGTTTTTTTTATTAGTCATCTTTTAAGCTTGTATACGGCAAGGTTGTTAGCGGTTAGGACGCAGGGCAGTGTAGGAGAGCTAAAACGCAAGTGGCGTTGACACAAAGTGCCTTCTTAATGTTATGGTATTTTTAAAAAATAAAATTTTTAAAAGTCACATCATCACTGTTAGCCAAGTTCAGCTAATAAATTTTTTTATAAAGGCATAGAGCCTCTATAGCTATTACAAGAGTCGTTTGATTGTATTAGGAAATATACTTTTCTGCCGCTAACAGACGGTTAACAAATCTTCAAATTCATGAGCGGTCTTTTAAGTGACAGGTTTCCTGCTAAGTACCGGCATGTCTTAAGCCGTTTAATTTTAAGGAATGTTTAAATGTCTAGTAAAGCCAATGAAAGTGATGCTGCACACTGAGTGATAAAAATAGGCTACTAAGCAATGTTAATACTGCATTATCTTCATTTGTTTTGTTTGTGATTGTCTCTAACGCTAAACCTTGTGCTCTCTGTTTTGACTTCGTTTGTAACCCGAGGCTCTGATGTACATTACCCTAGATAAAATAAATTCAAATTTTTTCGTTTCCCGAAGTGTTTGTTACCCTTAGGCATTCGTAACTTGAGGTACCAATGTATTTTATGCATGAGAAAGGGGCAAGGAGCATACACTTGAGGGTTGGTAAAAACAGCGCAAACTTTGGGAGGGGGGTGTGAAATTATTACTTTTTTGTGTACTTTGTACATATTATTTGTATAGTTCACAACACATATAGGCATGTATATCCTTGTCTAAAAGTCTAAAATTAAGTCATTATTACCAAAAATGTGAACACTATTTTTGAGGATATGCTTTACATGGTGGAGTTGTCTGAAATTGATTCAGCCAAACATATAATTAACCTGCTAAAAATCTTTCAAAATTGGAGCTATGACAATACTTTGACTGTATGATCATAAGAAATAAACTTCTTACTTCTGTTTCTCTTTTCATTTGCTGTCCAGTGTTACTTTCAAAAGATGGCACTAGAGATACAAAATGTGGCATTGATAATAAAAAATATTAAATCCTAGTATTTATAATCTTCAAAGAATAATTAAGAAAACTGTTTGTATGTCTGTCAATTATGAAGCTTATAGAAATAATGTTCCACAGCAACGAGAATTAACAAGTTATTCTTACCAGTTATTATGCAATCACAAGTACTGACATGTGATTTTATTGAATGAAACTGGTTTTAAATATGTCACACAAAAGAAAAACAAAGAAAGAGAAATCAAAATCAATCAATCTTCCGTACACCTTTTCCCTTTTTTTTTCCCTTTTTTTTATTTGTAAAATTAAATACCACTCATAATATAAAAAATGAACTCGAATTTTAAACATATATTTTTTAATAAGCAGTAAACAGAAAACAATAACTTTCTATCTCTTGAAAACATGCAAAGAAAGATTGTGCAGTTGTGAACTTTACTAAGCCTAAAGAATCACAGTCGAACCCGGTTAAGTCGACAGCCTTGGGGTATGAAAAATGGCATCGAGATAACCGATGATCGAATTAAACGAAAACCAATATGGCGGCAGAATATTAACATGCGCTTGAAATTTCTTTATGTACATGATAAAAGGCTGTTAACGGTTAACCGGTTAGTTGTAACTTCGGTATAAACATATTACGCAGAGTTAATAGTTTGTTGTGTTACGGCAGAATTCCAGAACCAATACGCAAGCGACTGTGACATTAAAGCGTTTTCTTACTATTCCGGTCTATAAATAATATACACGTCATCACTATTAGTTTGTTAGCCTGCGACTGAGGAAAGATTTTTTTTTAAATTTTACTTTGCTTAGTTGTCGAGGCACTGTACGAGAGCTAACACTAACACACAGTGCGCGCATGATATATTTAAATTCTCTTAGTTGACGAAGCGTAGTACGAGAACTAACACACAGTACGGCGATGTTAAAATGTTAACAAGGTTAAAGCCGCGTGTTACTATTCATCGCAAGAAAACAAACGGGTGGTGATGTCACATGTTCTTTTAAGTCACCATCAGACGGCGCGAAGTGAAAATTTAATCATTAGTACACTATTTGTTGCTTTTTGCTCGTGATGTCATACAAAACCAGCCCCCGCTTCCCTCTGCGCGTCTTCGTTCTCGACACACGCTGGGTGACCCAGTTCTTCTACACACGCCCAGCCCGACCAGTATAAAATACAAACCACCGTCCATTCTCGATACAAACCTTTATTTTCTTTTCTAAAGATATTTGTTTATCTTAAAAAATAAAATAATTAATACATTAGGAAATGAATTAAGTTTAATAAAATAACATGCACTTCGAAATAATGACAATTACAGACCGATAACGCTATTTTCGAGCACCTCAGGTAAATACATACTCCATGGAGACACGTCAAACTAATTCACACATGGATCAAAGTGAAACAAGTAAAAACATCAGGTAATTTTTATTGAAATCTCGTAGCATCACACAATAGCCGGAAGTCTCTAGGAAAGCGTGATGTCGATACTATTTTTAACTAAAAATGCCAGAGTGCATCGCTAGGCCAACAGACGGGGATTGAGTTAACCAACGTTAAGGTGCAAATTTGGCCCTCTTTTGTGCTCGAGGTATTAGGGTTCGGCGATTTAAAATAATCGAATTAACCGATGAGAAAATGCTAAGACAAAGAGAGAATTTGGCGTTTCCAATTAAAAAAACTTTGACAAAATAGGGTTGGCGAATAAACAGAGCTCTAGTTAAGTGGGTTCGACTGGAATAGCAACAAAACTTGAACTTGTTTTATTTAGAAACTATTTTTCTTTTTTTTTAAACTAAACTTCTTTGCATTCAGTACTTTCAGAAATGTTAAAAACTTTCTGATTTTTAATAAAAGCGCTTTTTCCAATAAAGGTCGGAGTTTGGTAAGCATGTATTAGCTCTAGAATTGCCACAGTTATCCAAGTAGGATCGTGTCATCTAAGGAACTTAGACTGATTTAATGAACCATTCGCGGTTTCACAGTCAAACAGTGTGAACTTAGACATGCATGGCTTAATCTTTGAGACAAGCATATGATTACTGGCAGGATCAACCAGATAGCTATCGTTCGTAAGGACAGAGACAGCATCAAAGGTTAGAGGCAGGGAGTCAGCGCCACATAGTATCGTAAAAATCTTAAAAATGTTTCTCAGCTTTTCGTTCTCATTTCGAGTTTTAAAATTGTACACTTTAAATTAAGTACAAATAAACTTATTAAATATTCTACAAAGATGATCTGAGCTCCTTTTCCCACCTATTCTTAAAGCAGATACAGTCAAACACGATAATGGGAGCAAAGCATTTGGAAATCTGACTGAACAGAGACCGAACCAATAGTTATGCCAACCTCAAAATTGAAAAGCAAATAGAGCGCAATTATTTTAAAAAGGCAAAGTTGGATATACACTATCAAGCAATAGCATATGTGCGATAATAATTTTTATTAGAAAAATTCATACCCGCAGACTCACCGATGTCTGGGTTTCGTTGTTTCATCAGAATGGTTTGTAATTTTCCTTCTTCATATTTTTCACCAGTCTCCTCTGTTTCACCCTCTTTCCTATGAACAGGAGCACCTCTAATTATCATTTAAGCTTGTTGAAAAAAATAGATGCCTAAAAGTGATGTGAAATCATAAAAACAAAGGCAATAATTTCACATCTAATTACCAATAATAATGTTAAAGCCAAAGATGTATCCCTTTGCCTGTTAAAGACCCCAAGCTGCAAATGATGAAACAATGACAATACATTTACTTTATTAACAATAGCTTCACTCTTTCTTCACTTTCTTTCCTTATATTTCCTGTGCTTTATTACAGTATTACAGTCCGAAATTTTCGATTACCTTTTTGCTGCTTTTTTAACAAGCAGTTTATTACCACCTTCAAAGGTTGTTCCATTAACTTCTTCAATAGCTTTCAAGGCATCTTGTTCACAGAAGAATTTAACAAGCCTATAAATGGAAAACAAAATTAATCCTAATTAAATTTCCCCATGGATTATATAAATGAACCTTAAACTTATTTTTTTCTCTATTTATAGTGTCAATTTAAATTTAACGTACCCAAATCTGCCCCCATCAGAGGAGGTATTCACCCATATATTGTGCACTTCACCAAACTTTGAGAATATTTTTCCAACTTTTCTCTGCAAAAGAAAATCATTTGAATCAGTTTTAAATGACAATTGTATAGACGCAAGAGTAAGCATGTATTCATCGAGTTAAATAAGAATTTAAAAGGCCTACTTATGAAATATTTTACAACAACAGACAGCAGCTATTTTGTTGGTATGTCAGGATTATGAATCATACAATGAGGTCAACTTATTTCTCTTGTGTCCGGCTAATTGGAATTTCATGTAAGTTGGTAGTACTTCCATGTTGAAAAGGAAATTGCAATTTCAAAATTTAACAACAGGACTTTATTATTATTAGGGAATTCTGTTTCCAAGGCCTGTCATAGGAGAAAGTCAAATTTTTATAGCAATTTTGCTCAGGTGGAGGAGGAAAGAAAAAAAAAGGAAGGGGGGTTCTGAAAATGATTTTTTGACATTTCTAAAAGTAGCAGGTCTATTAGGCTTAACTAAATAGATTGTTAATATTTATGATAGCATTAAATGAAAGGGAACATTTTCTTGGTTTGAAATAGTTAGAACAAAACATTTTTAAGTTTAAATACCACAGGTACAAATGTCATATGCATAAATTAAAATATTTGTACTAAATTCTAGTAATTTTAAACATTTAATGTCTTTTAAAAAACATGGCAAAATTGAAATGAAAATGCAGTTGCACAAAAAAAAACAGCTCAATATATTAAATATAGATAGATAAAGAGGCTATTTCATAAAGTGTACCCAAAAATGCTTTTAATGCCATATACAATGAACTAAATAACGCAAATAACCCTAAGAAACAAAGCAGCTGAACTACGAACTAAGCTCCAAAACAGCAGTGCCTCAGTCCAACAGCTTATTACAACTCATGCAGTTATTGTGCATTTTAAATTTAATGTAATGACTTGTATTTAGGATTGAATTTTTGTGGTTGCAGTAATTCAGTCTCAATATTATTAAGGGAACTGCAATGTCATTTGTTGTTCTCTTATTCTAACTGACATAATAAGAAAAATAAGCCCTGGCCACCAAAATAATAAAAGGGGCTTATCGTGAGTTTACAGTCAGTGGAGAAGCTGAGATCTCTGACTTTTTTTGGGGGGATGTTAGAAGTGTCAACTTTTAAAGGCGCTAAGGCTACTTTCCTAAGATTGGAGTGAATAGAGAATGGAATACAATTAATCGTATCAGGGAATGGGATTCCACTGAGAAACAGGGTGCAATTAATATCAAGGCGGTGGCTATATTTTATTTTTATTTTCAGAATTACAAATCATCATTATTCCTTGTGTAACTAAACCAAAAAATAAAAGCGTGTAAAAGGAGTCCAAAGATGCATGAGAAAACTGCAAGCATTGTTGACCAGAATGTTATAAATTCACCTCCTTTAAAAAAGTTGAAAACCAATTGTTTTCTGAAAATTTCATTGCAATAGCTTTAGTAATCCTAAATTTTATCAGGGTTCCCACTTTTTTTCATACAAAAAATTCAAGACTGTTTCAAGACTAGAAAAGGAAAATTCAATACTGAAAACCAAAAAGTTCTGGCATTTAATTTTATCATAGAAATTACTTATATAATAAAAACTGTTGATAGTAGATCAATACATGTAATCCATAATAAATTTTAAATTACCAATAGCAATACAACATATTTACGAGCCATTAAGTCACAAATGACTTGACTCACATTAATATTACAATACATACAAACAAAATAAGTCAATTTAAAAATGCAATGCATATCATATGAACATCAACACTGATGTAATCTTTGCAGCACCATCATCAGCATTACTTTACATAAAAATAGTGATTTGACCCGAGTATCTTTAATGTTGTCAACATGTATCTACGATATGTGGGATATGACTTCTGACCTTCCCATTGTTACGATAGTGATATATTAATTACAAACTGTACAATATGCAGTGTAAAAATTTGTCCTGTGAAAGCCACTGCTGAAATCTAGATAGTCTAACCAGGCATATTCAAGGTTGAGGAAAGAAAGTGGGGGAAAGATGCTTTCCAGTTTAAATGCCGTCAGCAGCGGAAGGAACAATGGTTTTAACTAAGGTTGTTAAAGTTAATGATTAATCGGTCCTCTAATCAGGACAGGTTAAATATAACTTTAATTAGTCCGTATTAGCTTATTACGGAGGTTGTTGTTTTTTTTGGTCTTTTAACTCCGATATCACTATATTTAGACTAAAATGTGCAATTCCTATGGCTAATGCTAAACATTAGTTCTAAGATAATTTTAATTTAAAAACTGAAATTTTAAGGAAGCGCTGGCAAAAAAAACTTTAAAATAAATAGCTATAATTTTAAAAAATAACATTTCTGAGTCTTTTTTTTTAAAAACCACAATTAGGGTGTTGTCAAACCTGGTAATTGGAATTTTTGTACTGCTTATTCCGAAAAGCAGAGGCATTGATTAAATATATTTAAATAAATTAAGATTTTATAATTTATACACATAAATAAGCCACGGTTAACAGGTCCTCAGATCAGGACCAGTCTCGTTTAATCAGGACAGGTTAGCCGCAACTTAAATAAGCCTGTAATAGCTTACAACCCAGAGTTCGTTTTTGTTGTGTTACGGTTAAGATGCAGGGCAGCATACGAGACCAACCCGAGCAACGGTGACTTCAAATCGCTTTCTCCATATTCAGGTATATAAATAATATATGCATCATCACTATTAGTTTAGTTGGCCTAGGAATGATTTTTTAAAATTTTAATTCGCTTAGTTTTCGAGGCACTGTACGAGAGCTAACAACCAGTGCGCATTTAATGTGAACAACGGTCATGGCCGCGACTGTTACTATTTATATTACGATAGTCATTTGATAGACGTAGCAAAGATACCAAGCGATTAATCGGTCCTCAAATTCCAGTTCGGTGTTTTAGTGACAGTTTTCCTGCAAGTCAAAGGCATTTGACGTAAGATTACCACATTAATATCAAAACTGATCTTTAAAAAAATGTATTTGTTATGCGTTGGAAGGGGAGTACGCCGAGTGTAGCTCAAACCCTATTGAAACAGGAAAGATGGGGGGATTGTCGAGTGCGCCGCAACATTCAATAATTCTGACGAGTTGACAATTGAAAAATAATATGGCATATGGTATTTAAATAAATTCCATTTTAGTTAAACAGTTTACTCCGTAAGCTTAATAATTTTAGTTTTTAATTCGTGAATTGACCGGTTTGACACACACAAGAGAGGTAAACACAAAGTCACCAACGGACGAGGCAAGGCATGGGTTTTTAAAACTAAGGAAAAATACCTAGCTAACTTTAACGAACGGTTTAACGGTCCTCTTATGTAGAACGGTTAATCACACGTCCTTTAAAAAAATATATATCTTAAAACCATCACTGTTTACTTAATTGTTTGGAAGATTTATTTTTTTTAATTTACTGAATTGACAGCATCGCGAAATAGAGCTGAACGCAAGCGGGTGAAGCGGCTTTGATGTCACCATCAGATGACGCGAGGTGAAAATTTGATACTCGGTTATCAAAACATAAGGAAAATACGGACCGCGGTTAACCGTCTTTTTTTAACGGTTAACCGGTCCTCAAACTAGCGGTCTTAACAACCTTAATTTAATATAATATTAAGGTTGTTAAGACCGCTAGTTTTTGAGGGCCGGTTAACCGCTGGTCCATATTTTTAAATCCCTTATATTAACTTCACCGCCGTCTCTCTCTGTCTTGGGCGGGCGGAAAAACAGAAGTAAAAAATGACCCACTTCCCATGATCCGATCGAACTGAAATTTGGCACACGGACCCGTCTAACCTAACAATGCATCGTATCAAAATTTCAGATCGATCGAACCGTAATTAAATTAATGCATTTTTAGTTTATCCTTATATGAGGTATGTAATTTAAATTCACGGTTTGTTATTGTTTTTTTCCCACGTGAAATTTTGAGCTGACGCATTGAGGCGACCCAACGAAGCGACGGGCGCTTTTGTTTACATTTTACGTGTCACTCTGAGCTCGGTCAAGCGAATCGGTGACCCAGATTTTTCCCCGGAAACAAAAAAACGATCATTTAGATTTACAATATCTCGACAAATTAATATATCGACCCCGATACCGGTATTGAAATAGTCAAAAGAGTCCTAGTATTAATATGTGCAGCCACGATACTGTGTGCCATGATATTGTTAAGGTATCGGCCGATTTTCGTATACTCAGAAATACTGTGTAAATAGTGCCGATGCCAAGTATACCGTAATTGCTCTAATAAATGTATAACATGTAAACATTATGTTAACGTAATTGCTCTAATACTAACAGCAAAGATGCACGCAGAATCGCAGATGTCTAAAACATTTCGTTTCGTATGGAATAACAAAATGTACCGTGTGCAGACTTGCTGTCATTGGCAACCATTCAACCTTCAACCTCATTTTCACTTATTACTATTACTTTGTTCTCATTGTTTCATTCATAAAAGGTGGCCGTGTGCAAAAGCCATTAAACTATTGGTTAGAATTAATAATTATGAGTCAAGGTTGAAGTTTCAAAAGGACTTCCTAATTTTGCTTGTACATTTTTATAAAGGATGGTTCGTTTTGTTATGTATGAGTCCTATGTAGGTCATGATCTGGAACTTGTAAACACATCGGAAACTTCGTTTCAGGGAGAGAAAAAAATCGGCCAATATCGGCAAAACTGGATATCGGTAGACCCCTTAATTATAAAATATAAATAAGTACGAGTGATAAATTTAAGAATGCCGTCATCAAATATGACCGCTGTTATTTTTGTCCTAACAAATACTCATATCGGCAATCATATTAGTCATATCGGAAATAAATATCTGTAATATCTGCGAAATGCATATCGGTAGTCCCCTAATATAAAAGATAAATAATTACGAGTGATAAATTTAAGAATGATGTCATCAAATATGACCGCTGGTTTTTGTCCGAACAAATACTCATATCGGTACTCATATCTGCAAAAAAAATATTGGTAATATCGGTATCTGCAATATCGGCAAAAAAATATTGGTAATATCGGTATCTGCAATATCGGCAAAAAGGCATATCGGTAGACCCCTATGCCTATAGAATGCTACCTATAAAATCAATAATAGTATTAATTTATTAAGTGTAGAATTAAGGACTTGTCGTAACACTAGTTTGCTATTTTAATGTAACGACAAGTGAATAGTGTCTAATTTGAGTGCGCTATTGAAGAAGTCGTAACTAGTATTCCTATATTTTGTTACGACTAGTCAGAGCAATAGCTTACTGGCTAATGTTATGCAATGTAGTATGTAGCAACATTGAACATCCTTTCTATTAATTCTATATTCTCACTCTCCAGTAATGAATCTGGCAGCTCTTTTTTAAAAATTTGTTCTTAGTTTATTAATGTTTTCTGTGGTCAGTTTTTTGTAACCTGCAAGTTAGTTGAGTTTTTTTAAATAGTCTAGGTTTAGTTAAGTACGTTATTTTCATTTAGTGATTTAGTAGTAGGACTAGTAACTAAGACTAAGACTGGCTAAAGCA
The DNA here is from genome assembly GCA_944989445.1 of Ampullaceana balthica. Taxonomy (NCBI): domain Eukaryota; kingdom Metazoa; phylum Mollusca; class Gastropoda; family Lymnaeidae; genus Ampullaceana; species Ampullaceana balthica. The sequence goes on along the minus strand of CALYLW010000152.1, from coordinate 671,273 downwards.
AAGAGAACGGTGCGCTCATCTATTTACATTGTTATTGCAGAGTGTAACTTCCGGGAATGAAATGTTGTATTTTTAGGGAATAAGTCATAATAAGTGCAATTATTTTTATCCATAACCGTAAATAAGGTTGTAGTTTTAGGGTCTGGGTTAGGTTTAGTTGTCTATTTCTTAAATTAAAATAGAAAAAAAATATAGCAACCAAAAATACCATTTATCGAGCGCACCGTTCTCTTTGCTTTTACCCTAAGACTTATACTTGTAGTTATAGTAGTAGTTGTTAGATAATTTAAAGGAATAATTTAAAAATTTAATAAAGTTAAATATAATAAAGTTTATAAAGTCAAAGTAGAAGTCGTCAAATAACAATAACGACTAACGAGTTTCAGTTACTACACTTAGTTACTTAATCGAAATAATTCAGATCTATCTTCACAAGCGTTGCTTTAAAAAAAATATTAACCTGGTCGGCATCGGATGGCAGATTTCCAACAAATACATCAAAAGTAATAACTTTCCCTTTTGGAGGAACCGCAGACATCGTGTCGACACTTTCAACTACTATGCCGCTTTATGCGGACATCACTAAAAGAAGATGACTGTTGCCTGTTTGGCACATTTGCCAGCTCAACCAGTACTATGTACATGAATTAAACATTAAAACGGATGTTTAATCATATTTATTTTAAAATAATATAATAGAAAATCAGCAGAAAATATAAAATAAAATGTACTATTCACTTAAGGAGGCCTAAGTTACACTCAGCATTTTCATTAAGTCATTAAGGAAAATAAATTAAATAAATAAATGAAAATGTACATTCCATTTTATTTGTCTATGTTCATTAATGCATATCATTCATATCTGTAGACGTTCTCAGTAAAATTTATTTATTTCTCAAGGTGAATCGAAAAGAAAAATAGGACAATCAAATATTTTTAGTCATTTATCATTTATAGATGTAAATTAAATAAGTCTACGTACAAATTTTATCATATTCTGGCAAGATCATAACTTTAAATTCATAACTCACCACAGCAAGAGCAGACTCAATTAAATTAAGGCAAGCGTTATTCACACAGCTGTGGGAATATTGTCTAGCATTATTCACACAGTCAAAAAAAAATGTTACAGTTATGCTGACTTTAAATTAGAAGTATATTAATCTATAGACTTTAGGTCGTTAGGCTTGTAGTATTAATAGCGAATGCCTATTGTATTAAATTCTTGAATTTTAAATAGTTAAATAGGCTTATACTTAATATAGTCATATAGTTTAGTATATAGCCTATGCATGAACATGACTATTCATTACGATTATCAAAATAATTTCCCAGAAGAACGGGCGCATTTAAAGTATTACTAATAGTTTTAATAATAAATTGTTTTTACCTCTCTGTTTGTGTTAAACTTTTGAGAAAAAAATTGTCCATTACTGGTATGTAGTTATTATTATCTCTAATCTTAGTGCCGGTCATTTTGATATCTGTTGAAGTCAGTCATAAAATGACTTGACGTTATCTAGCCACCCCCTCCCCGTAATGAAATATATATTTTATTGCAATAATGCTTAATTTATTATTACAAAAAGAATGCAGGACTAAACACAAGCCATAGATAAGCGTAGGACGCAATAATCTTCTGTAAAGAAGGGGCGTATGAAACATCTGGATAAGATACTACTAATTATTTATCTATATCTATTGTGTGGAGGATATAATAATTTTAAAAAACGTTAAAAAAACAAGTTTTTTACTATAAATCCTTTATGTACGAGAAGTAACTAAAAGAATGTTCATTATAATACGCAGCGCAAGACGATCCAAAAATACAAAATTGTAGTTGTGTCGTAAAACATGTTTAATATAATGCGCACCGATCAGGAATATGTTTATAAAAAGTGTTGTCAATAAAATACGCACCATATTGCGCGACAGAAAGGTTGTTCAATATAATGCGCACCCTTACACTCTGTCTCAAAAAATAACATGATACATAGGAATAAATAAAATTATCTAAAAAATCAATAATTCAATTACGGTACCTGTGATCGATCTGAAATTTTGATACATTGTTTTTATAATCGGTACGAAACTGCCTGCAAAATTTCAGCTCGCTATCTTGCGAGCAAGTGGGTTAAAAATCGATCAAAAGTTTTGGAGACAAGCAAGCAAGGTCGGTCGGCCGCAGACACCACGAGTTAATATAAAGGATTTAAAAACAGGGTATTAGTAGGCCTGACAGGACGTAACACAACAGCGAACGTTTCGGCAAAGAGCCTTCCTCAACGGACAAATAGTACACAAATGAAACGAAATAATAAAAACACTTAGCTGTTTTTATTATTTCGTTATATAATTACATATGCATTTACCTTAGGGAAACAAAGGCGTCTGGGTAATGCGTGGAACCCTTATAGCCGTGGCCTGTGAACGTTGCATCACTAGATAAGACAAGACCCCGTCAAAATTATACACTCTCCTGAAATCCAGAGTGTACACCTAATCATAAACGAAACCCTCTCAGATAGCCTTTTTTTTAATGTTACTATTAATTTTAATTTTGCCAGATTTTAAGCCTGAAAGAATCCATTTTTCCTACTACACATTGCAAATACAATTATCACAAATGACCCAGGGAAGAGCTGGGTGAAGCTAATGAATAAATTAACATGAACTCCATCTTAAAAACAGATAGATCATTTTGATGTCATTTATTTATGTTTAAATGATTATTTTGAAGATATATTATTCGCTTGTTGTAGAAGTGGTAGCTTCAGTAATTAAAATGTTTCAAGTTGTTCTTGAGAATTGATACACACACACACACTAAAAAAAAAGATAACGCTTATTCTTATAGTCATTCTATTAAATGAGAAATATGCCTAAATGAAAACTCAGAACATGCTTTTACCACACAGTAAGGCATTTTGACTAATGCTTTCACATGTTTGTTTTTGTTGGGAGGTCTTCTGCATAAAAAAAAACCCCACAACTACTTTAACAGGAAGACAGAAGTCTACCTAACGCAATAATATCTAATGTGAAACTTATCCCAAGATATACCCATTTCAAGTAGATTATATTTATATACAGCTTTTAAAAAAAAATTAATCTAAAGCAGGGGTCGGGAAACTTTTTGTCGGAGAGAGCCATAAACACCTTATATTTTGAAAAGTAATTCTGTGAGAGCCATACATTATGTTTAAAACTGAAAATTCAAGTAAATGTGTGCATTTTGTGTAATTTCAACACTAAAAGTACAATTCAATAATTATGCGTCTGAATTCTTTTTAATAACATTGTCCTTGTTATGCTGTTTTTATATACAATTATTATGTAGATGAAAGGAGTCTGAATAAACTTTTTTTTATTTTTTATAATCGAACATTTGTCTGAGAGCCAGATGCAGCCATCAATAGAGCCACATCTGGCTCGTGAGCCATGGTTTCCCGACCCCTGATCTAAAGCCTAGAAGTACATAGAGTCAAATGGCGAAGAAACTTGCCTGTCCAATTCTAGACGAATGGTAGAAGTGTGTGTTATGTCTTCTTACTGTTGCTAACATAGAGTCTTGCATTTAGAATTGGAAATGTTACAGTAATAAATTTTTAGTTTTATTTCAACATAAAATAGTGACAACAGATGAAAGCAAAAAACAAGACGAACTGAAAGTTTTTTGTTCCTCCCCTAAATCATTAAAAACTTTTTTATTTCCCACTTCAATTTAAAATATGATGGCAATACATTTTTCAATCAAAATTGCAATTTTCCACTTTGTCACCATGATGCTAAATTTTATAAACTTAAAAGCAGGAAAAAAAAACAACAAATAACAAAAATAGGCTCAAATGCATCCCTTATAAAAACATTTGTAAGTGCAAGTGGATAGAATATTCACCGTTTAAACAATTTGTAACTGAAATACATAGAAGGAGATTTAACTGCCTAACCCATTCCTAAATGAGACTATAGTCACTATATTAAGTAAAAACGGATGCTGATAGAATAATCTCTTTTAATTATGGAAATAAAAGCAATAGAATTAAATTAAATTTAAATTATTTATAACTTTTCGGAGGAATTAAAATATTTCACTGTTCTTTTTAAAAATGAATAACAATAATTAATCTATCATCCTTCATCTAGAGAGATTCATTTCTACAACAAATATTTAGTGGTCCCTTTAAATTGCAGTGATCAAACTAAAATTTAAAAATAGACATTTTCAAATTTGTTAACATTTAAAACATTCAATGGGAACATGGTAAAAAAAATAAAACTTTGATCAATATAATTGTACAGTAAAATCATCACGAGTACTGGTAACTTGATCACTAGATTGGGGAGGGAATGAGGCTCGCTAACACAACAAAGAGAATAGAGAGGATATAAGTAAGATATCTTGAAGGGTGTTGTACAATATTTGTGTGTACTGGCATTTATAATATATTAGAATACAAAGGCCTATTAAAATCAATTATCCATTTATGATGCATTTGTTTTGTTGTTAATTATGAGTGTGATTGTAATAATAAAGATTTTTATAGTTGTAGATTTTAAGAGATATTTCTTCTGTCCTTACTATTTCCAATGAATACCCAAAACTAACAAGTTATGTATTTAGAAATGTATTTTAAGAACAGACGTTCAGTCATCAACAAAATAAAATTAAAATATTTTCACTTCAACAAATATGATATTAACTCTAATTGTAACATGAACAAAGTTTTTTAAAAGCATTGTCATGAACTGCTCAATATAGAAAAGCTTACAATTTCCCACATATAATCTTATAACCTAATTTTTTTTTCTTAAATGTAAAACTGAAGACATACAGAAAAGGTTTGTAGACAAACCCATTACACATAAAAAAACAACACATTTTTCAAATGAGCTTTCCAAATGTTATTTGTGTGGTCTGTGTCAAAGGTAATATGTATATCTATTGTAGAATGGATTCATTCCTTACCTTTTTTATGGCTCTGATATTTTGTTACATTTTAGTAAAACAATATATTTCACATAATTTATTTATCTTGTAAAATTAGAACACAGTACTGAGTAACGGTAAATGTATAAATTAACAAATATTAGATTTTAATTCATTTTTTCCGCTCTATGTTACATCAAAGTTGAATTTATTCAAATCAATGATGAGTAACTTTTTATCTGGATAATATCTAAAAATAAAATCATAACAACTGCATTATTACAACATAGAGCATAGTTAATCAAGAGCAAATGAGTTCATTTAATAACAAGGTGAAATCCCCCATATTAAAACAGTATCTTTTTCAAATCAATGGACTACAAATTGCAGTTGAGGAAGGAGTCTTGAAACTTACACATTTGTGATGCAAATTTTAAACTTCAACATTTCATTAAAATTATCTATTGAGTTTTTAAGTTAAATCATACAAATATAAATAGGTTTTCACAATTGCAGCTATTCAGATATTTAAATATATATTCAGATGTTTAAATGAAGAACTGATAATGACAAAATATGCCCATGGCAAGTGTTTGCTGCTCATTCAAATAAATTTTAAAAAATTAAACTTCCTTTAAATTATGTAATAATCAAATGTAATGATCACCAAGTCTTATCACAGCATGTTTTTTATTTTAAATATATTAGTTTTATTTAAATTATTATCTCATAAAAGTTACATTTGTTGTCATTTTATTAAACTTTTATACAAAAATTTTTTTTTAAAATTCAACATGGACTTTGCAACCAAGTAACATTTAAAAAGTTCATTACTTCTAAAAAAAAATTTGAAACATTTTTATACAACCTTTTATTTAACATAATTCATAGACAAGATTTATGACGCATTTCATAGAAACACTGCAAGTCGGTAAAAGTAAAGATAGTAATCTTTATGAAACTGGTAGACAAATGAGTTAAAATTATATATACTGAAAGGCCCATTTTCTATTGAATGAAGAACTTAAATAGAATGGTATGCAGGTTAAAGTTAAAGCTAAACCCCAAAAAAATATAATTCACATAATCATAGATAGAAGACTTTATTTTTTGTTCATAATTTATATAGATTCAGGAGAGAAGGTAAGAAAATAGATGACAAAATGTTTGAACTCGCTCAGGAAAAAGCGTTAAAGTCTGACAATGTCTATCTTAATTTTAATGATAATGGTGACTCATTAAAGTATTGTACACTGTTACAGTTTATGAAGTCTTGAAATTTATAAAAAAAAGAATGAAATATTTTGATAAAATTAATTTTGTTTTTAAACTATTTGCTGTTATTTAAATGTAAAGTAGATGCGATAAAAATGTACATGATCCGTCTGTCCCTATGAGTCAATTAGGTGTTCTTAGAATCTTGTTAGCTATGTACCCGAAGCCCCATGTGTAATACAAGTCTTATTACTCTTTGTTGAGTGACTGATAGTATTCTACCATTACACTCCAAGCCTTGGGTGACATGAAGCCCTCAGGTGGTTCTATGTTCTCCCTGGCCATCTTTCTCATCCTTGTGCCTGAGATGAATTCAAAGTCTTGCTTGTGTTCCGGGTCAAAGAAATCCATGGCACGCTTGCGGTTGTTGTATGCTGCTACCCTGAATGGCACAATCTCTAGCAGTGTCAGTCCTGGGGCCATGGTTAACACCTAGTCAGAGGTTGAAAGTTAATTTACAGTTGAAACTAATTTGAAAGCCATAACAAAAGATACAAATTTATAAATTCTTACATTATCACTCAATTAAGGAGCTTTCATTAAATTATATTTAAAAAATATAAGAAGTGGTAGGATATATTTTGACAGTTATTAATAAAAGTTAGAGTGATCAACAAAATTGACAAAAATATTATTTTCCTTAGATACAGGTAACAAAAATTTGTATACGTACATCAAAAAGTACAAATAGGCTTATTTTACTTAATTTTAACAACTTATGAAAATAATAATAAAAACAGTTCTTTACATGGTAATGGTCAGATAAGCACATGCTCCAAAAATTACAGAAATAAAATGTAACGAATGCAATTAGCTGACTAAAGACAGTGGGAGGTGAGCAAATATAAAATGAGAACAAACCTTGGCACCATGTGTGGGATCAAACAGATCTCTGCCTCCATCTGGGTGTGGCATACCAGCAGGATCTCTACCTACAATGTAGAAATTAGCACCTGTAGCCATTCTGGCTTTTGCATGCCATTGTACCTGAAATTAAATAGAATAAATAACTGATGTATGTTTATAACATTAACATACCCAGAACTATTAAAATTGTTGGAGGTATAGTAAGGTAAGATCAGTTTGGGTTGTTTTATTTGCACATTGTTCATGCTGTGTTACACATTGTTTGAAAATTAAAAACTGAAAAAATTACAGTGGTTTAATGTTTCGAGCAGCAACTTAACTTAACAAATTTTATTTAATTTTAAGAAAGGTTGAAGAGCATGACATTTTAAATGTAAAGTGCATTTACAAACTAACTAAAACTACTGTCTATTGGGGTCAATGTAACTATTATTTACCTCTGTAGGACCTGCATACATCATGGGAGATGGGAAAATGGCTATAACTGTTGATTCTGCATCTAGTATATTTTCTTCTAAGATGGCTTGATGCTGTTTCATTCTCCATGGGAGAGGTACATCATCATCTTTTGTCCATCCACCTGATGAAAATAAAAGATAACATAACAAATAGGCCAAAGTCTAGTAACTCATCCAACCATTAAGAATCTGTGTTAAACTTAAACTACTAAATAAAACTATTTACTTTCAAAAGAATAAAATTTAATGATATTAATGCTATTATATACTTTATACCCATAGTATACTTTATGTCTTCATGCATATTAGGCATTTTTGGGTCATTATAATCTAAACTTAATGGTTTAACTCTCAAATTTTTGTGTTTTGGTTTTCCCTCTGATTTAAAAAAAAATTAATAAAACTAACAATAAAGATATTTTATGAATCCTTTAATTCACAACTGAATTAATTATCTATTGATAAAAAAAAACAGTTTATTTTTAAACCTGTTTTTAATGAGTTATTTTCACACAAAAAGTAAAAGAAAATTACTATTTGGCACAAAAAGTATGAAAAATTAAATAAATAAGTCTTTGTTGGTAAAAGGAAATTAAATTCAAAGCATCTGTGTTTTTTATTTTATTTTCTTCTTCTCAAACAGAACATTCTTCTTTGCCAGATATATGAAATATTAGAAATTTCTTCACTGAATGATGAATAATAAGCTTTAATTATAAAAGACTTGTCTCAAAAAGTTGAAAAAATTGTTAAAATGGCTCATAATTTTTATTTTGAAATATAAACCATATAAGTAACAACTTAAATTTTTAAAATTATTTAGTTCAAAATATTAAAGACCCACTTTAAGAATAACATTGATATTTAAAAAGAGTAAGTAAAAAATAATTGAGATTTAGTTTCCAAGTTACATGTGAGACAAAAGTTGATGCAACCTACTTTGAGAGTTGATCTCTTTTGCTTTAAAACAGCATGTTTTAGTCAGACCACATTAAAAGAAATATTTCAAATAAATTACTACTTATTCCTGGAGATGCTCCCACATGTATTACGTGTTACTAACCTAGGGGATGGAGGAGAAGAACTGGCTTTTTATAACCCCTGGCCACAAGTTTCCTCTTTGTGTCTTGCATGAGGAGAGCATGACCATTGTGTACTGGGTTTCTCAGCTGGAAAGCAAAAACTGCATCTGCCTAGGAACGAAATGTTTAAAATATTAAGATAAAGTCTTGAACATATGTCCAATAATTATTTCCGTTATTGTTTTTCAAAACCTTTATAAAATTACATGACAGCTGTGATTCAATACTTTTCTTTCAGCATGCTGGAAATGGCAAGACGTTTTATTCACCTTACATTGGTTACAAAAAAAAATTAAATGATTGTGCATTACTTGTACTGAATCACTATGTTTTTCCAAACTTGGGAACTGTAAGTATAAGTAAAAGTGTTGTGGAACATAAATTTCTTTTTTTTAAATGTTTCATTTAGCACTTTATAAAATGAAAACTTACACCAATTTCTCTGAATTTTAACCTCAGTTCTTTTGGTGTCAGTCTATATTGGTCCAAGCCATCATTCCAATAAATTCTGTCTAGAACTTCTAAGTCACCACCTACAAGCCAGTCTCCACTTTCTAAAACCATCTGTTTAGGGAAATTTAACAAAAAGTATTGTAGTAAAAGAAAATTATTTATTTATTATGTATAATTATATAGGACTTTACAAACAAATACAGTCGAACCTCACATTACGAGATTAATTCGTTCCAGAGTCTTACTCGTTAAGCGAAATACTCGTTATACAAAACAATTTTTCCCATACAAATCAATTTAAAATACGATAATCCGTTCCATGCTGAAAAAAATACTCATTTTTCAAAAATATTTATTAACATTTACTCTAATAAAATTACTTATGAGTTGTTAAAGAGTGAAATAACTAGAATACAAGGGACTTTCCATTTCTGCGTCACTTGTTATGCGAATCTTCGCTCGTTAAGGGAGCAACTATTTCAAAAACATTTTGGCTCATTATGCGAATTACTCGTTATGAGAGGTGCTCATTATGAGAGGTTTGACTGTATTACCATAAAGCTTATTTCACAAGTTAAAAGAAATTTTTAAAGCAAGAATTTTTCTTGCCAATGTTTATGATTAAGAAATATCAAATTTAAAGATATGGATTATTTTCGAAGTAGTCTGCCATTCAGACATGACATTTCAATGGAGATAAGATTAATTTCTTCAACATTTGTCAAATATTAGTTATAACTATTTTAGATTATTAATAATAACCAGCAATCAATTATAACTTTTAATTCGTACTTTATAATTTGAAAATGTTTTTCCTCAGATACACAAAGCAATGAATACCGCATTTAAATTTGTAATAATGTTAGTGAGAAACAGTGCGAGGTTGCTAAGATTGATATCAGCTTAGATCAATAATAATAACTAGATACGACCCGCGGGCGTAGCAGAATTGCTCATCATAGATAGTGCAAAGAATGGGGAAAAGGGGGGGGTGGAGCGGTTAAACAGCTGCACGAAGTAATGGAAAAAAAGCTAGTAAACCTGGAGACATGCGCTCAGCGGTTGTTGATACCTATCCCCCCCACCCACCCACCAGAAGCGTAACTGGGTTTTCCGTGCAATTGGCTAATTTATTTTTGGCACCCTTGACAAATAGATATAAGAAAATCCAAAAGGTAGGAAAATACAACATTTGAATAAATTGAAGGATTAGCCCTCAGCGCCCTTGGCAACTGCACCCTTGCCAAGTCGTTGTTACGCCTCTGCCACCTATCCTTTACTACCATCCCTTGCCAACCATAAACTGTGATTGGCCAACCCTAGCAGGGTTAGTCATGTTCCCAAAAAAGGGGGAAAAGAACGGGAAGAAACAAACATTGTTAAAAAGTTTTTTAAAATGTTCCCGGTGTGGCTTGAACCCAGGACTTTCCGCGTGCAAAGTGCATGTGATATCCACTACACTATGAATCACATGTTATTCTGTGAAAGAAACAATGCAAGTTACTCCAAGAAAAATTGTCCCCCCCCCCTTTTTTCTTTCTTCTCCTTATCCCGCAACACTTGCCAAAAGTGATCAGTCGACCCCAGCGAGGGTCATTCGTCATGCTCATTTGCACATACTCGCTTTGGTGAAATATATATATAGATAATGGTAATAAATAAATATAGCTGAGGTTTACTAAAGATCCCAAAGTTTCTTTAAATAAACAGAAATGATCATGAAGACATTTGTTAAATTTAATTTTCATTAATTTAAAACTTATAAAATAGTTAGTTTATGTTAAAAAGATAATTAATACAAATAGGTTATTTAATTGTATGGTTTTAAAATTAATGAAAGGGTTATGCATATTTTTGCTTATTAGATCTGTCATGCAGAAGTTCCTTTTACTTTTAAATCATCCCCTCCTCTTAAAAAAAATCAAAATAAAACACTCTTAATAGGGTGACCAGACATATGCGCACAAGACAATCGCGCACACTGTTAGGATTAGGGTTAGGGTTAGGTTTGTAGGTGTGAGCCATTGTCTGTGTGCACAACTATCGGTGTTTGCGTTTGTTCGGTGCGCGTTTGTGTCATTGCGGAATTATCTGTGTGCGTTTGTTGTGTGCGCGATTGTCTTGTGCGCGTTTGTCAGGGAACCTCTTAATAGTAATTGTAAAAAAAAATGATTTTGCTTTTCAATGGTCAATATTTTGAAATTTATAATTTTGATCGTAAAAATAGATTATTGGAAAATACCAGATGGTCACCCCTTGACTTCTAATTTGTATTAATAAATCTTAAACTTAAAGGGTTATATTGTGCAGACTGGCTTAGTTATGAATGGACTGGTGCCATAAGTAGAAGATACGATGATAGCCATGGTTTCATAGTTTGTTGGATATTCCAATCATTTTAACACAGTAATGTTAAGCATGGTCAATATCAATGTTCCTTTTAATGTGCGGCTGAGCGACGCCGTGCAGTAGTTTAAAATTACCGTGCAGCAAATTTAGTAAAATATTGCTAAAAAAATTGATGCTGCTGTGCAACTTTGCACACAAGTTTTTTTTCTTTGCACATAGACCAACCTTTAGAGCAGTGTTTCTCAACCTTTTGAGGTCCAAGGACCACTTGAAAAATTTGTGTCTTAGTCGCGGACCACTACTGAAAATTTTGCTACTCCCGTGCAGGACATTTATAGATAATTATACTTTGTATATAAATTAAAATTTCATCCGCGTGGACCACCAGGAACATCTCCGTGGACCACCACAGGTTGAGAACCACTGCCTTAGAGGGAACATTGGTAAAAAAAACAGCATTCTCTAACTCACCAATCCTTAGAAAATGTTGAATTATTTATATTTTTGTTAGGAATCATGAACCCAGATTGAAAAAAAAGTACTTTTGATAGGGATTAAAATGTGCACTTATCTGTTTACTTATCAAATATCTTTAAAATATTGAATTGAAATGGATCTCGGATGCAGAAAAATGACAGGTTACTTTTTATCATTACACAACCAAAGGGAACTATTCAAGTCAAAATTATTCAAGTAATTGAAACCATTTCTCTTACTTTTACATAAGGATGTCCCGGGTTAGTTGTGCCAAACTGGCGTCCACAGCGTTCTTCTTTGTTGTGAGGATAAAACTCTGGATTGCGAAGAATGGCCACGTCCTTCCCTTCATACTTCAGTGTAAATGCCTGACATGATGACAGCCTTTCCTTGTCCTCAGTCTTTATGGGCAGCACCAATGGTATAGACTGATTAATGACCCCATCTGTGGATACAGAAACAAACTATATTCCACATGCAATTTAAAAAAAATATCCAGTAGCATTTTGTAAATCAAGGGTTCATTAATTGCTAACTAATTAAATAATTAAATGCAAATAGTAACTAGCAAAGGATGTAACAAAGTTCAGAGGAAGGGAGATTAAGTAATAGGACTAGAAGTAATATCCAGAAGTAGAGGTTTTTAATCTTGCTCATTTGGCCTATAATTTTAAAAATGTTATATTTTAACACAAGCCAGGAAAGGAAAACAAAAGTAATTTAAAATCAATGTGCATTGTTAAAAGAGACAGAACTTTCAGCAGTAAACTGAAAGTAGTGCAATATGTCCATAAAGATACGTATTACTTAGGAAGCATACAGCACTTACTGTCAAGCAAGCAGCCAAAATGTTGTGACTGCAAGTATTCCTTTTCCCTCATGAATCCTGCTATAGGTGTGGCCCACCCTTCAGCTAGAACTTGCGTCCATTGCAGGTCCACCTTAACAGACAGTTGAAACTGATTAATTAACTGCTAACTATTTAACAAATCATTTGTGCACAGTTGTGTTTCTTTAGCTTTATTAAGTCACCTTTAAATAATGGATAGCGAAGTCAATAGTGCGCTCGCCTCACAAGCTGAGGTGCGTGGGATCTAGCCCACATTAAGCCACAATAAAAACATGTTGATGAATGACTATTGCGAAAAAAGTCCCCGCTGACTTGGAGAGGAGATGGGCGCCGCCAAGTCTACCCAAGCCCCGAGAAAGTTCTAATGGAAACATAGACCACAAGGTTATGAGACACCAACAAAAAAAAATCATTTTGAAAGTCTTGTGCATCAACAAAACAAAGTGTGATTCCTAAACAGGTTTCTTTTACAATGCATGACCGTATATACTCGTTCTATAGCCCGTTCGTTCAAAAGCCGACTCCCCCTCTTTTGGAAGAGAACAGTAATAAAAGTGTGTAGCCCGCTCGTAAACAACCCCCAAAAATAATAAGACAGAGTAAACAAAATAGTACACATTTTAAAAAAAAACTGCAAGCTAAATATAAAATCGGTTATTATGATTTTTACTTTTGTTTAGGTTGAAGAAAAAAGAGATTTGAATAACAGAGCAGATGGATATCATTTTTTATAGCATTCGCTAGAGGGCTTTTTATTGTATTAAAATCTTGTAGAATGTAGACAAGGACATAGATGATCTACAATGACAACACCAAAATTAAATGTACATGGAGAAATCACCTATGACCCGCTCGTAAGCCGACCCCCCCCCCAAACCTTTTGCCTTAGATTTTGTCCAAAAAAAGTCGGCTTTTAAACGAGTATATACTGTATGCCAGTGCTTCTCCAACTTTTTAGTATGGTGGACTGGCAGGAATTTTTCCATTGCACCAAGGACCAGTGAACTATTTTTACTGTACTGAAATGGTAGCGAAATGTTATTTGTTTCATTTTATGTGATTATTATGAAAAATTGACATATTCTATAGGTTTAGTATTAATGGTTTCAAATAAGGGATTATAATTATATTTTCCTGTCGTTTCTTGATAACTTCTGCGGACCGGCAGCGGATGGCCCGCGGACCGGTGCCGGTCCGCAGACCACCCCTTTGAAAAGCACTGCTGTATTGTATGCTATAAGGGGGATCATAATATTTATATTGTTCTCAAAATTTCTTAAAAGTAAATAAAAATGCACAAGTTAACTGGGTGGAGGAGTGACAATATTATCATTTTATTGTTTACCTTTTTTTTTATAAATGGAAAGGCTTTCCTAAGTGCTGCTAACATCTACTTGAATCCAATTCACTTAAAGCAAGTATGAAAGGTGGCAAACTCAAACGTGGTAGGAAATATTCAGCTCTACATTACACTTTTAATCTAAGATGGCTGTTTCATAAGTTAAAATAAGCCGACAGCTCAGGAAGATTTAGACTTTTTTATTATTTGGAGGCATTTCGTCGAGACGATTCCACAAACTTCAAACTATTAACTTCCAGTTAATAAAATAATTTAAGCCATTAGGACGAGACACCTTGTTTAAAACAACCATTTAACTTCAACTCACCAGCCCGATTTCAACATTAAGACGAGACACCTTGTTTAAAACAACCATTTAACTTCAACTCACCAGCCCGATTTCAACATTAAGACGAGACACCTTGTTTAAAACAACCATTTAACTTCAACTCAGCAGCCCGATTTCAACATTAAGACGAGACACCTTGTTTAAAACAACCATTTAACTTCAACTCAGCAGCCCGATTTCAACATTAAGACGAGACACCTTGTTTTAAAACAACCATTTAACTTCAACTCACCAGCCCGATTTCAACATTAAGACATTAAGACGAGACACCTTGTTTAAAACAACCATTTAACTTCAACTCACCAGCCCGATTTCAACATTAAGACAAGACACCTTGTTTAAAACAACAATTTAACTTCAACTCACCAGCCCGATTTCAACATTAAGACATTAAGACGAGACACCTTGTTTAAAACAACCATTTAAATTCAACTCACCAGCCCGATTTCAACATTAAGACAAGACACCTTGTTTAAAACAACCATTTAACTTCAACTCACCAGCCCGATTTCAACATTAAGACAAGACACCTTGTTTAAAACAACCATTTAACTTCAACTCACCAGCCTGATTTCAACATTAAGCCATTAAGACGAGACACCTTGTTTAAAACAACCATTTAACTTCAACTACCAGCCCGATTTCAACATTAAGACGAGACACCTTGTTTAAAACAACCATTTAACTTCAACTCAGCAGCCCGATTTCAACATTAAGACGAGACACCTTGTTTAAAACAACCACTTAACTTCAACTCACCAGCCCGATTTCAACATTAAGACGAGACACCTTGTTTAAAACAACCATTTAACTTCAACTCACCAGCCCGATTTCAACATTAAGACCAGACACCTTGTTTAAAACAACCATTTAACTTCAACTCAGCAGCCCGATTTCAACATTAAGACGAGACACCTTGTTTAAAACAACCATTTAACTTCAACTGAGCAGCCCGATTTCAACATTAAGACGAGACACCTTGTTTAAAACAACCATTTAACTTCAACTCAGCAGCCCGATTTCAACATTAAGACGAGACACCTTGTTTAAAACAACCACTTAACTTCAACTCACCAGCCCGATTTCAACATTAAGACATTAAGACGAGACACCTTGTTTAAAACAACCATTTAACTTCAACTCACCAGCCCGATTTCAACATTAAGACAAGACACCTTGTTTAAAACAACCATTTAACTTCAACTCACCAGCCCGATTTCAACATTAAGACAAGACACCTTGTTTAAAACAACCATTTAACTTCAACTCACCAGCCCGATTTCAACATTAAGCCATTAAGACGAGACACCTTGTTTAAAACAACCATTTAACTCACCAGCCCGATTTCAACAGATGGCAAGGTAGCTGCCTCAGCTTTGGCTGCTTCACATTTTTCCGCTGGCACAAACAATTCACGAACCACCTGCAGGGCTCCAAGTGGTACAATATCCTGTGTTGTTTAGATTTTGAAAGAAAATATGCTAGGTAATAAAGTGTAATGTCAATAACTGAATCAACAGGTTTTCAAACTCATTTCAATGGTTCATTGCTTCCAGTGTGGTATCATCTCTAGTAGCAGCAGCTTTGAGAATAAAAGAGGGGTGGGGTGGATTTCACAATGAAATTACATTTTAAAAATATTTTTGTGAGGGTGAGGGAAGAGGAGTTGAGGATTCAGGGATAAGAAGTGTGGGGGGTGGGGGGGGTGGAGGGGGAGTAGAGTTACAAATTACTTTAAATGTCATCAGAATCATACAAGTATTTTTATTAAATGATTGTTTGAATATTCCCTACTTACATTTTTGGAGAGTAGTGTGACTACTTCTTGAACACATTCATCTACAGAGAGTACACCTGCCTTGAGATCTACATCAGGATTAGTAGGTTCCTCATACGGCTGGTCCACGCCAGTAAACCCTTAGGATAGTGATCAAGTCATTAGACACTAAGAAGATAATGCAAAATATAAACATTTCTAGTGTATCACCCGTCAAAAATGACGGAAGTTTTCAAAATAAATATATTCCAGCTTAAATCTAATAATTTTGAAAAAATACACATCAGAGTAAAAAATAATGGAACACTGAATTTTCATTTATGTTATTTATTTTTATTTGATTCATTTATTTTCATATTGAGCAATTTTATGCGGCCGTTCGAAAAGAGTTATTTTTGGTACAGTAATTTGGTGCGCTGCTTTCTAAACTTAGTAGCGTGACGAACGGGCGGGGACGAACATAAATAGCAAATTATGTTTATTGATAATATGATGGGAACTATGATATTTTTCTCAATGTTGGCATCATAAACACTAGCAACCACAGCACCAGAAGCAGAAATAAATCTTTTAAAATCAAATTCAATAGAAATCAAGATGGTCATCATTCCTTTCATTTCTTTGTCTACATCAAAGTTTCTTGGTCTTGATTCCATTATCTTACAAAATCTCTTTTATAAGGGATTAATAAAACATTAAATTCATGGGTTGACTTTAACTTAAAGAAAGTTTAAATTATGTTGTCACTAGGTTCAATTAGTTTATAGGTCAACACTTTCAAATGTCTTTTTTAGGGCTTTTGTGTGCTTATAACTTTTTTTTTAAATTGCAGACTGTCTTTACAGGTCATTGTCTTCCAACAAACAGTGGCTATAAAATGTGGGAACATAGGTTATCAACTGGAAAGTGTCATAGCCTCTTTTAAAAGCTTTTAAACTGTTGCGTTCTAAAGCAAAAATATTTCATCCAGAGTTCGCAGCCAAACAAGCAGATGCCACAATGGTCTTGTGAGAAATAAATATTCAATAAAAATGATCTTATGTCGGCAGAGAATTGAAGTCATCTCATAAAACCAGCAATCTCTAACGTTTTATGAACCTTAAGGCCAAATCCTCATAAATTCCCAAATTCCCATTTCTATAAACTTGACTAAAAAATTCCCACGATTTGGGAAATTTCCCAGGAGTTAACAGCACTGCAGGATGGTATCCTTCAGACAAGAGTGGCAACGATAACTAACATTTTCAAAAGCAGGCGATTGGTATAGTACCAGAAGTTAGTAACACAGCGCTGAGAGCTGAACGCAAGCAGGCTGTGACATCACCAGCAGACCTTGCGAGGCCGAAATTTGATGTTGGTTATGAAAAATCGATAACTAACATTTTCAAAAGCTGGCGATTGGTATACATGTAGTACCAGAAGCAACACAGCGCTGAGAGCTGAACGCAAGCGGGCTGTGACATCACCAGCAGACCCTTGGTTTCTAAAAAAATCACATCTAACATTTTCAAAAGCTGGCGATTGGTCATGGGGATCGAGATAACCAACGCTAAGTGGCAAATCTGACCCTCTTTTGTGCTCAAGGTATTAGGGTTCGGCGACTTAAAATATTCGAATTAACCGATGAGAAAATACAAAGACAAAGAGAGAATTTGGCGGTTCCAATAAAAAACGTCGACTTAATAGAGCTGACGACTTAATCGGGCTCAAGTTAGGTGGGTTCTACTATACTTAGTTAATGACTAAAAAATTATTATTCTGCTTTTTCATGCGAGATTCTAGATTCCTCACTGCAGCTGGCTGGGCCTCATCTTTTAAAAAAAGTTATTTTGTTCATTTTATTTAAACTCCACAAAGGCCACTTAGCCTGGTACCACAACACTTAATTATAGATTTATCTTTTAAATTTGATACTCAGACGAATTCCCTGCATCACTTATGTATCTTTCGTTTCCATACTGAGCACTGAAATACCTTTAATGAGACCAGCTCTTGCCTTCTTGTACAAGCCTTTAACATCTCTCTTCTCACATATATCGATGGGGGTGTCCACATAGCACTCAAAGAACTTGAGACCAGCCTTTTCATGTAGAGCTCGAGCGTTGTCACGATCCTAAAAATAAATCATATTTAAAATATTGCATCAAACAATTAATGAAACTAAATAAACACTAAGCTCCTTGTTTTCCATTTGTTTTTCCATGTTGTACCAGTTATGTTGAATGTAATGAACTATATTTCAAATTTTAAAGTTGCAATCGTCAACAACAAATATGAAAAGCTGGTATGCATGCAGACGTCATTTTGAAATTAAATTTTTATACAACAGCCGCCATTAATTTTCAATCGCCAAGTAATTAATAGTGAATCATGGTGTACAGCAGGGGTCGGTAAACCATGGCTCCCAAGCCAGATGTGGCTCTATTGATGGCTGTATCTGGCTCTCGACAAATGTTCGATTATAAAAAACAAAAAAAATGATTCAGACTCTTTTGATCTACATATTAATTGCATATAAAAACAGCATAACAATGTCATTAAAAATATTTTTTTTATAGACATATTGTACTTTTAGTGTTGAAATTAAACAAAATGCACACATTTACTTGAATTTTTATATATACATAATGTATGGCTCTCACAGAATTACTTTTCAAAATATGTGGTGTTTATGGCTCTCTCAGACAAAAAGTTTCCCGACCCCTGGTGTACAGCAAAGCATTTCAGGGTAAAATGGTAATAGAAACTGAAAACTGGAGAGAGAATGATGATTAATTTGGATGGGGAATACAAATCAATGAGGTACATACAGGATGCACTAAACTCAGGAAGCAGAAATGACATGGTCAGACTCGATATTTAGAATACCCAAATGACAGGGAGTAAAAACCCCAGACGACACTGACTCAGAAAAGTTCTAGATGATTTTTAAAAAAAAGATTTGGAAAAATGTATACTGCAAATGGGAATCCAATTGAGGAAAAGCAAAAGATCTGTTAGGTCTCAGTGAAAGGAAGTGGTTTTGCCTGTCAAAGTTCTCAAATGGCTGTCTTGCCAAAGGCAATAATGAATGTAAAATGAAGGCTGGAGAAGTTACATGAGAAAAGAAAACCAATTTTATTTCCATTGGATTACAGTTACCCCAACTAATTTTATTAAATTAATATTCAAATCTTGCAATTTTCTGTGGTTTTAAAACAGTTGATCTAAAAATGTTTGACAAATGATTTCCGTATAGCATTGCAAGATGTCGACCACCCATATTCCACTAACCTCCCCCCACTTTATCTTATCTTATCTTTTTACAGACGCTCCTTCTATACAGAAGATTATTGCGTCCTACACTTATCTATGGTTTGTGTTTAGTCCTGCATTTTTATTAGAGATTTAAATGTTGATAAAGTGTTGGTTTTCCTGGATTCTTCAGGCAACCCATTCCACGCCTGAATTCCAGACGGGAAGAATGGAAATTTGTATGTGTTTGTTCTTGCATACGGAATAAGAAAGGTGTTTTTATCCTTATGTCTATCTGAGGGTTGTATTAAGTTATCTTTGTGTTGTATTTCTAAATTAGAATTAATTGCTTTATGTATGATTACTACTTTGCTCTTGGTTCTTCTATCCTCTAGTGTTTCAAGGTTTAATGATTTAACTAATGGTGTTATTCTTGTCAGTTTTGAATATTCTCCAGTAATGAATCTGGCAGCTCTTTTTTGAATTTGTTCTAGTTTATCAATGCTTTCTTTGGTGGATGGGTCCCATACAGAAGATGCATATTCTAGTACAGGTCTCACCAAAGTGAGGTAGCATTTTAGTTTTATATCTCTATTACATTTGTTAAAGTTTCTTTTTATAAAGCCTAAGGTTTTGTTTGATTTTTTAATAATTTCATTGACATGGGGATTCCATGATAGGATAAACTTTATAGGATAAACCTGATTTAGGCAAATAAAATCCATTGTACAATCTTATTGCTATTTTTAAAAAATGACAACAATGAAACAAGTATTGAACAAAGAATTAAAAATCTTAACGAAAATTGATTTCACACAAGTGATAATTTAATTTAGTTATCCATAAGCATTTTTCAGTTTATTTATACATTTAAATGTGCTAAATTCATCTTGGGTTTAGGTCAGCTTTTCATCTTCAGATTAAGAGTCTCAATTTTTATAGAAAACAATGTAAGATATAGGGCTGTTTGATTAGCCAGTCTACTTATTGAAATATATCCAACATTGATTGCAATAGCACACCAATTCAATTATGGATTAGCACTTTCATAATACATGTATAAGCTAATCCAGTTCACCTCTTTCTCAGACTAAAAAAAGGAGGTTAATATTACATAAACATCAGCTGTTGCCCTAGATCAAATTCCAGTACTCACTGGCCCAGCTAAAGTCAATTATATAAGGATTAAGCAAGTACAATATAATGGAATAAATTCCAAAGGTCTTAAATCTTATTGTTGTCACTGAATGGTTGCAGCAACAAAATATAACAAATTAAGTATGCTCTGTTTTAACATTACTTCATAAATAAAAAAATAAAAAAACAAACCTAAATGCAATAGAATAATCTGGTAAAATACTACTGAACAATTATGAACATTTTAAGTAACATGCGCTTGAAATTTCTTTATATACACGATGTGCGTTAATTAGTGATGGGACGATTAATCGGAATTGTATCAGAATATCAGGACCCTAATATTTCTTCACTCTTTCCTAAGGTTAAGACCGTTCGTTTTTAAGGACCGTTTAAATATAACCCAGGGTTCCCACTCAGACGGGAAAAAGTCGGGAATTCTTAAAATAATTTTCCCCATCTTGAAATTCGGGAAATAGTCGGGAAAAGTTATGACTAGTCGGGAATTTATATATATATAATTTTTTTTTGCCGAAGTAAATGACTTTGATTACGTCTCTGTGGTCATGTTTCGATTCCATTAAATAAATAAAAAAGTTACCAGTTTAGAATTGTCTGCGCATGCGTTAAAACTAAGGTCAAATTTTTAGCCTCACCTCGTCCCATGGCGCGTGTGGCGTGGCATGTCACCGCCGCTTGCGTTTGCAATGCCCGTCGAATCGGCGAATTAAAAAAAATATTAACATATCAATATGGTAATTTTAAGTTTAATGCTTTTGACGAGCAGGATATCTGTCACTATGAGACCGCACTCGAATTTCCTCCGTCAATCAAATGATACATGTAACTTGTAATATAAATAGTAACAAATGCGGCCTAGACCGTTGATCACATCAAAGGTGCACTGTGTGTTTTAAAAAATCATTCCTTATCAGAATTCGACCTACAACAGTGATGACGTGTATATTATATATATACTAGAATATTAAGAAAATTATTTGATTTCAACGTCACGTGCGTGTTAGTCACAGTCACGTATCTTACTGGTAACAAAGCAACAACAAACTTTTAAAAGAATAATAATTTTTTATTTAATTATATAAAAACCACCGTCGATTCTCGATACAAACCTTTCTTTTCTTTTCTAAAGATATTCGTTTATCTTAAAAAATAAAATGATTAATGCATCAGAAAATGAATTAAGTTTAATAATAATATAACATGCACTGCCAAATAATGACGGATTAAAGACCGCTAACGCGATTTTCGAGTACCTCTGGTGAATACATACTCAAACTAATTCACGGAATCAAATTGAAAGTAAAAACATCCGGTAATTTTTATTGAAATCTCGTAGAATCAGACAATAGCCGGAAGTCTCGAAGAAAGCGAGATGTCAACACTGTTTTGAACTAAAAATGCCAAAGTGCATTGCTAGGCGAACAGACGAGGATCGAGCTAACCGACGTTAAGTTGCAAATTTGGCACTCTTATGTGCTCAAAATATTAGGGCTCGGCGACTTAAAAAAATTGAATTAACCGATGAAAAAATGCAAAGACAAAGAGAGAATTTGGCGGTTCCAATAAAAAACCTCGACTTAATAGAGCTGACGAGTTAACCGGGCTCGAGTTAAGTGGGTCCAACTGTAATTATTTTCATAGCATTGAAAGTGACTGCAAATATTTTCCAAAAATAATCCCTTTTTAAATCATTTATATTAACTCATTGTGTCTGTTTGTTTGCTTGTCAAAAAAACTGTGAATCGATTTTTAACCCACTTCCTCGTAAGCTAGCAAGCTGAAATTTTGCAGGCAGTTTCGTACCGATGATAAAAACAATGTATCAAAATTTCAGATCGATCACATGTACCGTAATTGAATTATTGATTTTTTAGATTATTTATTTATTCCTATGTATCATGTTATTTTTTTAGATAGAGTGTAAGGGTGCGCATTATATTGAACAACCTTTCCGTCGTGCAATAAGGTGCGTATTTTATTGACAACACTTTTTATAAACATATTCCTGATCGGTGCGCATTATATTAAACATGTTTTACGACACATAGCTAACATTTTTTATTTTCGGATGGTCTTGCGCTGCGTATTATAATAAACATTCTTTTAGTAATGTCTCGTTCATAAAGGATTTATAGTCAAAAACTTGTTTTTTTTACGGGTTTTTTTTATTACCGTGATTCAGAGAAATAGATTGATTTACAAATTGCCATAGATATGGCTTTGAGGAATAGAAACATCACTTCCATTAAGTAATAACCCAATTACTGATTCTATTCTCATTTTAACGACAACAATGATAAAAATGAAGTGCTCCAAGAAAATGTGTAGTTACTTACGGCCCTGTAAGGACTGATGAATGAAGTTATGCAGACAATGCCTCCATCCGCAAACAGCTTAGCCACCTCTGATATACGGCGGATGTTTTCCTCTCTGTCTTCATGGGAGAACCCCAGATTTTTGTTCAATCCAGTTCTGACATTATCTCCATCAAGACTGAGGACAAAAAAAGAAATGTTTGTACTAATAGCCATGAAAAAAATGTGTACCATATTCCCGAAACCATCTGAATCAGGACCATTGGTAAAATCTTTGTGCCCTGGTCTTAAGTTATATACTCTCTAAACTTCAATCTTTACATCACTAATCCACTCACCAACCTTTACATCACTAATCCACTCACCAACCTTTACATCACCAATCCACTCACCAACCTTTACATCATCAATCCACTCACCAACCCACTCACCAACCTTTACATCATCAATCCACTCACCAACCTTTACATCACCAATCCACTCACCAACCTTTACATCATCAATCCACTCACCAACCTTTACATCATCAATCCACTCACCAACCTTTACATCATCAATCCACTCACCAACCTTTACATCACCAATCCACTCACCAACCTTTACATCATCAATCCACTCACCAACCTTTACATCACCAATCCACTCACCAACCTTTACATCATCAATCCACTCACCAACCTTTACATCATCAATCCACTCACCAACCTTTACATCACCAATCCACTCACCAACCTTTACATCATCAATCCACTCACCAACCTTTACATCATCAATCCACTCACCAACCTTTACATCACTAATCCACTCACCAACCTTTACATCATCAATCCACTCACCAACCTTTACATCACCAATCCACTCACCAACCTTTACATCACCAATCCACTCACCAACCTCTACATCATCAATCCACTCACAAACCTTTACATCCCTAATCCACTCACCAACCTTTACATCATCAATCCACTCACCAACCTTTACATCACCAATCCACTCACCAACCTTTACATCATCAATCCACTCACCAACCTTTACATATCAATCCACTCACCAACCTTTACATCACTAATCCACTCACCAACCTTTACATCATCAATCCACTCACAAACCTTTACATCACTAATCCAATCACCAACCTTTACATCACTAATCCACTCACCAACCTTTACATCACTAATCCACTCACCAGTATGCTGGGATGCCCTGACCCACCAGGTACTCCTCTAGTGCAAATGAAATTGTTGTTTTACCAGCCCCAGACAACCCTGTCAACCACACTGTGCAACCACGGAAACCTCCTTTCTGGCCAACTGCCTTGCCTCTCTTGTCACGGGACACGTGGTGCTCTTGAAAGGCCACATTGGTGGCTCTCTGGACCGCCTGTTAGAAATAAAAAGTGTCTTATTTTTTACACAAACAGAATTACAATTCTTAAAGTAAAACCTGAAACTGGTAAGCATCAGAAAGTTAGAAACATACCTTTCAAGCCCTATGAAACTGGTAAGCATCAGAAAGTTAGAAACATACCTTTCAAACCCTATTAAGCTCTGGCCAAAAAAATTAGTTTTTCTCAAAATGTTGCTTACTTTTATAAAATGCACCTTTCTTTTTTATAGCCTTTAAACAGCTTCATTTAACCGAGCCACGCACCCTTTGTGGGATTGAGAGCGGTTTACAGTCACAGAGCTGCTACACAACCTTGGTAGCGTAAGGTGGCTCAAGCCTTATCATAGTCCTGCACCGTGGGCAGAGTCACAAATACCACTGACATCACTGGGTAGTGGGTCAATGATGTTGACGGCTAGTTGACAAATCAGGGGTCGTGAATGAATGACATTGATGGCTAGTTGACAAATCAAGTGTATCTTATTACAAACGCTCCTTCTAGACAGAAGATTACTGCGTCCTACGCTTATTCATGGTTGTCAAGTACAGGGGGTATTGGATGAATGGTAATGCTGGATGACGTTAAAGAAAATCAGAAGTATGCTTGCTCAGACAGTAATATAAAAAAAAGGGATAACTTCTTTCTTTGCAGACCGGGTTTATTTATAGCTAGCTTCATAAATTGTGAGCCCAGGTGCACGAGGACTGGCCTTTAAGGGCTCTTAATGGTTAGGCTTAATAACTGCACCAAAGCTAGAGGTAAAACGCGACGACATAGATGATGTTGCCTGGTAATGATGGAATTCCACCAGAAGTTCTCAAATGTGGAAAAGAAATACTTTTACAACCTTTGCATGACCTCCTCACTCTGTGCTGGGAACAGGGGCAGATACCACAGGAGTTAAAAGATGCCAACATCGTTACACTGTATAAAAATAAAGGAGACAAGAGTGACTGCAACAACTATCGTGGAATCTCTCTCCTCAGTATAGTTGGAAAGGCCTTCGCCCGAGTTGCATTGACACGCCTGCAGACCCTAGCATCGCGTGTACTCCCAGAATCGCAGTGCGGCTTTCGAGCCGGAAGATCAACCATAGACATGATCTTCTCTCTGCGCCAGCTGCAGGAGAAATGCAGGGAGCAACATATGCCTCTATACATCGCGTTCGTCGACCTAACTAAAGCTTTTGATCTTGTCAGCAGAAGCGGCCTTTTCCAGATCTTAGTAAAAATAGGCTGCCCTACACATCTGCTTAACATCATCAAGCAATTCCACGAAAACATGCAGGGCACAGTGTGCTATAACGGTGCCACCTCCGAGGCTTTCCCAGTAAGTAGTGGAGTAAAGCAAGGCTGCGTGTTGGCACCTACTCTATTCGCAATATTCTTTTCCATCTTACTCCAGTATGCCTTCAAGAACAACAGCGAGGGGATATACATACACACCAGAGCTGACGGGAGATTATTCAATATTGCCCGACTTAAAGCCAAGACCAAAATAAGGAAGATTTTGCTGCGTGAGCTCTTATTTGCAGACAATGCCGCCTTAATATCCCACACAGCAGACGGCCTGCAGAACCTTGTATCCAGCTTCTCCGCTGCCTGCAAAGAGTTTGGCCTGACCATAAGTATAAAGAAAACCAACATTATGGCACAGGATGCTGCCTCTCTCCCGACTATCACCATTGACGACTGCAACTTGGATGCTGTTGACAGTTTTACTTATCTGGGATCAAACATCTCGAGCACCCTCTCACTGGAAGATGAGATGAGTAGTAGGATAGGGAAGGCAGCAACTGTTATGGCTAGACTGTACAAAAGAGTCTGGTCCAATGCCAAACTCACAGCAAGGACTAAGCTGCAGGTATACCAGGCCTGCGTACTGAGCACACTCCTCTATGGATGCGAGTCTTGGACCACCTATACCAGGCATGAAAGAAGGCTCAATAGCTTCCACCTCAGATGCCTGCGCCGCATCCTAGACATCAAATGGCAAGAGAAAGTCCCCAACACAGAGGTCCTGGCTCAAGCAAGCATGAGTAGTATTGCAGCAATACTAAGCCAAAGACGCCTCCGTTGGCTTGGACACGTCAAGAGGATGCAAAGTGGTCGCATACCCAAGGATGTGCTCTACAGCGAGCTGGCGACAGGGAAAAGGTCGGTTGGTCGGCCATGTCTCAGATACGTGGACATATGCAAGAGAGACATGAAAGTAGCCAACATTGATATACAAAACTGGGAAAACCTGGCAGAGGATAGGTCCATGTGGCGGGCTATAGTGAAAGAAGGATCACTAAGAGCAGAGGAGCAAACTAGGGCAGAAGCAGTCGGGAAAAGAGCGAGGAGAAAGGCCAGGAAACACTGCCCCACTGCTTTCGTGTGTGTGTCATGCAGAAGAGACTGCCACTCAAGGATTGGTCTCATCAGCCACACCAAGAGCTGCAGATAATAAAGATAAATCTATCGTCTTTCGTAGACGGACAGATGCCATACATAGATGATGTTGCCAGCTGCTGGACATCTTTTTATGACCAAAAGGATGAGAGGAAAATCTCCATTACGTCACTTATATTGGATATCATCTTTGGGGGTGGGACAATTGCTCTATGAACAAATTATGTATCAATTTTATAGACTGTTTGTCTTGAAGGTCCGTGTGGCTGTGACAAGAAGAGGGTTCAGAGATGTTTCTTGTCTATCGACATTGGGGGGAAGGGGGGTGTTAAGCCAAGGGAGAGATCGAGATAAGGAGATGGGAGCTGGAAAATGACAACACCGCGTGCATTGTAAATTTCATTCAGTGGCGTTGCCAGGGTTAGTGGCTCCCTCGCCTGGCCAAGATTTTTGTTAAATTCCATCTCTAAGTACAAAACTATGCACACATGTGCCGCCAGTAAAAATATAAAAGAGTCAACCAGCAAACTTTCACCCTCCCTTCACCGCCTGTTCTTTTATATGATTTATTAATGTGGGCTGGGGTGGCCTGTACGTGAGTTTGAGAACCTTGCGTCACGTCACAAATCAAGATTGAAGACTCCTTATGTAAACAGATGTAAGAGCCGCCAGGAGATATAGACATAAATTGATCTTTGACGTCAAAGCCAGGCCCCGGGAGTTGTCACCACGGGCTGATAGTCGGACAAGTCAGGCGTAAAGCCGTCTGAAGTGTGGAGCGTGCTCCCCCCGCACTTTGAATGCATTTCCTTATAAAACCCATTACGTTCAGACCAGTACCCGTGATGGGAAAATTCAGAATTAGCCATCACCGGGGGAAAAAACACGCGCTGAGATTTAAGATGATGCCACGACTAGCGAGGGATGAATTTTGGCGAGTAGCTGTTTGATATTTTCATTAATGACCCATCCAAGCAGTAATGAAAATCTAAGGTTGTTAATTCTGAATGTCAATATCACTGAAAATATAGTGTTTTTATGAGAAGAAAATGATATAAACCTGAAAATATAGTGTTTCTATGAGTAGAAAATGATATAGCCCTGAAAATATAGTGTTTCTATGAGTAGAAAATGATATAGCCCTGAAAATATAGTGTTTCTATGAGTAGAAAATGATATAAAGCTGAAAATATAGTGTTTCTATGAGTAGAAAATGATATAGCCCTGAAAATATAGTGTTTCTATGAGTAGAAAATGATATAGCCCTGAAAATATAGTGTTTCTATGAGTAGAAAATGATATAAAGCTGAAAATATAGTGTTTCTATGAGTAGAAAATGATATAAACCTGAAAATATAGTGTTTCTATGAGTAGAAAATGATATAAACCTGAAAATAGAAGGAAACCAAAAAAAAAGAACATTTGGATAAGTAGCAAGGATTTTAGAAAGCTCCATTGCTGATCCCGTTTTTTGTGGCATCCAAACACAAAAGAGTGTGTAGAATGTAGATATGACCAAGAGAGGTGTTCCCGGGGAATATTTACGAGTTAACGCTTGGTCGTCGATTTCCGATGATGAGATTTTAAATATGAATTCCCCAAAACACAGGTGACACGATCAATTGTTTAATGGGGATCATTAACAAGCAAACGTCGGCTGAATCGTTTTTATCTAATGTTTTATCGCCGCTTCATCCTCGCCAGCGTTTCTCAACATGTGGCATAAGACCCACATCTGTCCGCAGCATATTACTTTGAGGGTCATAAAACGTTGAGAAATCGACTTTTTGTGTATAAAAAGAGCACTTTCTTTGCATGAACCGTAAGGGGGGGGGGAGGGGAAAAAACCTGGATAAAATTGAAGTGGGGCACTAGTAGAAAGAAACGGTTGAGAAACACTGATCTACACGTTAATCAATGACAAGGTTCTATGGGGAAATCGACATGAAGTGCACGTCATTCACACGCGTGAAATTTATATGGGCTTTAGACTCAAGACACCACATGTCCAAATTTTGATGGGTTACATAGTCCAGGGTTGAAGGGTCGTCGACCCCCCCACCACCCCGGGACAAGTAGGTTGAAGGGTCGTAATGGTCCCCCCACCCCAGGGCAAGTTCCTTATCTATTGGCACTGACAAATCATATAATAGGTTGTGCTATTTCCTATATAAAGTAACATTGCCTAACAGGTAAGATCGGGTTTCTGCTGAGTGTTTCATGAGAACCAGACTCAAGATTGTGCCACTATTTGGGGAATCAGTCGGTCAATTAAATCTAAAATTAAATTATTAAATATAAGACACCATGTTTTGTATGTAATCTATTGTACTAGTGAAGGTGTATGTAACTCGTCTATATTTTTTTTAAATTAAGTCATGTGTTAAGCATATGATATGATATGAGTATTAACTATTATAAATGAAAATTACATGTTACGTCAAAGTCAGATATGAGTATGTAGAATAATACATGAAAATAATGAGATAAAGTCTAGTATATTTTAGCTTTAAAGAGACTTCGACTTATCGGATACTAGGGCTGGCTGTCTTACATTATAATGTAAACGTCCGTCTACACCCAGTGAAGTTATTTAAAACATTTCAACTAGTTGTAGTTCAGGTTAATGTATTACTTTATTTTTAAACAGTCTTAAAAACATTGTTTACATTAAAAGTCTAAGGCGAGTTTGATACACTTAAAAGTAGACAATGATTTGAATAAGTTTAAATGACATTTTGCAAAGAGTATGGCATTAGCATACATCAGCTGTGAGCATTTTGTATGCAAACAAGATTTCAATTGAGTGAATACGTGAAGTAATTGCTTTTTCATTTCTTTCCGCTGATGTTGAATGGGCAAAAAAGTAAGATATGCATTCTCTTAAAATATCTGTGATCAAAAGATCTCCCCTATCCCCCACCTCCATTTTTAAATCCCTTATATTAACTTCACCACCGTCTCTCTCTGTCTCTCTGTGTCTCTCGTTCGCCGTCGGGCAGGCGGAAAAATGAAAGTCGAAAATGACACACTTCCCGTAATGCTATCGAGCTGAAATTTTGCACATAGACTCGTGTCACCTAACAATGCATCCTATCAAAATTTCAGATCGATCGAATGTACCGTAATGAAATTGATGCATTTTTAGTTTATCTATATAAAACTATATGTAGCGGTACCTATTGTTTACATTTTACGGGTCACTTGAGCTCGCGCCACCAATCGATGACCACATCTCCTGCATTACACCAGGTGGAGTTCACTCAGTTTCAGGTTGTTAATGTTTGTTGCCTTTGAACATAATCAATACTTTTAGTTATGTCTCATATATAAGGGATTTATAGTCAAAAACTTTGTTTTTAGGGGGTTGTTTAATTTAAATCCGTTATATTAACTTCGAAATCTTGTCATCTCTCTCTTTCTGTCATTCGCGGGCGGGCGAAAAAATAAAATTAAAAAATGACCCACTTCCCGTGATGCCATCGAGCTGAAATTTGGCACATAGACTCGTGTCACCTAACAGTGCATCGTATCAAAATTTCAGATCGATCGAACGTACCGTAATTAAATTACTGAATTTTTAGTTTATCTCTATATAACATATATAATTCAAATTCACGGTTTGTTATTGTTTTTCTTTCACGTGCCAG
The DNA here is from genome assembly GCA_944989445.1 of Ampullaceana balthica. NCBI lineage: Eukaryota > Metazoa > Mollusca > Gastropoda > Lymnaeidae > Ampullaceana > Ampullaceana balthica. The sequence continues at coordinate 640,930 of CALYLW010000152.1, read as the reverse complement.
TTGAGTTCACTTGTTGACGCCACCCGTCGATGTCCACACCCCCTCCCCCGGGTTTAAACCCAGGGATTTGTTTTTTTTCCACGTGACAGTTCAGTCACGCGTTGACGCACCCGTTTATGCCCACACTCCCTCCCGTCCCTTCCCCCATTTTTAAAGCCAGGGGATATCACTCGGTGTCAGTCTGTAAATGTTTGTCGCGTTTGAACATAATCAATACTTTTAGTTATGTCTCATATATAAGGGATTTATAGTCAAAAACTTTGTTTTTACGGGTTTGTTTTATTATTCACTGAACTGAGTGGACGCGATGTTGATGTAACTCCAAGCGGTAGCACGACCATCATATGTGAGGCGACAACATCACAAGAAAACAGTGACAGCGAAATGGCATAGCATGTAATATGTAACCAAATGATTTGATACAGACTTTATGACAGCCCCTCTGTACTGGGAGAGTGTAATTAAAAGCTATAGACATCATCTTCCAGTTACCGCACACGAACTTAACGTTAACACAACATCGTGTGGGGTCATGGGGAGAGCTTTGACAGAGGCAGTTGGGAGATGCTGTGACGTACAGCAAATAACTTTGTAAGCTGTAAGAAATGATGCGTTATACCGGTGACAACTACAATGATCGGTGAGACGTTACAACACCGAGCTTCAATAGCTTTGATGCTATTACTGTTGACAGTGAAGTAAATAAGAATTATTCACACAAGAATACCTTCACGCCGGTATTCAGGAAGTATAAATCCCATCCCTTTGTCCAGATATAACGTGCGGAAAAGTAGGTTTTTGGTAACAGCTGTTTGCAAAAGTCACCGAAAAAAAGAAAGGGAAAAAAAGGATGTTTTTATAAATCAGTCTATTGCACTACAGTAGTGTACTGTAGTATAAGGAGAATTGATCAAGGATATTAGTTTTTTTTATTAAAATTAATTCTCAAATGAATCACAGATTTCGAATTCTTCGTTCTGAAATGAGCGCACACAATTTAATCAGTAATCCTTCAATGAGTATTATAAAATCATTTTTTTTAAATTACGTAGCTCAAAAAACCTAAGCGTCAACAGATAAATGTATTGCGATTTCCAAATCACTGAAGCTATACCGAAATAATTAAAACACAACAACGAATTGACAACGATCTATGAATCCAAATGAAATGCGTGTAAATGATTTGGGAGAGAGCGGGTTAATGAAGTTTCCCGGAAGCATCACGCATCTGAAGCTAGTGTTCACGTAGGATCTAGAAGCATCACGCCTCTGAAGCTAGTCTTCACGTAGGATCTAGAAGCATCACGCCTCTGAAGCTAGTCTTCACGTAGGATCTAGAAGCATCACACCTCTGAAGCTAGTGTTCACGTAGGATCTAGAAGCATCACACCTCTGAAGCTAGTGTTCACGTAGGATCTAGAAGCATCACACCTCTGAAGCTAGTGTTCACGTAGGATCTACAATACATAATTTTATTCTGATAAGGAGGTATCTTTGGATCGTTTAACTGTTATTATTGAGATTCCTTTAAATAGATTTATTTTGTAAGTTTCGGTGGGGGGGGGGTACCATTTTAATGAATGATGTCTTTCTGTTTTACGGAGGACAGCAGGGTGAAAACTATTTATTAATGTGCTTGCAGTGAGCGGCCAACTACCTCTCTGAGGCACGACGGTCATATTTAATGCTGACTTTGTCATTTTAAGCACACGACATTTACCGAAAACCTTAAACTGATCGATTTTCTACCGATCTTTTTGCCCAGCCAAATCTCTCCAAGTATTCACTGGATTTAAATATTTTCAGTACACTCTGTAACCAGTGGCGTCACTAGGGGGGGGCGGGCCGCCCCGGGTGACACCCATCAGGGGGTGACACCCGAGCCTAAAATTCTACTGTGTACGATTTTATGTCAGATAACAAAAGAAGACACATTTTTTAATCTAAAAAGAAATTAAGAAATACAATGAAATACGTGAAACGTGAAAATCTTATTAAAAAATATCACTTAACTTGCAATAATAAAACAGTCCCAACACACGAACAACATTAAAACAAATTGGGAAAAAAAAGAAAAGAAATAGTCGCAGAAGAGAGATCTTTAAAAAACGGCTGTAATGAAAGAGGCAGTGTCTTCTGTTTTAAAATATATAAAGCCATTTGGGCTTGGACACACCGACATCATGAACGAATCCCACCTCACGACTCCCTCCACCACAGTGAGGTGGGGTGGAATACAATTTTTATCACACCCCCCCCCCAAAGATAAAAAATCAAATGATGGGTTTTCTTTGTTGATGTTTTTCTTGAGGAACATTATGATTTCAATGTCTTTGAGTTAATATTTTATATATATATATTTATTAAAGGCGTGAAAGCATAGATATGCATGTTTATATACAGGTAGTCCTCCGGTTACGACGGTCCCATCCCGACTTACGCTGTTTAGTGCTTACGATCGCGCCCCCTAAAAGAATAGTATTACGCGTTATTCCGTATTTTTAATTAAAAAAATTCATGAGGTAACGAATTCTTTTCTCTATTTGAAATAACAAAAATTATTGAAAAATATTTATGATTATTATTTCAACCAACAACTTTCGTTTGCGAATTTTTCAAATGGCGAAGTTTTCAATCAAGTCAAAAAAGCTGAGTAAGCTTATATGTTCCTTTTCAATGCTCATTAGAGAGAGCATATTAAGCCTTTTTCGTCCCATGCAAATTCTCATTATATATTCTTTTCAACTTTGAAAAGGATCGCTCTCAGCTGCAGTTTGATGTCATCATTGAAAGATAGATGCGAAGTGCGATGTGTACATTTGTAAAGGACTGTGTGAAATATAGCTCATTCAAAAGCAGCAACATTTTTAGCTCTGTGCAAGTTTTTTGAGTTTCGCTTTGTGCTAATTCCTTTTCCTAACCCTGAGCCTGGGGCTGGACAATAACTTTTTTAAGAGTTCTGAAAATAGGACTAATTCTGAAGGTAAGCAGTCTTCGAAATCACGCATGAACCTACATGTGGAAGAAAATTAGAAGCCCCGAGCCTAGTGCTCTTTATGGGTCTTCCCGGAAGACCCCCTTAGCCATCTGGCCACCAAAGGGACGTAACAGCTGAGGAAAAACCCCAAAAGCGGTCGCTTCTGAAGCGGCCACCTGGGCATCCAGGACATACAGTCGAAGATGCCTCCCACTAAGTTGCCCTCACAAGGAGGTGGTGGAATTTCCTACTACGACCCGCTACCACTTTGGTGCCATCCCGGCAAAGCACACGGGTCTCCATGGTTAGGACCGCCGCAGACCGGGTGATCACCAAAGACCTACCTAGGGTGCAACCCCCACTGGAAGGTTTCCTCAGAGCTGGCGTCCAATGCGTTCTTCGCGGCACTTTTTGCTAATCCGTATATGCGCTCCTGGCCCTAAACCGGCACCGCTCGATGGCGTTGCTAGTAAATTGAGGGGGGACGAAACGGTTGCTTCGGATTTACCCGACCCCTTCTTCGAAATCACTTGAATGTTCTTCCATTAACTTGGCTGCTGCCCATCGGGTGGCGAAAGTGCTGAGCTCAGTTAGGTTTGTAAGAAAGCCAAATTTCTCATGGATGTATTTATATGCACCTAACCAATGTTGTAGGGCTTAAGAAAGTTTGTCAATGATTACCAGAAATACCTCAATCTTGAATTTTTTTCTCCAGGAGAATGCTGTTTTGTTGATGTCCCTTTATCAAACTGACGCTTTCTTTTTTGTTTGATAGTATTGAAGATTGTTTACACTGTTTTTACCACGGACTTTTCCTTTCCTTTGTCTTCATAGGAATAAAATTAAGAATGCTATTTTTTAACAAATTCAATGAGAGACTTCCTTTCTAAAATCGTTTCCCAAATTTCAAGTAAAATAGCGACTTCCAGTTGTTTCAATTTCCTTTAGAAATCCTTCTTCTTCAAGTCGGCAGTCACGTGGCTGATTTTTTATTCGTTGCTAATTCTTCTAGTGCTGCGATATTCTCATTGTATGAGCTATTAACAGACCTTACAGAATAATGTCAGGCTGACCATCTTGTGTCAGACAAGGCTTTGTTAGCATGTATCAATTTAATATGTTTTTGAAGTACCTGTCAACGATGAGTAGATGCAACAAGTCGGGTATAAAGATTTTGCAGAAGACAAAAAAATCTGACCGCAGTAGGACAACCTGCTGCTCTTTTCCCAACCAAATTAAAGGAATGAGCTGTGCACGTCACATAATGCGCTACAATGCACTTCTCACGAAGAATAGCCTGGTTTCCGTTATGCTTCCTACTCATTTGCAGCATTGCCGTATGACTGTCCAAGGCATTTTCAGGGATTCGTACAAACATAATGGCCAGCATCTTTATTATACACTATAATTCACAAAATGTTTTGGGGCCCTTAAATTATTGGGGGCTTTAGCCCGTTCAGCACCCCCCCCTTTTAATCCGACATAGGGGTCCACGCATCTGTGACGATGTGGTACGAGGAGGGGGGTGTTTAAGAAATGTGACGTCACATCAAAAACGCGAAACTTTAAATAAAAGTTCCACTTAAATATTTGATTGCTTACCATTTATTTAATTACGTTTTCAATGACTTCACGCGCGTTACGATATTACAGTGCAGACTTACCCTAAATACATATTTAAATGACAAAAAATAATTTGCAACATGCTAATTTTTATTGAGAAAATACGGCTTGGGGAGAGGGGTGTCAAAGCTTTGTGACGTCATATCGTAAAAAAAGGGGTGGGGTCTAAGTTTTTGTGACAATGTATGACGCTGGGGGAGGGTGGGGTAAAAATCGGCAACCTTGCGTGACGTCATTTATGGATGGCCCCTTCAGTCGTGAAGGGGTGACACCATGAGCTACCGCCCCGGGTGACACCAACCCTAGTGACGCCTCTGTAACTAAGAAATCTCCATCACCTATTAATTGCGTGAATAAATGCTATAAACTATAAATCATTAAGGATTTTTTTTTAATTTGTGTGTGTGACGGAGGCGTATTGTTGACACGTTCTTTGACGACGTGATTAGAAGGGGAATAAAAGCAAAATCTGGTTTGATTTCTTTGTATGTTTGTCTGTTTTAGAACACTTGTGGACGTCGTTCAAATACAGGATAATTGGGGTGGAGTAGAGCAATTACTGGTAATATTACACCCAAGTTGAATATTCTTCAATAGGTTTGTCTGTAGGGCAACCAGAGGGAACCCACGATCCATCAGATATTATAATACCGTTATTGGCTTTTAATTTTTTTAAAAAAAGATAAAAAAGCTAAGCATATCTGACAACGAAAATATATGTATTCTTAATTTTGCCACGCCTGACATTCTCAATAGAGTGAAGCTTGACGTTACGTCACAGTCAAGCACCGCGGCGGCTGTACAATGAAAAAGATTTGTATGGGCGTTATATATCAAACACTGGGAAAGTACGAGCCACTCGTGTCTATGAACTGTTTATCACGCACTTAGACCCGACACGCACCGATTCTCATAAATAAACATTATCACAGGGTGTGTTCTAGGCACACATTTTCAGGTCTTTAAAATTTAACATTTGGTTGTGACATATAAAAAGCAGAGTACACGGGCTTGTTATGGTTGAAAAAAAATGCGATAAATAGGGCATAGAAATCAATCAACAATTTAAAATATTAAATCTATCAATAGGGACGATTATTTTACCAATCAAGGAAGGATCTGGTCACAATCAATCAAGGAAGTATCTGGTCCCAATCAATCAAGGAAGTATCTGATCCCAATCAATCAAGGAAGGATCTAATCCCAATCAATCAAGGAAGTATCTGGTCCCAATCAATCAAGGAAGTATCTGGTCCCAATCAATCAAGGAAGGATCTGGTCCCAATCAATCAAGGAAGGATCTGGTCCCAATCAATCAAGGAAGTATCTGATGATAATCTGATCCCAATCAATCAAGGAAGTATCTGATGATAATCTGATCCCAATCAATCAAGGAAGTATCTGATGATAATCTGATCCCAATCAATCAAGGAAGTATCTGGTCCCAATCAATCAAGGGAGGATCTGGTCCCAATCAATCAAGGGAGGATCTGGTCCCAATCAATCAAGGAATTATCTGGTCCCAATCAATCAAGGGAGGATCTGGTCCCAATCAATCAAAGAAGTATCTGGTCCCAATCAATCAAGGAAGTATTGGTCCCAATCAATCAAGGAAGTATCCGGTCCCAATCAATCAAGGAAGTATCTGGTCCCAATCAATCAAAACGATAACATGTGTCACAGGGAACCGGTTCCTTGAATACTGTGTAACTGTGTAACCCTTTTTTCACAATACAGCAAAACCGAAATCTGACTAGATTCATAATAACTGTCGAATCATTTTTGAATAGCGCCTTGAATCATACCGTATGCTACACCTTTTTGATGAGAAAAGTAACTACCACGCGTCATTTTTAAAAAATGATTCAACAAATAATGCAGGCTATAAAGTACATTGTCACAATGGAGTGAGACTTTACTTTAACACCCCCCCCCCAGATCCCGACTTCTTCACTTCCCTTAAATTATATCTTATTTAATAACATGTTTATGTTTGAACGAAGGGCTAAGAACACGCCCACACAAACACAGGTGCCGTGAAAGTAAATAACACTTAGCGACGTGTACAATTTTAGTGTTCCATTCAGTAATGATCTGTGAGTGGCACCTTGCATCATTCCCTGCATGTCATCCTGTCGAGTTACGCACAATATTTGCCCTCCTTTTATTGAACTATAAGCCAGAATTGAAAGGGCAAAGCTGTCAATTTAAAAACTAAGGCTATCTGATTTTGCAGGCTAATAAATACATAAAAGTAAATCAATGGAATTGAAGAAGTTTCAGCAGACATCGAGTCAGAACATCTATTCACATCCACTGTAGAGACAGTACTTGAAACCAGCACAAGAAGTTTTTATGTTAACTTTAAATAGCTTAAATGATTAGTCATGGCTAGTGGCTAAAAGCAGGTGCATCATTTTGCAGGTCAAGCATGCAGGTCAAGCATGCAGGTCAAGCATGCAGGTCAAGCATGCGCCACATTTTCATGTACATTCCATTTGTCTTTCCGCGTGAAATTGAACAATCAGATAACTTGTACAATTACTGAACAATCAGATAACTTGTACAATTACTGAACAATCAGATAACTTGTACAATTACTGAACAATCAGATAACTTGTACAATTACTGAACAATCAGATAACTTGTACAATTACACTTAACATTCGAGAGGGATTCACGAAGGCTGTTCACCACGCTAACAATCCTGCGGCGAGGTTATTCTAAAAGAAGAAAGTAACATTCCTTCGGTCTCATCAAGTTCCCTTCATGCATCAGTCATAATTCGTTATTGTGGTGGGATCAACATTTGGCTTTATTGACGGAAATAATCAGAGTATTGATTTGTTATTTCCTTAATGTCCGCTTAGTTGGACGGGGAAGAAGCAGGCGTAGGCCTGCCGAGCCTTGCTCGGTGGCTACAGGTTTAACATATGTTGCGGGTGGTTTGCTTACGTGGCACTTGCTATGTGTCGGGTTCAAGGGGGGGAACTGGTGCTCGTCTAGACACGGGTAAATAGGTTAATCGGGAGAGGAGAGGAACTCGGCGTTTCCGGGGTGAGCTCAAAGCTATATAGGCAATATAAGGCCTGCATGCCATCCTGTTGAGTTACGCACACATTTGCCCTCCTTTTCTTGAACTATAAGCTGGCTTTTATTTTAGTCTCTAACACTGACACGCCTATTTGCCATATAACATATAACACTGGCAGGACTAAATGCATGTCAAATAACACAGACAAGTCTATCAACGAAAACACTGACACGGCTATCTGCCACATAACACTGTTAAGACTATATGTAGCATTACACTGACAAGTCTATCTGCCATATAACACCGACAAGACTACCTGCCATATAACAAGGCTATCTGACAGGGCATACAAAAAATATATATCTTATCTATTGCAGACATACATAAGTATAAGATTATAGCGTCCTAGGCTCATCCATGGTTTAGTTCTAGTCTTGCATATTATTAGATCTTTAAATGTTGCTTGTGTGTTTGGTTTCCTGTTTTGATCAGGCAACTCATTCCAGGCCCGAATTCCAGAATATATACCAGATCCACTGACCTACTTCACCAGCTAATATGCCCTAAGTGACATGGCCTATTTAATGTCAGTCAGTCTGCATTATGCTCCTTACACCGTTGACGTGTTTTACCGGCATTGCACAGTTTAACAACTGTTGTACTGTTTTAAAACTGCCCATTGCTCTCCCACAAAAAAGACAAAACCACACTACAGTAAAAGCATGTCAAACGCAATGCCTCTTAATCCCGTATTCCTGAAACGAAAATGCTCAGCGAACTAATTTCAGCTCAGTGATACCAACTTCCAAATGTTAAACAGAAAACAATTAGGGTTTGGGGTATAGAGGTGGGCTATGATTAAAATTTTAAAAAAATATAAATATAAACATGGTGTGGCTACACTTGTACATATAAATAGTTTCTCACAGGATTATCACACACACAAAACGAATAAAAGCAACATCATTTTACATTTTTTCCCCAGATAACAACATATTAAGGAGGTATGATGTGTGAATAATAGAAGGGAAAAAGAACTCTAAAACGGATTTAAAAAATCGATATTAACTTTTTATTTATTTTTTAATGACGCCTACCCCCAAAAATGCTATAATGGCCAATATTATAGCGACTGGTACGATATAAAACATAGCATTAGACAAATACATGAAGAGAATAGTTTTTAAAACAAATTACACCTACCGAATTCATCTTGCTCCTCTGTTATAAAACAATGATTGTATGAGACGATTGTATAAAAAAAAACGCAACGTTACTGAAAGTCTAAAAGTAAAAGCCTCCACAGAAGGTATATCAGCCCAACGACTACAGTCTACAGACACAAATAATTAGACTGGACCGCGGCTCGAGCTCTCACGGTGTCACCACACTCTCCAAAAGTTGTGAACCAGTTCATTGAATGTCAGCTGTTGTGGTGAATTTTTACGCACGCCAGCTTTTCAACTGAAATCTATGCATTAAACAAACGGGACTATAGGCTATTGACTGTAACCTCGGGCCCGATGTATGACCCCATGTACATGACGCGGCACACACATACACAGAGTTGTGGAGATAGGAGATGAAGAATTGTAGACGAGGATAAATGAACGATATTTCTGATTTTTTAAAACCTGTTACTATTGCCGTTTCGAGGGCAGTTTAAAGAAAGGGCATACGTAACCATTGCAAATGCATTGTGCTTTTAAAGGTCAAGTGTATCTGTTTTTAGGTTCATCGTTACGTACGAATGGTAGTAAATAAATACTATTTTAAACCGATGACCTCAAAACACACACACACACACATATATATATATATATATATAGGGCTGTTAATTTAATTTAATTTTAATCGTTAACTTTTGAAAAATTAATGATTAATTAATCGTTAATTTAGATTAAAGCCAAAAATTAAAATTTATCATGTCATAAGTAACACTTACTAAACGTTCTTGTTGAAAATCTAAATAACACTGGACTGTCTCCTTTATATGTCATCTTTTAACCAACTACGCAAAAAGACAAGTGTGTTGACATTATTTGGTTCAAGTGATTAGCGAGTCTAATTGACAATATAACCAGCCAAGGTGAACAATCATTCACATGGAACTGAGTTAACTAGTATGCACAAAACGGTCTTGGCAAGGAATGACATTATCGGTAATCATTAAGTTTCCACCATTGTAGAGGGTTAATGAATTCAGGAACTTTAATCTCCATTTTGTAACGCAGTAATTCATCAGAGGAGCTGTCGTCATTTTCTGTCTCTGAGTAAGACTCCTTTACTGCCATTAGCTTAATACGCTTTTCATTTGGTTTGATAAGTAGGCGAAGTGTTAGAAGCATGGTAGGCAAACTTTATCAACATTTTGAACATTTCCGTCAGTCAATAGTTTAAAACCAAAATGTTCGTGTAATAGTCGGGAAATTTATTATTTATCGGCCGCTTTTTTTATTATTTTCTTAAAAACTGTGTGAGTTCCAATAATTTGTAAGTGATGGGTCGATTAATCTTTAAAATTTTAAACGATTAATAGAAAAATTAATCGTTAATTTCCGCAGCCCTAATATATTTGTTAATATCCGCAGCCCTAATCGTTTATTTGTAGCACATATATACATTTAATATATATATATATATATACTAGGTTGTGCTGCGGCGCCGTGGCGCCTTCGGCGCCCACTTCTTTTAGGGCGCCTACGGCGCCCACCTTATTCATAAGCCCAACTAACTTGTCCTTGTTTGTTAAATACGAAATATTAAACTTTCTGAAATGTTCACAAAGTATTTTATAGGGGCCGTCCATAAAGCACGTCACGCTAGGCGCCCATTTTTTTGTCAAAACCCCAAGTAACTTATCCTTGTTTGATAAATACGAAATATTAAAATTCCTGAAATGTACACAAAGCATTTTATAATTATAAATCCTCAAATCCTATTTTTACATCGTTCCCTTTTCCAAAATTAAGATATAAGCTAAAACAAATTAAATCGTCATATAATTTTTTTTACAGCGCGTCTTTACTTTGTAATTAATTTGCACACTTTTTGATGCACACCTTGTATTAAATATAAGATCAAACAATGACGTCATATAATATATTTTTTACAGTGCTAATCACCACACGATTTTTAAAAACTGCTATAGACTGTTGTACATCGTTCCTCAGCGTTCCACATCCAGCCAGTGAGTGACTTGGGCTTTTATATTATATATATATATATACTAGCCGGGTTACCCGGCGTCGCACGATTAAAATAATAGTCCACAGATTAAATTTTTTTTATTTCAATTCATTCATTGAAAAACAATTTAAAAAATAAATTGAAATGTAATTAAAAATAAGTACATGTAATTTATATATTGCTTATATTAAGGCTTGTCGATAGACTATATTTTTGGTTTTTCCTTCTGGTGCAAAAATGAAAAGATTTGTTGGTGACCCAACTCTAGAACATGCCACATATAGCTGTCCGTGGGCAAAGCATGCTTCCTCAAGTACAATGCCTGCCACTTTTAAAGACTGTCCCTGTGCCTTGTTGATAGACATGGCAAATGCAAGCCTGATTGGAAACTGGAGGCGCTTGAAATCAAAAGGCATATCTGTTGGTATGAGTGGAATTCTTGGGATGAAGACATCTTCTCCCTTGGCGCAGCCTGTCAAAATTGTGGCTTCTATTACATGAGGTAAGAGATGCTTGATGCTCAATCGTGTTCCATTGCATAGTTTAGGGGGATCCAAATTTCTCAGAAGTATGATAGGAGCTCCGATTTTAAGTTCCAAGTTATGTGATGGCATGCCAGGAGGATCTAATGAATTCAAAAATTCTGTTGGATAGTAAACAGCTTGGGCCGGATCTGTAACCGTATCAATAGATTTGTAGTTTTTTGAAATGCCTGGTAGAAAATTGTGAATTTGAGAATTGATGCTGTTGACACTTGAATTCTTTGGAGCAAGAATGGCCCTTTCGCACAACCACTCAGGATTTTTAAACTGGTCTTGGATGTTTGGAAAAACGGCAAGTTTCAACTCTTCAAGTGACTTTGCTACAGTGCAAAAATTTGATGGGAAAGAAACTGTTCCTGATGCTGGGTCTACCTGCCACTTTCCATCGCCAAGTTGAAGCAATTGATGTGAGAAGTAGCCTGCTGCATTATCTCCATGTAAATGGACTCTCATGTTGGTGGTCAGAGTCATTTTCTTGACCTGTTTCCACAGAGTTGAAGCTTTGAGGAAGGCATTCAACTCATCGCTTGGTGTTGACCTTGGAATGACAGGCAAAGTTTGTCGAAAATCTCCAGCTAATACCACAACTGTTCCTCCCATTAGTTTTGTGTTTCCTTTTAAATCCTGAAGAGTGTTGTTCAAGGCTTCAAGAGCTCGCTTGTGTGACATTGTACACTCATCCCAGACAATGAGAGAACACTGTTCTAGTACCTTGGCCTTTCCTGATCCTTTTGATATGTTGCAGGTTACATTCTCAGAATGGTTCATGTTCAAAGGTAACTTGAAGGCAGAATGAGCTGTTCTACCTCCTGCAAGCAATGTTGATGCTATGCCAGAAGAAGCAACGGCTAGAGCAATACCTTTGTCTCGTCTGATTGTAGCCAAGAGCAAATTGATCACAAATGTTTTACCTGTACCTCCTGGAGCATCAAGGAATATGATTCCACCTTTTTTTGAGGTAACCAGTTCTAAGATGTGAATGTAGGCAGCTCTTTGATCCTCAACTAAACGTGGTTGATTTTCTGAGACATAGGCCATCAATTCATTTGTGTTATAATTTTGTTCTCGTAGAATTTCACTATTCTGAAGATTGTTTTCATTTCTTTGAGGCGTTGGTAACCCAAACTGGTCAAGGTTCCTTCCTGACATTGATACACACAAATCCTCCAACAACATAAGACACCTGTTGTAAATCTCATTAGAGAACTCAATTAGCAGTGTTTGATTCTCTCTCTTGGTTTGCAACATAATGTCCTCACTCAAATATGTTTTAAATGTATCCCAGAGAGCAAGTGGATTAGAAACAGAGCATGTTGTCAGCAAAATTGAAAACAGATGTCTCAAACGGGTAGGTGATTGAGATGTACATGCCTCCTCCATGGTCAAGACCCAATGGTGATCGTTTTCTAGTAGCCCTTGCATTTGGCAAGCTTCCCTAAATGTAGCACACACATGACCATCAACAGTTTTTAAGTCAGTGTAGGATGTTGGTCCTCTAACAACATGAAGTAGCATCCTCAAAAAGAAGCATTCTGCATTAGATGGGTGAACAGTGTACACACGTCCCAATGCATCTGAAGATTTTATCCCTGGATGATATTCAACATCTGCTCCTTGTTTTCGGCGTTTAAATAATTTTTGAGAAGCATTCCAAGTATAGTACCTTGGAACCACACAATAGAGAATGGTTTTTGCAAAGTCGTCTTGTTGGCACAGTTGAAAAAAAGCTGTCAAAGTTGTTCTTGGTGGCTCCAGAATTTGATGATATATATTTTCTTGGTTGAAGTATACTCTTTGCCCATTTTCAAGATGAACACTCAAGTGAACAACTGTTGGATACCGTTCATGAATTTGGAAATTCAAAATTCTCCAGACTGCTTCATTACTGCTGATGTAACGACCCATTAGAAATTTTTGCACCTCATCTGGATTCTCTTGGTTTCCTTCAAGACCAAAAACGGCCTGGTCACTTCCTTTATTGACGTACTTGCAGATGTATTTGATGGCCTTGACAGATTGGCAAGATTCGACATTTATGTGAGCTTGAAACATTTTTGTCAAAATTGGAGAGTAGGGAACCACCCATCTGTTGTCCATTTCTATTTCTTGATATGTTGAACCAACCTTCATTTTGATTTTTGCAGTAAAACCACCATCTCCTGGTTTACGGCGTCTGTACACAGGATAGCCATCTTCACCAGATTTAGTTTCTTGTATCAAATTCCTTGGATATTTTTTTGAGCATTTCCCATCAACCATGCAAGCAGAGTTTCTGTTCAAGTTTCCACAGGGTCCATGCAGCATATTTTTCACAACAATTTCAAACAAAAAATTATCTTGTGTAGAGTTTGGTATTTCTGCTGAGATTACATTGTCAATTTGATTAGGTCGTAATTTTTTCATCAGCCAGATTAGGATGTGTGCATGGGGTAAGCCTCTCTTCTGCCATTCAATTGAGTACATCCAGCATCTCGTTTCACCATAGACATGACTTTTTGTAATGACTCCCATTAATTTTGATAGTTTTCGTTTGAAGACTCTAGCAACCAAATCATGTCGATCCACTGCTGATTGGCCAGGTAAAAGATGAGCCTGAATTTCTTGCCATAGTGGATTGCATGTAAAGGTGATAAACAAATCTGGCCTTCCATAATTTCTGACATAAGTCATAGCATCTTGAGTGTACTCATGCATGTGTCTTGGACTTCCTGTAAATGTTGCTGGCAAGATAACCATTTTCCCCAGATCATTTGGATTGGCATCATTTGCAATGGCATCTCTGAGGTGAATGTAGTCTTCAACTCTCAGCTTCTTTTGATTTAGACGGATGTAGAGCAAGCGTTCACTTTCAATTTTCGCGTACATATCTACGATGAATTGATGGAACAGCTGTCTAAATTTCAAGAGATGGTTATCTTCACCACTGCGAATCATGATTCGATATGCATAAAAGTCCATTGCTGTAACCTTTTTACCCAAAACATTGTTTCCCGTGTCTGGGTTTGTCTGAGGAATGCCAAAGGAGTACCCATCTTCACCTTGCCAAAACATTAGGGGGTATTGCAGAGCATCATAAGAGCGATGAGTTTCTGCAACTCTTTGGAGAAGGTTGTTTCGCTTTTGAAGGACAATGTCACGTCTGTCAAATTCATTTCCTACCATGACAATGGCCACTTCATCAAATGTTGGTACATTGAACCGCCTTTGGTGTTCATGTCTTGGTGCTTTGTCAGCTCGTATCACAACTTTGTATTCATCAGTTGGCATTCTTTCTAGAGCTGTCTTAAAAATGTGAAGGTATGCATTGTTTGCATGTAGGAGTTCTTGCAACTCCAAAACAACATTTTGTTGCAAGTCTGGAAAGTTTGCACATCTTTGTTGGACTTCTCTAGCTTGGTCTCCCATGAAATAGATCTGCAGAAACTGAGGTTCGCCTTCAGCTGGCAGCAGAGATCCAGCCCTGTGATAAATTTGGCCTTGAACTTTAAATGTTGGCATGAATCCTTGTTCACGAATTTCTTTGCTGGCACCAAAAGATGTCATTTGAAAGCATGAGTTGTATTTTCTGATGTTGGCTAGGAAGCGTTTAGACGTTTGAGATACACCTTGAAGCAAATGATCAAGTGGCTCAGGTGGATGTTGCAGAGTCTCTAGTTTAACTTTGCCATTGGAACAGCACATTCCAGGGTGCTCATCTTTCCATTTAAATGCACTGCAATGCTTGCAGATCAAGTTCATCTCACCAATGTTGACCTTTTCATGTTGATGGTATGGAATATCTGGGTCATATTGATGAGCAGCACCTTTTAGGTCTTCCTGAATTTCATTTCTTCTTCTGTTTAAATTTCCATTTCTCTGGTCTGCAAGTCTTATTTGGGTTTGTTCATTTGTTGCATTTGCTCTTCTCATTGAAGATCTGACTCTTTTTTCATCAAGTCTTGCCTGTGTTTGTTTATTGGTTTCATTAGCTCTTCTGATTGAAACTCTTTCTCTCTCATCATCAAGTCTTGCCTGTGTTTGTTCACTGGTTTCATTAGCTCTTCTGATTGAAACTCTTTCTCTCTCATCATCAAGTCTTGCCTGTGTTTGTTCACTGGTTTCATTAGCTCTTCTGATGGAAACTCTTTCTCTCTCATCATCAAGTCTTGCCTGTGTTTGTTCACTGGTTTCATTAGCTCTTCTGATTGAAACTCTTTCTCTCTCAACAGCAAGTCTTGCCTGTGTTTGTTTCATTTGTTTCATTTTCTCTATGTAAGGCTTGCTTCTTTGCCGTTTTAGAAACACGACCTAATTGAGTTTTTCTTTTTGGGGGCATGATTTCTCTGAAGAAAGATTGGAACATAATAGCTTATATATTGTTTTAGTGTACAACTGCCTTTAATTATTTCCCTTTGTTAAACTTTCTTCTTAAATACCATACTGAAGGTTTTTTTCTCCCCCCCCCTTTTAGCATCAATAAACTTATAAGTAACTTAGATAAATAAGTAACTTATAAGTAAATTATTAAATTAGTTTAAATTTTGCTACCCCATGACTATTTGTTTAATTCGGACACATCAATTGTGTTTGGACATTTGTAAAAACAGGTGAAGTGTTAATTTAAGTTTTGGATATATAATTTGTTTAGTGATATTTTGTATTGATTATAAGATCCAAAAAAAATATTCAGAAGAGATTAATTTAATATAACCTTCATTGGATCAATAAATATATGTATTTAATTCATCCTTCTAAACATCAATGAACAGATGAATTTAATTTATTCTATTAGCACCACTAAATGGCTGAAAGGTATTAGATAGGCTAATATATAAACTTGTTAACTACTTCAAGTTTGGTTAGGTAAGGTTAGTTATTGTAAAATCTTAAAAAACACATTCTAAAGAGATTAATTTCATTTGTTCTTCTTAAGAATGTCAAGTTCTAATGATTTTTTATGACTCACAAGGCTTCAACTCAATAAGTAATAACACCATCAGAAGAATCAATATTTTAATTGAACAAAGAAATCCTTCAAGGCAAAATAATAACAACACTGTGCGTGCTCTCCACTACAAAATCGTCCCTCTAGCATATCTCTCTATTGACGTCATCCCACACCAAACTACGTCACACCAAGCATGTGTCAAAATAGTGCGCACTGTGCAACAGTCAAACATTGACATTCCCAAAGCGGGAAAACCCCATCTAATATATAAAGATGAAAGTTTGTTTGTTTGTTTCTTTTGTTTGTTTTGTTACTCATAGAATGCCACACCGTTGGACCTAGGTGCTGAAATTTTGCATGGGACCCTCATTTGACCCGGGACAGGTCATAGGCTATGTAGTTTTTTTTCTTATATAAAAAACTGACTCATCAATAATTGAATTCTCCAACTTCGCGTGTAGGTAGAAGCATGAAACTTTGGGAAGTTGTTGAGTAGCCTCTCACGACGATCATTTGTGTAAAAAAGTTGCAATTCAGTCATGGGGGCCGGGGGCACAAAGACTTTTTTTCATTATATGGGCTATATGAAAATTGATATTTAAATATTTTTTTTGCTCGTTACCACCACGGAAGTGTATACTTAACAACCACCCAGAGTTTTATGCTTCTAACTACACGGAATTAGTGATCTTTAGGTTCACTTGTGTTAAGTTTAATGACTTTCTTAATACGTTCGTTAGCTAAAGTTTAAATAGTTAATTTGTTTAGCTTATTTAAACATAAAATTATGTAAACATGAAATGACAACATAGGTCCTAGGCCTTTATATGCATGTCAAGATCATTGATTCTTAACTTTAATAAGTAAGTTTATAGTAATGAGCAAGTTTTATTATGTTGTTGAAAATATTGAAATAGTTATTTGTTAAGTATGTATGTGTATGCACCGATTTACTTTCTTCTTATTTTTTTTGTATTTCTCTTGATTAACTTCATTTAGTGCCCTCCCCTTTTCTATACTAATAAAAGCCTAAGCCCACTCTCACTAATGGTCCAACTTCCCATTTGACTAAAAGTCTTTAAAATTTACGAATCATACTAAAAACAATTAAGCACGACTGAACTCTGAACTAAAAGTAATGAGTAAAAATCGCCCGTTATCTAATTTCCAGAAACAAAAACAGGAAAATTGTTTTTACAAAATATAATGTCTTATCTGAAAACGGGAATCAAAAAAGAATTGAATCCCTTGGTGAAACAGCAACATATAAGATTTTGGAATCCATCGCTAAATGGGACCGTTTTGTAGAAAGGGACAAAAGTGAAAAAATTATAGTCAATTTTTAGTCAATGAAAGTTAATTTAAAGGCGGGCTCATAAAATGAAGTCTTGTAATGCAGTACTGCTCCAAAAATAAATTGTATACTTTTTGATAGTCTTTATTTATTAGTGTTTTAATATGGAAATGATATATAATGCTTTTTTATATTTGTCTCTATGTTATACTATTTAAATTTACTGCTTTTATGTAATAGGTATAATTTTAAAAAGGAATTCAAGTATTTTTTTGACCATGTTTCCCGATGGGACATCATAGTTTGTAAATTATATTTCAAACACCAGATTTAGTTTCTGAAAAATAAATAAATTATTTACGAAATAGGAAAAAAAGATGCTATATTTGACTAAACATCTATTTTTAAAATGGCTTTTGTTATTCCGCTACAGCGTGATGACCATGGCATATTCAATACGCCGCCCAACTTAATTAATTGCTTATAGGTTCACTTGTATTGAGTTTAATATGCTTATGTTTATAAGTCCGATAGAAAGGTTTAAATTGTAAATTTATAGAGCTTATGTAATAAAAAAAAACACAGCATTGGTCGTAGGCTTTTATATGCATGTAATAATCATTGATGATTAACTTTAATAATTAAATTTAAGGGATTGAGCAAGTAAAATAAGCAAGAAAAATTAATATAGAACACGCAACAAATTTTAAGAAAAACAAACGTTTAGTTCCTCTAAATTACGATTAAGCTTTTTTGACTTGGGCAATTTCTTTCCACATAAAATACCCTCACATAATTAGTATTTGTTTAAATTAAAATTTGAGTCATTAGAAACAACATAAAAAAAAACTCTTAATTTAAAAATAAATACCATACATCGTGTGACAAATGTAATGAAATAGATTTAACAGATCTATAATATATCAAGAAAGTATTTGTATAAAAGGCCACTGTTTTGTACCGCAATGCCAAAACAAATATGAATGTTATCATAATAAAATTACACTGCTCACTTTTAGATGCGTACACGAAAAGGTGCGCACCGTAATTTTACAATAAAAGATTTTTGAAAGCTCACAGCTAAAAATAAAGTATTGTAAAAAATAACGCACCAAAATGAACTCGTTTTGAATGCTCGCATGAAGCTGTTCAATATCGAAATGAGAATTTATTTTGTCTTTATTTGGCTCTACATTTTCTGATTATGGGCTCCCTTACCCTAGGGGTGGTCACCTGGGGTTGAAACATAGCTTATGACCTGTCCCGGGTCAAATGAGAGTCCCATGCAAAATTTCAGCATCTTGGGTCCAACGGTGTGGAATTCCATTGTACCGCAATGCCAAAACAAATATGAATGTTATCATAATAAAATTACACTGCTCACTTTTAGATGCGTACACGAAAAGGTGCGCACCGTAATTTGACAATAAAAGATTTTTGAAAGCTCACAGCTAAAAATAAAGTATTGTAAAAAATAACGCACCAAAATGAACTCGTTTTGAATGCCCGCATGAAGCTGTTCAATATCGAAATGAGAATTTATTTTGTCTTTATTTGGCTCTACATTTTCTGATTATGGGCTCCCTTACCCTAGGGGTGGTCACCTGGGGTTGAAACATAGCTTATGACCTGTCCCGGGTCAAATGAGAGTCCCATGCAAAATTTCAGCATCTTGGGTCCAACGGTGTGGAATTCCATTGGTAACAAACAAACAAACACACACAAACTTTCATCTTTATATATTAGATATATATATATATATATATAATGTATTTATGTGCTACAAATAAACGATTAATTAATCGATTAATCGTTAAAAAAAATTAATCGATTAAAATTAATTTGATATATTAAAATTCTATTAAAATTTAAGAAAAAAATTCAATTTTTTGTCTCCAATTTATTAAAAAATGTTTTTATTTACTTACGTACTTTTCCTTCGTATTATTATTAATTATTTAGACGTGCATACGTAAACAAAAGGTTTTTTCTTCCTTCTTTCTTGAATAGCGGAACGAATTTGTTGCGCTACGTCATAAAATTTGGGAACCATGGAATTACCACGACTTAATCGATTTTGCGAAACAATGAATAGCGACTTAAAAGGATATATATATATATATATATATATGCGTTATAAAATATAATTAATCGATTAATCGATTCCCCCCCCCCGATTAATTGAGCATTTAAAAAAAATCAGTACCAGCCCTTATATATATATATACACTAGATTGTGCTGGGGCGCCACGGCGCCTACAGCGCCCACTTTTTTTTTAAAAACCCAACTAACTTGTCCTTTTTTGATAAATACGAAATATTAAACTTTCTGAAATGTACACAAAGTATTTTATAATAGGGGTTGTAGGGCGCCTACGGCGCTCACTGTCAAAAGCCCAAGTAACTTATCCTTGTTTGATAAATACGAAATATTAAACTTCCTGGAATGTGCACAAAGTATTTTATAATTAACCATCATCAAATCCTCTTTATACATTGTTCCCTTTTACAAAATGTTTTAAAAAAGGAGCTAAAACAATGACGTCATATATTTTGTTTTACTGCGAGACTTTAATTTAAAATTATTTTGCGCCCCTGTGCACACCTTTATTATAATATAAGATAAAACAATGGCGTCATATAATTTTTTTTACAGTGTTAATCCTCAACTCGCTTATCTTATTGAAATGCAATGCCGTGAAATACTTTTAAAAAAGTATATGCCATGTACTCTCAAGATAGTGTATGATGGAATAAAATGATTGCAACGGTTATTCAAAATTTCAGAATGTTTGTGGTTACGTTTAATGGGGGTGTTGATATCACCAAGACACAAGTTACACATCAGTCCATGGGTGAACCAATTGCGGTTTGGCCCTGTGCGGGGACGTAAGGCACTATGAATAAATACACACTCAGACACGTTGCTCGTCTTACAAAATGGGATATCGCCCTGGATGTCTGGTCTTACAAAATGGGATATCGCCCTGGATGTCTGGTCTTACAAAATGGGATATCGCCCTGGATGTCTGGTCTTACAAAATGGTATATCGCTCTGGATGTCTGGTCTTACAAAATGGGATATCGCCCTGGATGTCTGGTCTTACAAAATGGGATATCGCCCTGTGCGGGGATGTAAGGCACTATGGAGAAATACCCATTCAGACATGTTGCTGGTCTTACAAAATGTGATATGAATGCCCCAAAAGGATCTTGTGCCTCTAACATGACACAACAATAGATGTATGGGGTTTATGTCTAGCCCTTACCAGCGAAGCATTTAACGCCAGCTGTTGCCCTGTTATTGAGTGAATGAAGATGGATAAGTGAGCGTGCAACGGTGTCGAAGAGTGGCATTGGAAAATATGTTGGTCCAGACAGCATTGGCCAGTGCTTCAAAAAATGGGTTGAAATGGTAATATCACATTTCGTGGGTGTTCTGTACCTGCAATTCAATCACTGCCGACATGATCAATGTAGCTTCTGTCCCCATCTGGCTTTAATACTAGGAAGTCCTCTAAGGATTTCATATTTTGCTTCGAACAGGAGAAAAGTTGTACGTAAGCGACGTTTAAGTCTTCGACAACTTATGTTCATTTTTCTGTATGGACAACTTCAAGTAAAATTTTAACTAAATTTGTTTCATTTAACACCAGTTGGGACTTTTTTAAATATTCGTCTGAACCACATCTAAAGCAACGAGAACCGTTGCAGTGTTAATACCCTGTCATTTCTAAAAACTGCCCATCACTCAAGAACGAGGCATTTAAGAAGGCGCAAGTACGGGGCAGTAAGACAACTAGGACATGTGACTTGCTAGTGTTTAGTGTTGTTAGTTTGACGCCGTAGAAAATGTTCCACATACAAGATACCATATTAAAACAACATATCTCGCTCCTTTCCCTTTTTAAAAAAAGAAATCTCAGTAAGGCTCGGAAATATTGTAGTAAACGTAGTAGGGCTGCGGAAATTAACGATTAATTTCTCGATTAATCGTTAAAAATGTTAACTGTTAACTTATTTTTAACGATTAATCGACCCATCACTTAAAAATTATTGGAAGTCAAAAAGTAATAGAAAAATAGCGGCCGATAAATAATAAATTTCCTGACGATTACACGAACATTTTGGTTTTAAACAATTGACTGACGGGAATGTTCAAAATGTTGATAAAGTTTGCCTACCATGGTTCTAACAATGGTGGAAACTTAATGAACACCATATCCGATGTCATTCCTTGCCAAGACCGTTTTGCGCATACCAGTTACCTCAGTTCCATGTGAATGATTGTTCATCTCGTCTGGTTATATTGTCAATTAGACCCGCTCATCACTCGAACCACATAATGTCAACACTCATGTCTTTTTGCGTAGTTGGTTAAAAGATGACATATAAAGGAGAAATTCCAGTGTTATTTAGATTTTCAACAAGAACATTTAATAATTGTTACTTATGACATCATAAATTTTAATTTTTGGCTTTAATCGAAATTAACGATGAATTAATCGTTAATTTTTCAAAAGTTAACGATTAAATTAAAATTAATCGTTTAACAGCCCTAAAACGTAGTAATAATGAGTAATAATGAACGGTCAACCACGTTTGAAATGTACGTTAGAAGCTTAAATATGAAAAACCGCTTTGATATTGCTTTGGTAATTTGGATGGATTAAAAACACATCTCTTCAAACTTTACTACCAAATTAACAATTAAAAAATTATTCCGAATGATAATGCAGCTTATGTATTATCATGTCATTATGTTTTTTTTGTAATTTTGTAATTAGGAAATGAATATCTTAAATGGAATGCATTTATAAATTTATGCGTTACTATTTTTATATGAAGCGCTTTGAGCCCAGCTGCTTGCTCAAATTATTAGTCAAAGCAGACTATGGTTGTGGGGAGAGTTCAAAAGTGAGGTTACATGATACTCTCTAGCAGTGCTTAAAGTTACCGGAGTGCAACCTGAAAAAGTATTCCAGGCAGTAATAAAATTAACTAGCGCGAAACTCAATTCCGGTGCGTTACGCGAGAGGAAATAAAAACAACCCGTAAAAAACCAAAGTTTTTGACTATAAATCCTTTACGTATGAGACGTAACTAAAAGAATGTTCATTATAACACGCAGCGCAAGACCATCCAAAAATACAAAATTGCAGTTGTGTCGTAAAACGTGTTTAATATAATGCGCACCGATCAGGAATATGTTTATAAAAAGAGCTGTCAATAAAATACGCACCTTATTGCGCGACAGAAAGGTTGTTCAATATAATACGCACCGCGACGCTCTATCTCAAAAAATAGCATGATACATAGGAATAAATAAAATAATCTAAAAAATCAATAATTTAATTACGGTACATGCCATCGATCTGAAAGTTTGATACATTGTTTTTATCATCGGTACGAAACTGCCTGCAAAATTTCAGCTCGCTATCTTGCGAGCAAGTGGGTTAAAAATCGATCAAAAGTTTTGGCGACAAGCAAGCAAGCAAGCAAGGTCGGTCGGTCGGTCGGCCGCAGACACCACGAGTTAATATAAAGGATTTAAAAAAGGCCTGCGCTTTAGATTAAATACAAACTAAAACTACTAAATCCAGATAACTCAATTTATAATGGTCTCAGCTAATCCATCGGCCGAAATACGCCTTTTAAATTATTAAAATATAATCCGTTAAAACATTTTATTGACCCATATTTTAAAAGAAAAAATTGTTAAATCTGTCGTAAAAGCACAAGGGTGTGCATCAAAGTCCATTGCTTTGAAATATGTGTCATAGTATTTCAGAATGTTGTGTCAAGTAGAGTTTTTCAGGGGAGTGTTTACAAATCATTACTTGAGATGGCCTCAGCAGTTTTAAACAATATTAGCGGGGTTGTTGTTTTTAATTTGTTCTTGATCTCCATACGCCTTCTTCAAGTCTTATGTCTAATTAGATTACTGCAAAAGCTGCATGTATTTACTGTTAATTTTGAAACTTGGTAACAAGTCTTTTCGGAACGTCTAAACATCGAAGTAAATTATCGCTACCCTTGTTGACATAATACATCCATGTACCGTATATACTCGCATATAAGCCTACATCGCATACAAGCCGACCCCCTAAAACGGTTTTAAAATGACCAGTTTTTGTAAAATCCCACATATAAGCCGACCATACAATTGTCTAATTTTACTCCATATTTTTGGTTCATAGAAATTTGTTACTGTAAAGATGTAAAATGCTCTTTATGTTACATACCAGTTTGTTTATGTTTTGGAATGACAAAAAAACGTGTTCTGCTCTTTCCACATTGTTTGCTATAGTAATATCTGAACCTCCGCTCATAAGTTATTCACAGCTGATGATTAACAAATATTATATTTAGAAAAAAAAACAATACATTTTGATATTTCCTTTTTGTCCATTTTGTTTTATGCGCATATAAGCTGGCCCCTTGATTTCAGTATTGTATTGTATAGTTCTAAATTCGGCTTTTATACGAGAAAATACCGTATTGATTTTAGATGGCGAATACAATTGCCAGACCCAATGCCTTCTTTAGAAAGCAGTTCATTGCAAAATTATACACCCAGGTTAAGGAGCCTATTTTTCGCTACAGTTTATTTTAAGAAAGGGTGCTCCAAGATCAACAAGGATTGACTTGTAACAAGTAATAAGATGAAAGACACGATGTGCCCTCGGCCCGGGGATGGTTGGGTTTTCATTTTATGTATCCGTGGCGAAATTTTACCCGGGAATTTCACGTAACATTAACATTAAGAAAACAGAAACCAAACCTATTAAGTAAAGGTGGAATAAACAATGCTTCAGAAACAGGTATTTTACCACTCGTGACACTTCGATTCAACGACTGATTTGTATCTTTCTTTTCAACTAGTGTGATTTTTATTTTCGAAAAAAATCCGGAAGGATCTTAGCCGCTGTATAAGTCGTCAGTTTGTGCAGAGTCATGACCATGACTGTTGAGAACGAAGATTGTTACAGTTCTTGCACTAGTGGCCCAGTTCTGGCTAGTGCCGGGGCGGGCACGAGATACCCCACCACGTAGGTCACACGGTAAACCACGGGCATAAACTTAGCACATGTTAAAGAAGAAAGCGCAACTGCATCTATGCCAATATCAAGTTATCAGAAAGCTACAACAAATATCATTTCAATAGACCGACATTCCGAATTCTTTAGCCTACCTCAATCATTCATTTAGGTCAAAACAGTATCAGTATGTGTCCTGCAGGTTTGTAAGTTAAGGTCGCGTCAAACATGGCCTATAACTATAAGGATTGAAATAAATCAAACATGGCCTATACTATAACTATAAGGATTGAAATCAATCAAACATGGCCTATAACTATAAGGATTAAATCAATCAAACATGGTCTATAACTATAAGGATTGAAATCAATCAAACATGGCCTATAACTATAAGGATTGAAATCAATCCGAAATACATATGTAAAGAAAAAATTGTCCGATGTGTGTCGAGGGAACAGTCAATAATATTTAGCCACTGGGGAGGGAATTTTAAAAAAATAGGGCCAAGGAGAGTATCAGAAAGCTTTATTTTTTAGTCTGTTGATAGAACATTACGAATTACGCAAGGGGATGGACCGGGTCTGCCACCAAATTACTCAGCTATATAGTAAGGAATAGACCAGGGGTGACCAGACCTGTAGTAAAGAGAGCCATTTCGGAGCCGGATTGAAGCCCTGTGGGTCATTAAACATGGCTTGGAACTCTTCCAGTAGCAATCATTTTAACATATCATTCATGAACTGGACGCGAGCCGCAATGTGAACTCATTACAAATACGGCTCGCGAGCCGCGGTTTGGCCACCGTTGATATAGACTCAACGGTTTTTATTGGATCGGCCCATTTAAGCCGACAATTAGGCCCGGCATACATTATTAACCTGCTACTAAGTTATATATCAATACAGACCGGCTTATATCCTGCGACAGTCCTTGGTTATATAGACCCGTATTCTGTGCCTTTGTGGCGCCGCAGCTATGGCGGGTCAAAGTGGGAAATAAATAGAGTTTAAAAAAGATTTAAAAAAAACACGTTTTTATAAGTGTACTAAAAAGAAGAAAATAATTTAAAACTAATAAGTTCAAGTACTTTCATATAATATGACTAAAAACGTGGGGCGGGCGCTTATGAGGTTTTACATATGCAGTTCACTCATTCTCTCAATTATAGATATCTTTTTTGGCTTCTTAATTATAAATCTTTAATTTTTATACCAAACACCCGCCCCTCTTCTAGGGGGTCGTCTCGGGGGTGTCCCCGTCGGCTAGCTCTCCTCGGGGGAGGGGAGAAAGTTGCCGGGGAATTCCCCGAGGGTTTCTATAAGATTAATAAGAGCCTTAATGACTCGGGGCCTTTTGACGCCATCTCAAATGTCATATTATATGTTGTGACGTTCGAGTGAGAGAAATCTACAATAAACCAATTCAATGCACGACCAATTTTGTTTGAGAGTTTATAGTACAGTATAGCTTTTTGTTTCGGTGCTGTTGCCCGGTAAGCCCTTTTGATTGGGAGGAACAATGGACATTTTAAAATCAATCTCAAACGTAAATTAAAAGATTAACACTTGTTTGAAATAGAGGGAGTTGCGGATTTGAGTTGTACTGACGTAAATTATTGAATTATTGTGAAATAGTAATCTAGGCGAACTGTTCGAAAAGTAAGTGAAGCTACGAAGATGTGTTACAGTCTTTCAGCAGTCACCAAACGTTGTCCACAGTCAGGCAGATAACTAAACAAGTCCATAAAGTACGTCACGCCCCAGAGGGGGGGAGGGGGTGTAAGAAAGTGTGACAGTTTGTGAAAGGGGGAGGGGGGTCCGGCCATGTGTGACGTCACGCTGTTTTATATTAAATTTTGATTATTTTGTTAATAAAAAAAACAAAATTTTTGTTCGAAAGTGTGACGTACTTTAGGTGGGGGGGGGGTCCGAGATGTGTGACAGTTTGTGACAGGGGGGAGGGGGGTAAAAATGGTCAAAAATAGCGTGACGTACTTTATGGACGACCCTAATAAAAACTCGAATGAGTATTTAAACGCAATTTCCAACAAAGAATTTCCGATTTTTTTTTATTTAAGGGAAATCATTCTAGATTACATTAAAAGCCATTTCAAATAAACAAAACAATCACTGTCAATTGCTCACAATGGCAAATTTTCTCTTTGACTTCATATCCCCTCACGCTACGTCACATCAAGAATGTGTCAATATAATGCGCACGCACCGCGAAACAGTCTAACATAAGTATAAGCATTCACAAAGGGGGAAAACCCCATTAACTGTCATTCTAGATTACATTAAAAGTCATTTCAAATCAATAATTGTGAAACTAAACAAACCAATTGCTATCTACTAATTGCTGCTAAAATTACGGGAGTCGAACGAAAAGAGATTTTTTCAAAAATTCGTGTCAACACTTTCCCTCTCATTTCAAGTTCATTTCGTTAAAAGAACTTCATTATTATTTTCTGAGCCCCAACGACCGCAAGCCCTTGGATATCGTGTTCTCGATGTGATAAGCTTTGGCTCTATCAGACATTTTTCCTGGAGGGGTGGTCACGGCAGCCCCAGAGAAGAGTAAACTTAACACCCAACTCAAAACAACACCAATAAGACTAATATAAAATATATTCATGTTCAATTCTTAAAAATTAGTAACAATTAATCTTCCAACTATTAAATTTGCGAAAAAATGCGAATTATTTAATAACACAAATATTTTAGGTTATAACTAGATTATGAAAATTGAATTTTAATGACACTGGTTAGAAAAGAGCATCTCTCTATTATAAGCCTCATCTTACATTGCTCATAACAATTGGATATCACACTTTATTAAATGTCAGGCATAGCCTTCAAAACAAAACGTTTAGAAATACTTTAAAAAAACCTAATTTATTTAAGTAACATACGTTTATCGTTATTACAGTCCCCATTTAAGAAAAGAAAAAGAAAAAAAAAGTAACATTGACTTTGGACATTCGCCAAACAGCAATTTTTTTCTTTTCCAGTCTTCGCTCGTGAACCATAACCTTCCTAGATTTGTGTCGTCTTAACCTTATTAAAATGCCAAGTGTGGGAACTTGTTGACTTAGTCCAAAACAAAATCTCAACACCGGATGCGGGTATTTTAAAATCATTCTTTTGAATTAAAACATGTTATTTTTCTTTCATTTGCACTAGAAAGGTTTCACAGGTGAAAGAAACATTGCTGGAACAAACGCATACTGGAAGACACCGAAAAAAGACGCCCCGCCCAATACAGTCCAGTAAGCTGCAGAAACAGTGAGACAAATTTATTTTCTTTTTAATAAAGTTGAGGTTACTAAACATAAAAAAAACATTCCTTAGAATGGGTCAATGTGGAGGACTCTGGTACACCATTGTCCACGCAAACTTCTGGAATGCCCTGGAAATATACAGAAAGAAACACCGCTGGAACGCGTGTTGTAGTTGGCACTGTATGTTCCCCATATCATCTAGAAAAATCTACTTTCAAAATGTAAGAGTTGATAGGGGACACTCGCTACAGATGCAAGT
Organism: Ampullaceana balthica; assembly: GCA_944989445.1. Taxonomy (NCBI): domain Eukaryota; kingdom Metazoa; phylum Mollusca; class Gastropoda; family Lymnaeidae; genus Ampullaceana; species Ampullaceana balthica. The sequence continues at coordinate 612,765 of CALYLW010000152.1, read as the reverse complement.
TTTCATTTTAGTTAATTTGTGCTGGGGAAAAAACTAAGAATTTGTATCAATTAGCTGTTTCCATGAATGTGACTAACAACACCTATCTTAAGTATCTTTGATGCCACACTCCCAGAATCTGAACTCATGACAAATTCTAATGAAATGGAAGAAGCAACTGCCGACCACTTGACAGAAAGATGAAAATGACATCGCACCACAAACACAAATTTATTTTTAAAATCCACAAATAATTTATATGTGGGCTTAAAATTTGATATATTCAGTAAATGAAAAAACAGTTTAGGATTTGACCCCACGAGATTTAATCCTACATCTGACGTACATGACTACACAAAATGTTTTCAGAACCTTTTTTTTTGATCTTACAGCGAATATTACTTTAATTTTTTTCCTTCAAATGTTTAACTTGTACAGGCCATGAGTAGGAGGGGTGATGTAAACTAGGACACATACAATAGAATCAAATGCACGTATGTGTGTGTACATGCACTGGCTTACTTTTTGGCAGATCAATCGGGCACTTTTATCAAAAGTCTTATTTATTACGTGGAGAAATGTCACAAAGGTTGTTTTTTTTTCAATTTTGAGATCGATATTGAGAGGGGTTGAGGTAAGGCCCGCAGAGACAGATTGTATTTTATACAGGGTTTAGCTTTCGTTTATTGTTTGTTCTCTTTTTTTTAAAGCTAAGATTTATTGTGACGTATATTTTCTTGAGCAGGCTTAACGCGGTGCTCAGCTTAAATAAAAAGTAAAGAATCTAGGCACTCAGCCTCTACAGATTATAGCCCACATATATCATGTCTGCATTTAAATTTGTGTACACGAAAATGGGAAATACAGCTATCTGATTATATGTTGAGAAAACGTGTTCCAGTTTTTGTAAACCTATTGTAAATTAAGTATCCGAGGCCCGGAAAACACCTGACAAAATTTTTAAACAGCATCCTTTCATCCGAATCCACTTCTCTTAGGTCTTAGATAAACATAGCACTGAACAGATCAATTACAATTTGAAACAAATATTGTCAACGATATTACTGCTTTGATGTGCGCAGAAAACACAAGCAAGATATAGTTTACTTTTTGCATTAAACGTCACGCAGACGAGGGATATCAGACGCGGTGGTTATATTTGATATTTGCCGAAGACAGAAACTATTTCTAAGTCTTTAAACACTCTGAGCAAACATTGCATTATAACAGATGCGCCTATATTATATCAACGATCAATGCTCTTGTCTTCTATTGAGCTCTTACTTCAAACGTTTTACTCGAGTTAGGCATTACAGGACACTGATCTCAGTTGCTAACAATAGAGCACGTCCACGGTGTTCTTATTGGAAATGCATCAGTAAATTATAATAAAGCGGTTCTAAATTTGAACTTTTTTTCCTTTTTTTTTCGATCTCTGGAAACCCAATCTGAACTAGCAACACTTATAATTCAGTTATACTTTTTTTAAAAAAAATATTATAAAAATGCATTATTATTATTAATTTAAAAATGTGCTTTACCCAAAAAGAAAGTTTTTCACCTTTTTTGTTGGAGATCTCTAATACCTAACATGCTTCGTTTTTGTACAAATTTAATATAATTTTTTGTACATAAAAAAAAACGTTTGACATAGTAGATCTTTATTAGCAGTTTAACCAAAAATAAAATAATAATCGTGATGAAATGTGATACAAAATTTGAGAAGGTTAAAAAGAGTTTGTATTTTCAGCACGAATCATTTCAATTCTGGTTTTGCTGAGGCATCTTTTCTATAACAAGGAATTGATGATATGAAAATTTTAACAACTCAAACTATATTACACAAAGAGCTTTTGAATAATAATGTACAATATTAAAGATTGCAAAGTATTAAACCGCACTATCGTGCATACATATAGATTTTTTTATTATTATAGACGATCGAAGCGACAGCTCAAGAATCAAAAGTTTTGTAATGGTCAACTGAACTATTGCAATAATAATGGTAGCTCTTATTCTAACTTTAAGAAAAACGCGTTCTTTTTAAATTTTTGTTTTCTATTTTGATAATAATAATACGCTGTTATTGGTTGTTTTTTTTTAGAGAAGCCACCTACCATATTGATGGTCATGTGGTAATGGTTCATGTTGACTTGTCCTCCTGGTCCGACGAAGTGCACAGCTTCCAATCCTCGACACCATATTTTAACTGATAGCTTATTGCATCAGCGAGGCAAATCTAATTTATGCGCGTGATATTTTAAAGCTTGGTAAAAATTGGTATATTTTATAGACATCTGTTGCATAAAAAATAAAAACAAAAAAGACCGCTCTATTATCTATTAACAACCTCACCCACCCACCCTACCCCCATCGATACTTATCAACCATCTCACCATTTTTATCCTAGAAGTACACCCCTTCAACAATGACAGGTTTCGATTTTCTACCGATGCTACTCTTTTAGTATATAAAACTCACCCCATCCTCAAAATGTGCGAACTAAAAAAAAAGTGCTACATGTAACAACTGCTGATTATTGGACAAGCGAGTCCTCGGTGCTTTGACACAATTCTTTTAGTTACTTCTACTTTTTTTTTCTTCTTTTGTTCCAAATGTTAGTAATTGCTTAACATCAATGTCTATTTTTAATTGCATTCACCATAATAAGCACTCATTAGAACGCTGAATGTAAAAACATCTCTGTGGGGCATTTACCGTTTTTTTTAAGTGGGCGGGGAGGAGATAGAATATTAAATAGAAATATTAATTAAAAAACATTGTTGATAAGAAGTAACAATTATTGAAATGTGGTGTTGCTGCTAGTCCCATCCCATCCCATTACCCGGGCCACACAAAAACAGTATCGATGAGCCCCACAAAGTATTATCAAAATTCTTATAACCAAATTATAAGTATTTTGAAATAGTTTTTATTTTATGGAGATTTTCGGACCATGTCCTCTACATGTAAGAAACATGTTTTTAATAAAAGTTGTCAGTAAGTGCGATAAAGCTTAGAGGGGAACAATGTTCTCTTTAAGCTGCGCAGATATCTCACCAACACCGCGCAGCAGTTTAGAATTACCGCGCAGCAAATTATGAAAATATTGCACAAAAAATGGATGCTGCGCAACTTTGCTCAAGAGTTTTTTTCACTTTGCACACGGAACAACGAGCCTTAGAGGGAAAATTGGAGGGGAGGGGGGATTTTACCACACTTTCGTGTCGCTATTTATTGTGGGGTTTCCTTGAAGGAATTACAAATAAGGTCACAGGCCAGAATGTGTGCCACATCTTTGGTGACATGTGGTACTGTACATACTAATGTTCCCTTTAAGTTGCGCCGTTGCGCAGATATCTGACCAACACCGCGCAGCAGTTAAGAATTACCGCACATCAAATTTTGTACAATATTGCACAACAAATGGATGCACACCAGTTGTTGTTTTTTTTTACTTTGCACACGGGCCGACGAACCTTAGAGGGAACATTGGTACATACCCGGAAAAGGTCGGAAAAGCCATAGATTTGGGGGGGGGAATTGTTACAGATTTTGAACTTTGTATTTCAGTAGAAAGTAAAGGCGTGGCTAAACGTTCATTTATTTTACACTAAGTTTTAAATTACATATTACGGAAGTAACAATAACCCACTGAAGAACTCAGTTGATTGTATAAAGTGAACTCAATGCAGATGTAGCAGTCAATGGCCTCCTAGGTGTGTATTCAATTAAAGAGTCCGATAACAGTAATTATAGTTGGTGACAACGAAAAATTCAGGACAAGACCAGTGGTATGGTAGACATTCACCCAGTAATTGTATCTACACGATCATGGTAATACAAGGCGTTACCAGGTGTAAGCAGCTGGCGATGGTATGCAAGCCTTTCAAGATTAAATCACGTGACACCCGCATTGTAATTATCCACCCGTGGAGGCAAATGACCAAATTATTGGTAGGCCAAGCGTAACTTTTTAACATTCATAAAGTGAGTGAGCCACCGGCTACTGAAATGAATAAAATGACCGCAAAGAATACAAAGTATACTCTGCTGTCCACAGTTTTATTGAATGAGGCCGAAAGCTTAAAAACCAAAAAGTCAAGGGAAGTCATCGCTGGATCTTTTAGAGCGCTATTGTATCTTACTTTCTGTAGATTGGAACACTGATGCAACTGAAGGCGACACAGCACGTGTACATATAAAAAATGACCACCTAATGATTTATTTAAAACCAAGAGTACATTTATTACAAACTAGAGGTTGTAGGGCGCCTAAGGCGCCCACTGCGGCTGTAGGGCGCCTACGGCACCCACTTTTTTGGTCAAAACCCCAAGTAACTTATCCTTGTTTGATAAATACGAAATATTAAACTTCCTGAAATGTACACAAAGCATTTTATAATTATAAATCCTCAAATCCTATTTTTACATCGTTCCCTTTTCCAAAATTAAGATATAAGCTAAAACAATGGCGTCATATAATATTTTTTACAGCGCGTCTTTAACTTATAATTAATTTGCACACCTTTTGATGCACACCTTGTATTAAATATAAGATCAAACAATGACGTCATGGCGTTCCACATCCAGTGAGCCAGTGACTTGGACTATTATTTTATCTATTTTAAAAATAGTTTACTTATTTCCAGCTAAGTTGATTTACTGCTGTCTTCTTAAAAATAATAAAATTATTATAATTGTTCCAAACAAAATCTAGGAGGGACCCATTCCTTACACAAAATTAAATGATTTCCTTGCTCCGAATAGTTTCTGTACAAGTGGTTACTGTATATACCACGACAAATGGATTTCAATCCGGGTTTACAGGTAAAAGAAAAATTTGAAAATTGTGTAATTTCTCAACTTTTTTGTGAGGAGGATGAAGAAACACTGGACCCAAAGGAACCTCGCCGATCACGTTCCAAATGAAAGATGAAAAGGGGAGATTGTTCAAAAGCCTGCAAGGTGAACGAAAATTGACCTTACTACTAGAGGTGTACCGGATTTCGACTCCGGTAAATCCGGAATCCGGCCATTTTTATATATCCGTCTCCGGCTCCAGCCGGATTTCAAAAGTTGGCTTCATTTGTTTAGGGTGTGGTGTGAATATATGATTACACAAGTAGCAAGGCCGGCCAGGTCAATTCATGGCTGGCGTCATTTGTTTGGGGTGTGGTGTGAATATATGATTACACAAAATGTGTAGGAGTGTACACCCAGTTTGTCCCATTTCTTGAGTTGTTTTTTCGTCTATTATAAAACATCTGGTCTTTCAATCGATAACGTCCAAACTCATAAACAACGATCGATAAAGAAAACAACGCGAGCGTGCAAAAAAAAACATTGCTCTCTTTATATTTATATTTATACAATTATGTGTACCAGATTGTGGTGAGATGTTATATAGAAATAAATGCAAATTAATTCAATAATTTTTTTGCACCACTCTTTCATCCATGCTAAATTGTGCAGACTATGATATTTTTTATATATCAAGGTATTTCCGAAATTGTCCTTTAAAGGAAATAAGGCTGAGTTTATAAAAGAAAACGAATTGCGGTATTGACACTGTGGATAAAAATCGATTTAAGATTTATTTTGATAAAAGTACATACCAGTGGCATAGTTGGGGTTAGTGCCGCCTAAATGTGGCAATATATTATTTTGCTTGCACAGTTTATAAAATAAAAAAAAAGTGACCCTCAAAATAGAAAAAGACCATCTTCCGAATTCCTCCAATTAAGAAAGCGCGTGTCTCGTTTGCGCATACTGATATTCCTACACGACACACGGTAAAATAAGAACGAGCTGGTTAAATAAGTGCCGTATAAAGCCAACAGATCTAACGAGCTGGTTAAATAAGTGCCGTATAAAGCCAACAGATCTAACGAGCTGGTTAAATAAGTGCCGTATAAAGCCAACAGATCTAACGAGCTGGTTAAATAAGTGCCGTATAAAGCCAACAGATCTAACTGACACTGATACTAGACAGCAAGGGAAACCGTGGGGTTTAAGCCTTAAGCAGGGTTATCGCCATTGTAATTGTACAAGATTTCGAAGCTATATAAGGGCACATAACTGAAATATGATAAGTTGGTTGGAAATATAGACGTTTGGCTCCCTTTCTGCAATCAGAAATGTGTCCACTTGTAATCACACATACTTTATATTAATGAATTACTCAAATCCGAGAGGTAAGTAGATTTTCACGATGCGTGGGGAAAAAGTGCATCAAGAAATTTACAAAAGAATTCAACGAAAAGACAATCACAGAAAAGAAAGTGTATTCTCTATAAAATAGTATCAGTAGATATTGACCAGAACCACACTTCACTCACACATGAACCACACTTCACTCACACATGAACCACACTTCACTCACACATGAACCGCATACAATTTGGGAGAAAAATCAGATTCAGAGTTTTTTGACATTATACCAGTTGATTACTTTGTTTTTTGTTTTATTAAGTTACATAGCTGAAAATCTATGAAATTAAAGAAAGGTTGTTTCGAAAGTCACTATTAACAAGCTCTCGTGAGCTATTTTTAAAGCATGTGCAGCTATTGGCATAGGAAGAGGCGTCAGTGTGGTTGTGCGAGGTTTTACAATCCCTATGAGTGGAGTTAGGATGTTCCTTTGGTTAAGAATGGTAATAGTGAGATTTAGTGTTTTTTTTTCTTTCTTTTTTTGAGTGCGGACTGGAAAAAAAAACCAAAAAAAGCGTAGCACTAGTAAAAGCAACAAAAGGGTGTTTTTAAGCAGGAGTCAGTAAATTAAGGAGTGAGCCAGTGAATAGGAACATAGTGGGAGTGTTGATAATGATCCCGTTAACAATAAAGCTCTTTGGCTACGTGTGCTTGCAGAAGCAACATTTCGAGGCGGAGAAGCTGTATACGTTTACAGACTAACACAATTAAAAGGAAGTAGTAACGAGTGTTTATTCTATTGATGTAGGAAGAGCTTAGGTTGTGTCGAAAGGCATAGAGACTCTAAACTCAAATCTTGACAACCACACTGGGTAACTGTGACTTTTTCTAGGGGATAGCACGACATCAGATAGAAAGTAGTAAGCTTTAAAGAGCTTGTCCATGTCTGTTTCACAACAATTTTAAGTTAAATACAAGACAAGCGTGCCAAATACGAAAGGATTTACAGTTAACTCAAAGCTTGGAGAATTTAAAACTCAAGATAACACGAGCTGTCATACAACAGGGTGAGACCAGAGTGGGCTAATACCATACAAGTATAGAAGAATACAGAGTGGGTGTGTCTAGAACAAGGTGAGTGTGTCTAGAACAAGGTGGGTGTGTCTAGAGCAAGGTGAGTCCAGAGTGGGCTAGTACCATACAAGTATATAAGAATAAAGAGTGGGTGTGTCTAGAACAAGGAATGTCCAGAGTGGGCTAGTACCATACAAGTATAGAAGAATACAGAGTGGGTGTGTCTAAAACAAGGTGTGTCCAGAGTGGGCTAGTACCATACAAGTATAGAAGAATACAGAGTGGGTGTGTCTAGAACAAGGTGGGTCCACATTGGGCTAGTACCATAGAAGTATAGAAGAATACAGAGTGGGTGTGTCTAGAACAAGGTGTGTGTGTGGGGGGGGGAGGGCGTTTACTAATTTACACCTCAACACGTGGGGCAGCAGCATGAAGAAATGAAAACAACACGAGTGAACACGAGTGGGCGACACATGGTTGGTCTCGAGACATTCGCGCTGCGGTTGCTGTTACCTGTCCCCACCCCACATCACTCTGGCTTGCGAACCATAAACTGTGATTGGTCACCCCTAGCGAGGGTCATTCGTCAAGCTTATTTGCACACGTCTTGTGCTTGTCCTGGTGGTATATATAGACAGAAGAGATGGTTACAAGTATCGAGTCAGTCTTACAGCCGTACAGCCCCCTGCGTACGTTAAGACAACATGACCTTGCCATCAAGATGACAGGCAGAATCGTGCGGGAACATTTTCACAGATGTCATGTACCACGGGCAAGCAGACGGGCCAAGACCGGTAGCAGAAGTGAATAGGCTCTGTGCGTGTCGGGGGAGAGAACAACGTTATGCGAGAATGATCGCCTTTTGTCCGAATTTTCAGTGTGCTGTATCAAGAACCTCTGAATCTATGCAGAGGGTGTCGGCTGTGCCCCATGACCCTTGAAACACCCCACCCGTGCCACACCCAAAGAAACAAAAGTACAGTAGTAAGCAGTTTAAACTTTTAAGAAACTGCTATGGCTATCTCTGAATAGATGGGAATTTATATTTAGCCCATTTGCTTTCCGTTTCTGTATTTTATTACTGTAACCTAAAAGGCTTCCCCTAATTTCATAGGTAATAACTGCAACAGATGTTCTTATAAGATGGTCATTAAACATCACATAAAACTTGCTTATGCAACCTAAGGCCCCCAATAAAAGAACATGAATCTAAGAGTGTAATACATTTCTTTTGCTGATAGTGATAGAGCAAATATTTAATTTTTATTAGGGCTGTGGAAATTAACGATTAATTTCTCGATTAATCGTTAAAAATTTTAACGATTAAAATTGTTTTAACGATTAATCGACCCGACACTTATAAATATACTGGAAGTCAAATAGTAAAAATTTTTCGGCCGATAATTATAAAACTAATTTCCGGACGATTATATGACCATTTAGTAGGTTTTAAACTATTGACTGACGTGAATGTTCAACATGTTGATAAAGGTTATTGTGTCCATTGAGAGAAATCGTTTAGATAGCATGTAACGTTCCCTCTAAGTCTAAGCTTCGTTGTTCCGTGTGCAAAGTTTAAAAAAAACAACTCGTGTGCAAAGTTTCACAACGTCCCTTTTTTGTGCAATATTTTACAAAATTTGCTGCGCTGTGATTCTAAACTCTTGCGTGGCGTCGGTCAAATATCTGCGCAGCCGAGCTGCTTAAAGGGAACATTTGCTACCACGGCTCTAACATTTCGCTTACATATCACCTGCAAACCAAACATCCACTACAGTATCAGATGCTTCAGCTGAGACAATCTAAAGCTATGCGAACGATTGTTCAGCTCGCTAGTTATATATTGTCAATAAGACTCGCTCATCACTTGAACCAAATAATGTCAATACACTTGTCTGTTTGCATTGTTGGTTAAAATATGGCATATAACGAATACATTCCAGTGTTTTTTTCGCAATCGAAATTAACGATTAATTAATTTGTCAAAAGTTAACGATTAAATTTAAATTGATCGTTAACAGCCCTAATTGTTATATATTATACGATTTTATAGTGATAGCCACATGGTAAATGCCACAACCTCTATACTCTATACTAATAGTGACGCTTATTTTACAACAAATTTAAAAGCAAATAGAAAAACATCACAATAAGTAACTATAGCTAAAAACAATTCAATTTTTAATTTTTAGAAACATACATAAATCAAAACAAGTGTTTTTATCTGTTCCCTCAAGATTTGAGATGGAGAATAAAAACAACCCGTAAAAAACCAAGTTTTTGACTATAAATCCTTTAAGTATGAGACGTAACTAAAAGAATGTTCATTATAACACGCAGCGCAAGACCATCCAAAAATACAAAATTGCAGTTGTGTCGTAAAACGTGTTTAATATAATGCGCACCGATCAGGAATAGGTTTATAAAAAGTGTTGTCAGTAAAATACGCACCTTATTGCGCGACAGAAAGGTTGTTCAATATAATACGCACCGCGACGCTCTATCTCAAAAAATAGCATGATACATAGGAATAAATAAAATAATCTAAAAAATCAATAATTTAATTACGGTACATGCGATCGATCTGAAATTTTGATACATTGTTTTTATCATCGGTACGAAACTGCCTGCAAAATTTCAGCTCGCTATCTTGCGAGCAAGTGGGTTAAAAATCGATCAAAAGTTTTGGCGACAAGCAAGCAAGCAAGGTCGGTCGGTCGGCCGCAGACACCACGAGTTAATATAAAGGATTTAATTAATAATTCTCAAAAAACATTTAGATTCCAATTTATTTTTTGTGGATGTTTTAAATAACCATGGGAAAAAGAAAAAAAAAGATATGAAATGAATTAGCCTAATTTTTATAATATTTATTCTTCTATCCATGCATAACATCGTTCTTGGTTTCAACATTTAATTAAATATAATAAATTATTTGGTACTCTAAAGAAATACTTTACGTCCAATTAAGTATAATAAGTTATTTCAGCCCAATTATTAAAGATAAATTTACCAATAATAAAATTCATTATGCACCGGTAGTACATGTACTTCACTTTGTTAACAAATACTTTGAAATGATATTTGAATTTCAATAGAAGTTCATTTTATTTTTTATTACATACATGTATATGCAAACCTGTTGGGATTAAAGACTCTACAATACAAAAGTGCCCCAAAAACTGTAACACAACATGAAAATCATTCACAAAAATATAGGGCTGGTAGCAATTAATGTGAATTTAATAGTTAACTTTTGAAAATTTAACGATTAATTTCATTAATCAATCATTAATTTCGATTAAAGCAAAAAATTAAAATTTATGACGTCATTAAACTGAACATCTCAAGGGAACAAACAAAATTGACCTTTTTTGTTTTATTGAGTTATTTCCCCTGTCTAATATGTTTGTGCTGAAGGTGGTACCTCAGCGATGGTTTCGATCCCCTAAAAGCGAATTGTTTACGGCAGTGAACACAGTTAACTTTTTCACCACCTTCTACTTTGCCATCCGCAGTTAGCTTAAAAACAAAATGTTTGCACAATTTTCCGTTTATATTCTTAAATTTAACTATGCTGAAGCTGTCATTAGTCGCCATTTTTTTTACATCTACACGGCTACATTAACTAATAAATTATAATAATACGCGGGAGAAGTTCGCACGTTAAAAAATTTATAAATTATTATTAATTATTAATATAAATTATTTTTTAATAAATTGAAGAAAAAAATATAAATATTTTCTTCAATTTTAATAGAATTTTTATTGATTAAAATTATTTTAATCAATATTTAATTGATTAAATTTTTAACGATTAATCGATAAATTAATAGTTAATTTCCGCAGCCCAGAAATATATAAAATGTGAGTATAACTGGGGCGTCTGCAGCATCTGACTTATCATTGGCATTGAGGACAACAGTACAAGTTCAACAGCCAGACACAACTGAAGCAACTGTTTCTAATTTGATTGTCGCTGTCACTTATTCATTTTCCTAAAATGGATATTGGAAGGTATGTCTTGACACACGACATTTCAAATGAGTTGAAATTGCAGCTGATTCATGATTGTTGGACCCCTGATAAAAATTATGATTTTAGAGCTGACAGTGATAGACTTTTTAGATATGCATGGTTATCAGACTATTCACCATGGCTTGCATACTAAAAAATGTTAAAAGGAGCATTTTGCAAATATTGCGTGTTGTTTCTGCAAAGATTAATTCGAGGAGTTCAGGGGGCATTTGTCATCAAACCATGCACAAAATATAAAGATATAAAGATTTCAACGAAGATGCAAGTAGCCACATGCAAAGCACATGGCACAAAGGCTCTCATGAAGATGCAAGCTATTTTGTTGCATTATTAGAAGCCAAAGCAGTTTCTAGAGATGAGCAGTTGAACTCATCATTTAGAAGACAAATTCAAGAAAATTGCAACAAACTGGATTCCATCATTTCTACAGCCTTATTTTGCGGCATGCATGATTTAGCACTTCGGGGAAAAGAATCAAATTCTGGTAATTTTTATGATCTGTTACAGTTTCATGGTGAATCTGGAGATGAAGTTCTTGGTAATCATTTGTCAATTGGTTCTTGTAATGCTAAGTATATCTCTGCAACTACGTAAACACTATAATCGAAATTTGTGGGTCTCTCTTGCGTGAAGAAATTGTTCGTGAAGCAAATAATTCAGTTGCATTTTCTATACTTGCCGACGAGATAATTGACATTTCAGGCATTGAGCAGATGTCGCTTGGTGTTAGATTGTTCAAACACAAATGGGAAAATGATGGTCACAGAAGAATTCCTGGGATATATTCCAATTGTCGATAGAGCAGCTGAAGGTTTAGCTAACACCATCATTACAAATTCATTAGAATTTGGATTAGATATGACAAAGCTTGTTGGTCAAGGATACGACGGATGTTCTATAATGGCAGGTAAAGAAGGAGGAGTCCAAGCAATAATTCGAAAAAAAATACCCAAAACCAGCATTTGTACATTGCAGTTCACATAAACTAAATCTTGTTGTGGACGATTTAAATACATTGTAATGTGAATGTTGTATGAAACACAATAGGAACAATTAAGTAAATTATAGTGTTTTTCTGAGAAAGTAGTCAGCGAAGAAAACTAATTCAAAATGTTCCTTTGCTATTTGAAACTAGATGGACACATAAATATAAAAGCTGAAAATGTGACAGAAATTCTTAAACAAATGGAATATTTAGAAAAATCTGGAAAAAGCAAGCAAGTTGCACATAAGTTACTTTGTGCTGTAAGAACTCCTACACTTGTTATTTGTTTAGTTCTTATACTAAAATACTCATCAAAGCTAGAAGCTTTGACCCAAAAATTTCAGTCAGTGCATTTAGATTTACTGGCAGTACAAAAATACATTGAAGAATTGTTGACTACATTAGCTGTTGATCGACAGAATTGTGATGAGAGGTATAAGGAAATGTTTAGAGTTACAAAAGGCTTTGCAGATGACATTGGTGTCAACATTCAACCTTCACGACAAGCTGGAAGACAAATGAACAGGGAAAATCCAAAAGTTGATTTTCCTGAGGATTATTTTAGAATAACTGTTTTTATACCCTACTTTGATTCTATTATATCATCGCTGGAAACTCGTTTTTGTGTAGAAAATAAACCAGCATTTTCCCTTTCAGTTTTGCATCCCTTTTTGATGACAAAACTAGAAAGACTCGCATTTAAGGCTCAAGCCAGGGCTATTGCTGAATATTACGCATTTGCCAATTTAATCGAGGAGAGTGAAACCTGGTATGATATATGGAAATGTAAAACTAGTAAAGGGGATAGAACAAGATACAATGACTCTAGATGAATGTTTTTTCCATGATTAAGATGGCTTTTTTGACAGCATCGGCTCTTCCAGTAACAACAGGCACAATCGAGAGATCATTTAGCACTCTAAGACGAGTAAAAACGTTGATACGCTCAACAACTGGTGATGATCGTTTATCTGGTCTTGGTATGATGAGTATCCACAGAATTAGAATATCCGAAAACAAGGAAAAACTTAAAGAACATGTTATCAATCGATTTGGCCAAATACCAAGACATTTACAATTTTTGTTCCATTATAAATAGTTTAAAATTACAACATTATCACAAGCCGACCTCTTTTGGACAAAATCTAGGGGAAAAAGTTGGGAGGTCGGCTTACAAGCAGGTCATTAACGTATTTCTGCATGGATATTGAATATCTATGTTGTTATTGTAGATCATCAAGGTCCTTTTCTACATTCTACAAGATTCAACTGCTCTACCAGAAGCTATAATATATTATTAAACATCTGCACTTACCTTATTTAATCATGTTATTTATATTTTTGAACGTTTTAATAAATTGTTTTACAAATTTTGTTTTCAACAACAAATTTTAATGTATGCGCTTTCGCCACTATTTACCAAATAATTTTTTTTAACTACCAGTAACTCTTGCCTAACAAAGAGCACAAAGACAAAGATAGGCAGTACAAAGTAAACAATTATAATGACCGATTTAGCTTGTAGTTGTAAAAACAAAATGTGGACCATTTTGTTTAAGCTGTCCTATTTTTTTGGGGGGGTCAGCTTGCGAGCGGGTTACACCAGTGGCGTAGCTAGAGGGGGGCGTTAGCCCCGGGCGGCACACATTTAGGGGCGGCATTTTTGGGCACTTGAAAAGTGCAAACTATTCCGACAACCACCCTTTTTCTTTTGAAGGGGGAAAACCAAGGTGAAACAAAAATATTCGTAATTCCTAGTCCTAATTAACGGATTACCACAACATTTGTTTGATTGCATAGTGGATGTGTGGATGTTATAACTAACGCAAAACCGTTCAAAAATTTAAAATTACTCAAAAAGGTATCGATTTGTTTGGAAAATTAAGCGGTATACCGTACGACCAGATGACGCTTTTATATGAAAACTACACACAAAAACACATCACCGCTGGGCCCAATAATGTGCTATTAATATCGACACGATGGTATTTGGGTGGAATTTCAACATTCGCAGAATGATGCGCAATTCATGGTGGTTCAAATATTGTGTTTAACTTGCAAGTAGTAATTTATATAAAATATGGGTAATTTATATTACTGTTTGAGTTTTCAGAAAATTATTGTAAGTTACGTTATTAAAAATTAAAATTATTTTGTTTTTATTGCATTAAAGTATCACAAGTAATTTGTGTTTTTCATTAAAATACGGTTATTCATTAAAAATGTTACGCCTATCCAATTAAAGTAATGTATAAATAATTTGAATTCATCCATTTTATGGAAAATTATTAAGATTTATGACAAGAACATGAAAATAGTCAAATTTCTCCGTTAATAAAAACAACAATAGGCATAAATAATTTCTAAAAATACATAATTTTTAATAGACATCTGAAGAAGTAACTAGTAAATCGAGATAAAACGCTTAAATTTTACTCAATTCAATGCAATCTTTTTCTTTTCTGTGTTATCTCAATTTATGGGAACCCGTTATTTTTTTAAATTAACGCAAACCCATTGCATGGAACAAAGAGATGTGCTAATACAAAACGCTGTTAAATCAGTCAAATAATTTTTGATGACTTGGAGAACGCTGGGTTAGAAGGAGAAAAAATATGAGTGGGGAAAATTAAGAAGACGTGGTTCTATCTTTAGAACATGAAGTACAACAGGAAATGTTTTTATTCATGGATGGAATTATAACAGTAAACAAAAGAATGCTTTGATGAGTAGCAAGTCCTTGCAAGAAATATTTGCATATACAGTAATACCATGTAACCTGCTTAATGAAGCATTTGAACATCAAATAAATTACTTTATTGGCATTGATAAAGAACAGTTCAATACTGAAAGAAAAAGGCTCCAGGTTTTTATGGTTGTACCTAAATTTAAGAATAGGCATTATGTTAGAAAAACGGGGGGAAAGGGCCCCTTGATCTATTAAAATTTATTCAAAAATAAGATTGGAAAATTCTGTACCCGGCATTGTAATTTTGCTATGAATTTTTTCAACAATTGGTATCAGTGTCGCTAGTTGTGAAAGGAGCTTCTCCAAAGTGAAGTTGATAAAAATTATCTTCGTTCCAAAATGAGCGATTTAAGACAACAAAATCTTTCAATATTGTCCATAGAACAAGATATTACAAATAATTAAAATTTTGATACACGATTTTTCTATTATGAAAGTTAGGAAAGTAAAAGTAAAATTTTGAATACATAATAATGTATACAAAAATATAAAATAAAAGAATAGTACATGTAATTGATAATGTTTTTGGTGTGTAAATTTGGAATATGTTTTGTCTCATATAGGGGGGGGGGTGACCTGCAACCTCAGTAACTTTCTTGTGGCCTTTAAAAAATATATATAGTGTATTTTTATAAATGTGTATTTTTAGGTATATCATCTTATGCGACCTCTTTAATTACTGCTTACATAAACATGGCATGCAATGGTAAACATGTTCCCCACCTTTACTTCGTTTCAATTACAATTATTTATTCATGTTTATTAATTTATAAAAACCATCATATTAATTTGCAGTCCATAAAATGACGTCACGCAATTTTACACCCTCTCCGCCCTCGTCACACGTCGCCACAAAAACTTAGACCCCTTCTTCAATAATAATGTCATTAAGTTTTTACCCCTCCCTCCACCGTATTTTTTATTTGAAAATGAGAATGTTTCAAATCAATTTTTTTTCAAGTATGTTTTTAGTGCAAGGCTGCACAGTAATATCGTAACACGCGTTTTACGTAAACGTCATTAAATAAAGTGTCAGTAATCAATATTTAAGTGGATATTTTATTTAAAGTTGTGCGTTTTGACGTGACGTCACATTTCTCAAACACACCCCTATCGTCACACATATCACAAATATATAACTCCACCCATCCCCCCCCCCAGGTTCGTGACGTCATTTATGGACGGTCCCTAAAAAGGGCGGCACATTGGAGACCGCCCCGGGTGGCAAAAGTTCTAGCTACGCCACTGGGTTACACACTTTTAATACTTTTATCTTCCAAAAGTGGGGGGGTCGTCTTATGAACGAACGAGCTTTAGAACGAGTATATATGATAACTGTTCGACACTGAAACCATTATTTTAAAAATTACAATAATGTAATCAGTTATACTTGCAGATATAATTCTATTTTTTATGTTTGATATATGACTATATTATGTACACTTACACTGTCTTCAATATGATAAACTTGCTGGAAATTTAGTTCAGTTTTATTGTAACAACTTTATGACATTTTCTAAAATTAAGGAGGGGGGGGGGCGCAAGTGCCCCCATGCCTACGCCCATGTATGTAGGTTATTTAAATGGCTTAATAAAGGCAATTAAATACGTGGCCGTGGAAAATGTCATTTTCATTTAGCAGACATAAGACGAGAACTTGAAGTCAAGATGCACAATAATATTTGGCTAAGTTAAATCAAAAATCAATGTCTAGTATTTCAAAACTTTCTGACGTTTTACTTACATGAATGCTTTTCCCTGAAGTTCCAGAATCGCCACATGCCGCCATAATAGTAGTGAATTTTAGGCAGGCAAAAATTTGATTTTTAAAATATCAAAACAAAACACACCGCACACAAGCTGAAGCAATGTAGCCAAGCCCACAAAACTAGGACTAGGATAGTTGTATTCCTATAATTATATTCGACCAGAGGCTTTGAGTAATCGACTACTTAATAAAATAAGCTCTTATACTTGTAAATTTCCTCATTTTTTAGAGGAGGATTTTGGTGTTTTATTATAAAACACTATATTATATATCATAGAGTAAAAATAAATTTTTAATTATATAATTTGTTGTTTTTTTCTAGCTAAAATTAAATACATCTAGTGAGAAATACCGTACTTGAAACGGTTAAGGCTAAAGAAAAGCATTTACAATATAAATAGTTATTAAAACATTGTCTACTCTTCATTGTGCAATAGTGGCAATACACTTACTTAATTATGAAGTTTATGTAATCTAATTAAAGCTTTAACATGTACTTCAAGATAAGTGCATTTTAGGTAAAAGTATTATAAAATCATTTAATTATTATTTTAGCCTATATTCTTTTGTTCCGTGAAAATTCAGTTCAAATCTTTTTTGGCCCTATTAGGGAACAAGTACAAGTAGCTTCACAGTACAAGTACAGTGTACAGGCCTCCAGTAAATAGCACAACTGCAACCAGCGGCGTAGCGCAGGTTACCGCCGCCCTGAGCACAGGCCTGTATTAACCATTAGGCAAACAAGGCACGTTCCCAGGGCACTAAGCGTTTGGGGACACCACAAGTCCTCAAGTTTCACTCCACCCATAATTTTTTTCTGGGTTCAGACCCAAGATGAAACGTGTTCAATTAAGTGGTGCACAAAACAGAAATCTAGCTAAACAAAAAGAGCATACCGTTTCTATTGTAAAAGCTAAGAGCAGAAAATTAACGAGTTATTTTTTTCAGTTAAGCAACAGATGGATCTGGATTTGTTGTGACCCACTTCATTCTGCTGAAGATGATGATAAAGATGGAGATAATGATAAAATAAATCAAGCAGTAGATCCAGGACTATGCATTGACTTCTCCGCTGATGATGTGGCTTACTGGGTTGACTGTGGGCAGCGGGGCGAGGAGCGAGACCCATGAAAAATTTGCATTTTACATATACTAAAATAATGGGGGGAAAAATTAAGTTACATAAATTTTGAGTCTATAACAGCATTGACACGTCAATAATTACAGTTTTATTCATTTACTTGAATATCATAAAAAACAACAAACAAACAAAATGTTAATAATTAAAATGTTTTGTTTTTGGTATGCTAATTGACAGTATATATACACAACTTGACACTATAAACTATATATTATACACTAGCGTTAGTTTGGTTGGTGTATCTTCTACTTCCAACTTGTTTTCTATAAGTTACCATACAACATTGCGAGCTTTGGCACCTCCAAAATCTAAAATAAGTTTATTATTGTCAAGATTGTCAAGTGGCAGCGCGCTCGACTGGCGTACCGATGGTCACGGATTCGAATCCATGTGAAGGCAAGGATTCGTTACCGGGGCCTAGGGCGTCCCTGAGTCACCCAGCTCCGAATGGGTACCTAACACTAGTTAGGCGGCTGGGTAATGCGTGGAACCTACAAAGCCGTGGCCTGTGAACGCTGCATCACTTGCCGACAGATCATCTGTCATGGTCTGTGGACGCAATTATCTTCTGCATAGAAGGAGCGTCTGTATAGATAAGATAAGATCCTTTAGCTACACCATTCTCAATTGACAAAACAGCCAACTTACTGAGCCGATCTTGAATCATTGGTGGTCGCATATAGTTTTTAATAAGCCACAGTGACAGGAAAATTTAGAAGTATTCATGTGTGTTAAGAAAGTCACTATAACGCCTGTTTACTGAAAGAAACTGCAAAATCTTAACAGGATCGTTGTAGGTGACTGCAGGAAATTATGGAATTCAATTATGGCAACTCTTCAGCAAACATAAACCATAATAAGTAAAATGTAAAAAAAAACTTTTTTTTAAAAAAAAGGACACGCTTTTATTTACAAACATTTACAGCTTGAAGCACGCTGATCTCCTCTGACCTTGATGTAAACACGGGAATTCGGTAAACCAGGGCTGGAGTGAAACCGGTGAGCCGTGGAGGTCAACTCTAGCAGACGACTATACATTCTAATAAATAGAAGTAAAAAAAAGATTATTAAAAACCACGTTTTTAGAAGCGGACTAAAAAGAAGAAAAAAAGTTAAAACTTGTAAGTTCAAGTACTTCGATTTAAAATGACTAAAAACGTGGGGCGGGCGCTTATGAGGTTTAACATATGCGGTTCACTCATTCTCTCACTTATAGATCTCTCTTTTGCCTTCTAAATTAGAAATCTTTAATTTTTATACCAAACACCCACCCCACGTTTTTAGTCATATTAAATCGAAGTACTTGAACTTACAAGTTTTAAATTATTTTCTTCTTTTTAGTCCGCTTCTAAAAACGTGGTTTTTAAAAATCTTTTTTTTACTTCTATTTATTTTATTCTTTTTAGTCCACTTATAACAACCTGGTTTTTAAATCCCTTATATTAACTTCACCGCCGTCTGTCTCTCTGTCTGTCGTCATCTCTCTCTGTCTTGGGCGGGCGGAAAAACAAAAGTAAAAAATGACCCACTTGCCGTGATCCGATCGAGCTGAAATTTGGCACACGGGCCCGTCTTACCTAACAATGCATCGTATCAAAATTTCAGATCGATCGAACGTACCGTAATTAAATTAATGCATTTTTAGTTTATCCTTGTATAACGTATTTAATTCAAATTCACTGTTTGTTATTGTTTTTTTTCCACGTGAAAGTTTGAGTTGACGCGTTGAGGCGACCCATCGAAATACCGGGGTGCTTTTGTTTACATTTTACGTGTCACGCTGAGCTGGGTCAAGCGAATCGGTGACCAGACTTTTCCCCTCTCACCAGGGTTATGAAGCAAAGTTGAGTTAAGACAAATTCAGTCTGTAAATGTTTGTCGTGTTTGAAAATAATCAAAACTGTTAGTTATGTCTCATATATAAGGGATTTATAGTCAAAAACTTTGTTTTTACGGGTTTGTTTTATTAAAAATATTTTTTAACTCTATTTATTTTACCAAACACCTCACAAGCGCCCGCCCAACGTTTTAAAAACATTGTCATGTGGTCACGGGGCGAACTCACGGATGTCAACAAAAGCCGACGGTACAGATGCTTTTATATAGACTATAGATAAACTTAAAAGTTCAATAATTTAATAACGGTACATTTTATCGATCTGAAATTTTAATACAATGCATTGTCATCCAAGATCTATCTGTGGTAAATTTTTCAGATCTCTAGGACCATCAGAAGTGGTTCAATTTTACGTTGGCAGATTTGAAAAAATCTTGGACAAACAATGCCCAACGAAAGCGAGTTAATAAAAACGTGGTAAAAATAGTGATAAATAGAGATAAACTAAAAATTGATTAATTTAATTACGGTACATTCGATCCATCTGAAATTTTGATACAATGCATTTTCATCCAAGATCTATCTGTGGTAAAATTTTGAGATCTCTAGGACCATCAGAAGTGGTTTAATTTTACGTTACAAGATTTGAAGCAAGGGTGGATGGATACAACATACAAACATTGTGACTTAAATAAAAGCGTGTAAAATCCTTACTTTCACAGGCTGTGAGCTTTTTCTGCAGATTGCAATTCAGTAGATCATTTTTTGTAATTGATGAAATTTATAAGGAAATCCGAACGAGTCATGATGCCTTCGTAATTTTTCAAAGCGACTGTCCATCGACATGATTGCCACACCAACAACCTGGTTTTAAAAAATCTGTGCGAAATTTTTCTTGTGTATTTCTTTTGCTATCGCTGTTGCTGTTTCAAAAATCGCCATTTTTGTAAGATCTCAACCATTTGCAAGTAATGTCCGATGCTGTCAACTGCAGTTGCTAGAACGACAGAAATATTTTTTTTATTCTTTGCTGATGTAATTTAATTGAAACAATATGTCATCACAAAAAGCAATTGAAACCATTGAAATTAAAGTCCTTATGTTTTTTTCACAATGACTCGTCTTCAATTCTAGCTTTTCGATCACTACTTTGCTCTGCAACTTCGAAAATTAAGTGCATCATATATTTCGCCTGCCACATATTGCACCGCCTTTCCACATGTTTTTCTCATCTCGTTTCACAAAGTGGTTTTACAGAAATATTTTTAACATAAATATAGCCTACTTGCAGAGCCGTCTTTACACCAGTTTAGGCCCCCGGGCAAAGAAATAGTGTTGGGCCCCTTCTCCGCAGGAATAAAAAATAAATATACATAATATACATAAATAAACATATTCCCATGGGGCCCCTATGCTCGTGGGCCCCCGGGCAAATGCCGAACGGGCCTATGCGTGAAGACGGCCCTGCCTACTTGGAAATGATAGCCCATCGCTTTATTGTGCAAATTGATTTACAGTAACTCAGTAACATTGTATCTACTTGATAATTAAGATGTAAGACATGTCATAATATAAAATTATACACCTAGCCCCCTTAAAAGGGACCTAATGGGGACCGGAGAGTGTTGTTAAATCGAAATTGTCCTTAAATATGTGATTTAATTTGTATTCACTTACCATTTAAAGCTAAAACGTATTTAAAATGTTCTGCTGAATCCATAAATTCTTACTAAAATACTCTAGGCACAACTCTGGAAATCCAAGCAGATCGACAATGAAACAAGAAAGGCTTGATTCCTTATCTCTGCTGATCTAGGCAGACTTGTTGCGCAAAATTAACTTGAGTGATGTACTCAAAAACTAGCCAGGTGTAAATCTAGAAAATGAACTTTAAAATGTAAAGGTCTGCTCTCTCTCTCTGACCTTCTAGAATAAACATATGTGTTAACAACTGTTTTTCTTTGTTAGTTTTTTTTGTTCCATAATATTAATATTGAACATACTAGCGGTCAGTGGAGGATCGGGGGCCCGGGGCAGAATGGGGTACCCGTGTGGGTTTGTGCCTAGGGCACCAAAGTGGCTTAATCCGGCCCTGCCTGAGCATGTCACTCTTGCCGCCCCTCCTCCTGTAAAATAATATATGGCATTAAAAAGAAAATATAATTTTTATTGGAAAGTAATATATTTTCAGGACGCATAAATTTTAATTAAGAAATAAAGTTGAAAGCTATATTTTTGTTTTTCGTGTCCCATAACCTCATGGTCGTAGGCGGTTCTAACGTTTCCATTAGAACTTTCTCAGGGCTTGGTAGACCTTGGCGGCGCCCATCTCCTCTCCAGGACAGCGGATGACTTTTTAGCGATAGTCATTCATCAACATTTTTATTGTGGCTTTAACGTGGGCTAGCTTGTGAGGCGAGCGCATTATTGACTTCGCTATCCAGCCGCCTATACATTAATAAAATCAATACATTATTGATCTTAATTAAAATTATCATATTTCCGTAAGGCTGAATCTCCGATGGCATGGTCAATGAATAACAGTCAATTCATGATCAATAAACAAAATAGCTAGGTTTGTCAATCTTTGTGTGTTCATTGTTAAGGGTAATTGATTTTCTGTTAAAGGCTTAATTTCAGAGAATGAATCTTTTCTTACAGCTGGCATTGCATGTTACGGCTGTACTGTAAGTTAAGCAATATACTATTATATTTAGTAGTAGCAGTAGTAGTAGTAGGGTAACTTATATCATATATAATTTTCTAAATTAATAAATCTAGTGGGCTTTAATTCATTAATTTATTTGTATTGCCAGCCAATGAATTCAACAAAAGTCCATGCTTGTGTACGTCATGTAGTCGTGGTCATCAACGTCCAGTGGATTAGCTGGTGTAAGATAATTAAAACTGTTTTCCAAATTCTGCAGCTGCCAAAAACTCAGTAACCTTATCTAATGACGAATAAAACGTTCCTCTCAACTCGTTTTCAAATTGCACCTTCACCCCAATCTCCAAAAATTAGTTCTCTCAATCTCATTCTTCATCTGGGAAATTACATTAAAATGCCAAGGTCTTCACATAAAATTTTAACATAACTCATTTACTCAAAGCAACTTCCATCACTTCAAATTGTTTCTTTGTGATCAGCATGAGCAAAACATAAAAAAAGAACAGTATGTTACGTTAAGTCCCTCTGTTTTTAAGTAATTTCGAGCACCATTAACCTAATGAAGAAAAGGTTTACAGAAGCTCCCAATTTATTATTTAAAAAAATAAAAGATTCCAATGCGACTAGCATAGTCCCTGTGTCTGTTCGGGTGTTTAAGTTTCTTATGCCTCTCTAAATGTTTCTATAGATTAGTATAGATATCAAAATAACCCTAAAATGACTCCATGGTATAATTACTGGATCAGCTCTTGTACACTGTCACGTATCCTGGAGTCTGTTCAATACTTTGCGGGTAGCAATAGTTAGAACTTCCCAACGGTTGTTGGACATGAAAAGATTGCGTAACGTGTCTTGTAAAATTTTTCTTTACTGAGTTCATTTCGGTCAAAGCAGCAGTAAATAAACGTTTTAATGAATTTAATTTCTTCCATGGCTTTTAACTTAAAAAGCTACGTTTCATTTTTAGAAGCTAATTAACAAGGACCGCGCTTACCAGTAACTTAGTAACATTATACTTATATTGATTAAAACGTAGTGGTCGAGTGGCAGCACGCTCGACTGGCGTACCGATGGTGACGGGTTCGAATCCATGCCAAGGCAAGTATTTGTTCCCGGGGCCTAGGGCGTCCCTGAGTCACCCAGCTCCGAATGGGTACCTAACACTAGTTATGCGGCTGGGTAATGCGTGGTACCCACAAAGCCGTGGCCTGTGAACGCTGCATCACTTGCCAACAGATCATCTGTCATGGTCTGTGGACCCAATTATCTTCTGCATAGAAGGAGCGTCTGTATTGATAAGATAAGATAGGTAATACAAGGCTGTATAATTTTTACCTTTCATTATCTTGTGATGGACTGGGCTTATGGACAGGCTAAATCTACAAAATATTCTGAAATTTTCTTGAAAATTAAATTATATTGAAGACGAGAGCCTCTGTATTTTAAAACCTGTTTGAAAGTTGAAGGGACAAATTTAAGATTTATACGATTATTAATCTGAATTAACATGTTAAAGAATGGGCCAATGCTTTTAACTTTGATAATCGTATGTATATTTCATTTTGTGTTTGCATGTATGCACCTGTATAATATACAGTATGTAATTTATTGTAATTTTCATCTATATGTGAATAAAGTCTGTTATGAAAAAGAAGGAAAAGGAGAAAATAAAAATGCTTGACTTAAAAAAAAATAAAGCCTTTAAAAAAAGTTGTTGAGCTTGGTAGCGCGTTTAGTTTTTATGCCCTACTTTTTGTTAGAGTGATAACATGGAGAGGAAGATGACTAGTTTATTAAATTAAAAGTTAAAATTGAAGTCAAGCATCATCAATGCCTAAATCTTACGTTAAGCAACACATTAATGTTCCAGAAGGTGACAGATCATATTTTCTGCATTTATTTGATAAAATCTTGTACTTAATCTATTTCAGATTTCCTGTCACCAGCCAACAGATTCCACTTTTAAAAAACAATCGCTGACAATCAAAACTTACCTTGAAGAATAAAACTTTTTATCATTGCTTTCATAGTCTATTAATTGGTGGGAATTTTGATCACAGAATTATAGCCTCATTCAATTACAGAATTATAGCCTCATTCAATTACAGAATTATAGCCTCATTCAATTACAGCCTCATTCAATTACAGAATTATAGCCTCATTCAATTACAGAATTATAGCCTCATTCAATTACAGAATTATAACATGCTTCGACTACACAATCGTAGCATCTTTCATAAAAAAAATTAAGAGAATTAGCAAAATCAATTTTGAAAAAAAAATCTTATGTGCTTAAAGGAACCAAATATCAAGGCATTTTTAGCAGAATAGTTAAATGTTTGTATTGAGCTGCATTTACGGCTTTTCATAAGTCAATAGACTGGTTTTCTGTAACTGTAAGAATTCATAGTAAACCTCCTGAAAGTATGGAATAGGTATCTGAACAAAAGTTGTGTATACCTTCTACTTGATTTGTTGTTCAGTGACAATATAAACTGTCTCTATCTTTATTTACTTAAGACATGCAACTGTCAAAACTAATAAAACATCATGCAGCATATCTAAAATACATGTATTTAAAAAAAAACTGAACAAAGAAATGCTTCATATTTCTTTATAATTTATTACGACCTGTGCAACACAAAAAAAATTCAGATTTTAACCTAATACCACATTATTAATGCTCTGAAATGTTACTAAGCTTTCAAATAATGACTAATTAATTAAGAGAATATCCTGTAACATTTATGAACTGATAATGGTTCTGCACACATTTAATTAAGTCCTTCTAATGTAATGGTCAATGAAATGTATTTTAAGTTAAACTATTTAATGTCTCACGGCAAAAAAGTTAAAATTAATAAAAGTAGAAGCATATTTTGTATTTCACATAAAAATTTACTAGACATGATGTTTTCCATTAGTTTTAGATAGATGGGTCTAATTTGAATATTAGGAGAATACCAATGGCCATTTAGAGATTAAGTAAATAGCCAGCTAAAAATGATGGAAGTTTTATTTTCACTTGTTTAAAAAATACATATTTGAAAAAGTAATATTGAATTGGCTTGTTATAAATGAGCTATTCAGTAACTTAAAAAAGTAAAAGATGGGAACAAGTTTATAAAATTATTCTTAGCCCTTGTTTCATAACCTCATTTGGATCAACAGTTTTCAAATGAAATTACCACTAAAACCAGAGAAGTTAGAGAGAAAGAAAATAAAATTACAATCACTTCAGAAAATGAAACCTGTTA
Source organism: Ampullaceana balthica (assembly GCA_944989445.1). Lineage (NCBI taxonomy): Eukaryota > Metazoa > Mollusca > Gastropoda > Lymnaeidae > Ampullaceana > Ampullaceana balthica. Next base: position 587,117 of record CALYLW010000152.1, on the reverse strand, counting down.
AACATTGCTGCCACCCTTTATGTTGACTTGAGTGAGCGCATTATCTGAAACAAAGAAAAAATAATACATTTCTGTACTCGTTATATACTAAAGATACGCTTGTCCCCTAAAATAGGATATACTTTAATGGAGCATTTACATATTCTTCTCTGTTGTGCTAATACCCTGTGAAAGTCTCAGACCTGACTTAAAATTTCCTTCAACTCAGATCTGACACTTTTAATGTCCACGATTGGAGCCCCAGCTGCTGTACATCTTTTCTTCACCTTTGTCTATTCATCTAAGCAAAGGTCTGCTTTTTTATATATTTATATAGGATGCAATGGGTGCGCTCTATTCATGTGTTTGTCATTCTTTCTTAGTAAATAATTTCTTTCATTTATCAAAGATCATCCATATTTTAAATGATTTACTTGAATTATGTAGTTTCTTCTCTTCATAGGTTCATGCACCAGTACTTCTATTAACGTAGTCAAATATTTTAGTTTTAATGGGATTTCAGTTTGCTTGTAGTGATGCCACTTTCAAACTGAATCAGAAACATATTAACATTTAATTGAACCAGTATTAAGAATCAACCGTACCTCATCAAATTTATGAAACTGTCTAATAAAGAAGTCACCATATCTACGTGCCACCTTGGTATCAGCTATATGAATCATATTCTGTAAGAGGTAAATTTAAAGTATACATTAGCTAAAAGTTAAAAAATAAAATGATGCAAATCAATATTCTCTAAAAAAACAGCAAGAGAAGGAAGGTCTTTTTGACCAGTGTAGAAAACATTCTTGAAATGTAACTTTAAAAGCACTTTACTTAGCTGCAATAGAGTATAACACTAATATAATAAATTTTTTTTATATGTAAATGGAAGGAGTTTTATTTCAGCTGCTATTTACCTTGTCAATGTAAAAGTCTACTTCTGAAGCTGACTGAAACTCTCCCTCAAGCCCACTTGTTCCTTTAGTCCAAACCAAATTCTTCATTTTATGCTGAAAGTCAAATAGTGTGATATTTTTTAGTTAAATTTCTGAATAAATCTTCACATAAAAGAGTATATTATTAAAAATGTAAATAAAATTAATTTCAGAGGTTTAATTTTTAAATATAATGATATTTGATTAGTTTTATTTAATAAACAAAACTTCACCTTAAAGCACATCAGCTGAGTACAAAGCTCATCTTCTTTCTGAAAATTAAATAAAACAAAAATTGTTATTCAAATTAATGTGGTCCAATCTTAGCATTTGCACAAGGAAAACAACATTTCTTTTTTTAAACTTGAAAATATAGGTACGATAATTAAAAAATATAAAGCAATTACCATTTCCATAAATGTTGCCAGTTTAGAGATGGGTAATGTAGTATATAATTTGAGATAGCTGAAACAAAATTAACATTTTAATGTATTTTCACTTAGGAAAAACCTCAGTTCAGTGAATGGGTGTTGCAGAATGATTCAAAATAATAAATCCTTAAAGATTTAAATATCTTATTTAATTCTAATATTTAAAAAACAATCATACTAACTTACAGCATCATATCGGAAATGGGAATGAAACCATTAATTACATAACCGATCTTACATAACGGATCTTATCTATTTTCTGCAAGTATATAATATAATTTATAGCCTAAGATCTTCCATCTAAAGTCACAATCCTTTGATTTTAGCATACAAATAATTAATTTATACATAAAGCACATAATAAAATTACCTTCGAATTGTAGGGACTTGAATTTGTTGCTGTACCTCATCTTTAAAAACCAAAAGCTGAAGTTGATAAGGCTCCTATATGTTAAAACAAAGAAAATCAAACATTTGATTAAATTACTTTAGGTAATAAAAGAAAATTTAAGAAATTAATATGAGTTTTAAGAATTTCAAAATATGATAAAATTAAAATCACAAAAACAATAACAGAGAACAGTTTCAAACCTTGAATAAATTAGCTGAACCCTCTGAGTCATAGTTGGGTGGTACAGGTGACAAGAACTTAGGGCAGGCAAAGGAGAATGAAGCCTCAAACTCTTGCATTTCCCTGGAAAGTTGAAGTAAAATCTTAGTTATATTTAATAGAAATATCTGGAAATCTACTCAATTACTTTCAGCTCTAAATCAACAATAATTTTGTAAATAATTGTTGTTCTCACCCTTTCTGCATCCTGTTCATTTTATCTTGATATTTTTCTCTCAGGTGAGAGTGTACACTCTCATCTATTCTCATGGGATACAGGACCAGACACATAGACAGCAGAGTGTACATTTTGTCATTCATCTTTGATATCTATAAAATACAGATTAATAGCCAATTATTTTTTAAAAACGTTTGGTCGCAATTGGCCAGGGAGTAATAAGGTAGTATCTTTAATAAGTGAATTTTTTTTTAAAGCCAACCTGATCATATAACTGTGTTCTGTTTTGAAACATGGTTTTCGTCCTCTGTATATACAACAAGATGTTGGAAAGAGTGCGGATAGCATCCTGATAGCGACGCATCATCATATAAGCAAATCCTACATAATAGAATGTGGTGATCTGACAGGCTGGAACTCTAGAGTACAAACTCTGAAATTATAAATATAATTGTAAAAGAAATTATTGTACATTATGCTATTTCAATTGGTACAAACAGTCTGGAAATGATTTCTAGGTAGACATTAATTTTGAAATTAATATGGAGCATGTTGGATTAGTCTTACTTTCTTGTTGAAGTCAATATTCTCAAGTACTTTAAGAGCTTGGTAGTAGTCCCCCAAGAGAGAGTGAAGCCTCAAAAGCCCTACAAGGCTGAAGTAACCCAGCATTTTATAGAGAGAGTTCTGTCCAAACTCCCCTGAAACACTGTCTGGGTCTCCTAAAATTAAAACAGAAAAAAAAATCAATAAAAGAATAAATAAAAAATGAGAGATATACCTTCTGAATACAGTCTAACCCACTTATCTTGACCTCGGTTAACTCGCCAACTCTATTAAGTCGACGTTTTTGAAGTGGAACCGCCGAATTCTCTCTTCGTCTTAGCATTTTCTCATCGGTTATGTCGATTCTTTTATGTCGCCGAACCCTAATATCTCGAGCACAAAAGAGGACCAAATTTGCAACTTAATATTGGTCATCTTGATCCCCGCCTGTTCGCCTAGCGATGCACTCTCGCATTTCTAGTTAAAAATAGCATCGAAATCTCGCTTTCCTAGAGACTTCCGGCTATCGCGTGATTCTGCGAGATTACAATAAAAATTACAGATTGTTTATATCTTGTTTCCCTTTTGATCACTGTGTGAATTAGTTTGACGCGTCTCTATCAAGTATGTATTCACCCCAGGTGCCAAATTGCATTATCGGTCTTTAATCGTCATTATTTCGCAGTGCATGTTATATTATTATTAAACTTAATTCATTTCCTGATGCAATAATAATTTTATTTTTTAAGATAAACGAATATCTTTAGAAAAGAAAATAAAGGTTTGTATCCAGAATCGACGGTGGTTTTAATTTTATAATGGTTAATTTCTGCTGTTAGCAAACATGTATGTACACTTTTTATAGCATGCCGATCGATTCATCAAATAACGGCAACGCTGTTGTGTAAAAAAACAAACTCCAATAACAAGTGCATTTACATTCTTATTTATTAACCCACATCATGTACATAAAGAAATTTTAAGCACATTAATATATTGCCGCCATATTGGTTTTGTTTATCTCGATCATCGGTTATCTCGAAGCTTTTTGGCAAACCCCTAGGCCAGCGACATAACCGGGTTCAACTGTAATATGAAATTGATAACTTAAAACTTACCACCACTTGTGTAGACCTCAAGCTGTTTGTTTATGTTTGACTTCTCAACAAGAGAGTGAAGCACATTAAGCACACTGTGTACATTCCAAATCTGAAATATTAAAAAACACACACATAGTATAATCAATAACTTATCTCTTAAGATTTACAGTAGAACCCACTTAACTCGAGCCCGGTTAACTCGCCAACCCTATAAATTTGACGTTTTTTATTGGAACCGCCAAATTCTCTCTTTGCCTTAGCATTTTCTCAACGCTTAATTCGATTCCTTTAAGTTGCCAAACCTTAATACCTCGAGCACAAAAGAGGGCCAAATTTGCAACTTAACGTTGGTTATCTCGATCCCCGTCTGTTCGCCTAGCAAAGCACTCTCGCATTTTAAGTTAAAAATAGCATTGAAATCTCGTTTTCCTCGAGACTTCCGGCTATTGTGTGATTTTACGAGAATTTCAATTAAAATTTACGGATGTTTTTATCTTGTTTCACTTTTATCAGTGTGTGAATTAGTTTGACACATCTCTATCGAGTATGTATTCACTCTAGGTGCCGAAAATCGCGTTATCGGACTTTAATCGTCATTATTTCGCAGTGAATGTTATATTATTATTGAACTTAATTCATTTTCTGATGCATTAATCATTTTATTTTTTAAGATAAACGAATATCTTTATAAAAGAAAATTAAGGTTTGTATTGAGAATGGACGATGGTTTTTATTTTATATTGGTAAATTTCTGCTGTTAGTTGGTGCACATATGCCTTTTGTTGTTAGTAAACATTTTTATAGCATGCCGATCGCTTCATCAAACAAATAACGGCAATGCCATTGTGTTAAAAAAAACACTTGCATGTACATTCTCATTTATTAACGCTAGTGATGGGACGATACCAAAATCATAGGGAGCGCTTACTGTAAACAAGGCTCTCCAGATTTTATAATATGACAGACTACAGACAGTTTACCCACCCCCACTCTCAATCTCCCACACCATTGTTGTTGGTTAGTCCGATTAGCATCAAGTTACCGAAGGAATTCTGAGTCCATTGTAAGCCGAGGGGACGGGCCTAAGGAAGATGGTTTGGACGAGAATGGTTCGGGGACAATGAGGGGGTGTGTAGGTTACACAGGGCACGTTATTTATTAGTGTAGCTTGTAAGGAAAGTCACGCAAGTGCACTCCAAGGCACAGCATCGCTCAATCTGGGAATCACTGCTGTGAATGATGCTAACCCAGTGTAACAAGCATCAAGCCCCATTTTTAAAAAAAACAAAAACAACACTTTGCTGGGAGCGCGCAAGAGAGATGACACGATGTCACCAGCGGACCCGGCAAGGCGGGGCAGGAGTAGCTGAATTCGTTATGTACTAGGGAAAAATACAGCGCTAACGCAACAAAGGGTTATATTTAAACGGTCCTTAAAAACGAACAGTCTTAACAACCTTAGGAAAGAGTGAAGAAATATTAGGGTCCCGATTAATCGTCCCAACGCTAATTAACGCACATCATGTATATAAAGAAATTTCAAGCACATGTTAATATTTTGCCGCCATATTGGTTTTCGTTTAACTTGATCATCGGTTAGCTCGGCGCCTTTTGGCAAACCCCTAGGCCGTAGAGTTAACCGGGTTCTACTGTATTGTCTTTCTAATAGTATATACTATAATTCAGTGGTTCCTAACCTTTTGGGGTCCATGCACCCCTTCAGATGCCCCAAAAAGTTCATGCACCCCTTCGTGAAACTTGCAGAAAATGCATAATAAACTATGTTTATTTTAGGAACACAACATTTGACCAATAGGCAACAGGGAATTTAGTGAGAGATCTGCTACTTCTTATGATCAATCAGCGATTTAAATTTGTGGACTGTTTTGGACAAAGCAACTCTCATGTCATCCTCTGCATTCAACTTATTCCTTTCCTTGGTTTTAATCGTCAAAGGTGTGGAGAATCCTGCTTCACAGAGATAGGTTGTGGCAAATGGAAGGAGAGTCAGTACTGCCCTCTTGGCTAGTTGTGGGTAGGAATCTAGCTCGGCGCACCAAAATTCAATCAAGGTATTGCAACTGAAGGCACTTCTCGGTACTTCTCAAATCAATCAGGTCATCCTTAGCAAAGTCACTGTCATCAATGTTGTCCAAGTCACAGAGAAAAGGATTGCGAGTCCAAAGATCTTTCCTAGCAATGTCCTGACAGAAATACCCATCAAAGGACCTTTGCAATGTTGAAAGTTGCTCTGAAATTTCCCCTTTGAAGTTTGTCAGGCAGTGATCCCTCAGTGCTTCCTTCTGCACCAGATATTACAACTTCATCCAAGAGTGGAAAGTTGGCCATGTTGGACTTTTCTAGCCGTCGGAATAGTGGCACTTTGTTAAGAAAGGCTTGCAATCTCTCAGTAGCATCCATTACAGTCACAGCAGGTCCTTGGAGAGATGTGTTCAACTCATTCAAGATGGAGAAGATGTCAGCCAGGTATGCCAAGTAATGAATGAAATTTGGACAGTCAAACTTTTCAGCAAGGTCACTCTCTTTTTCTTGCAAGAAAATGGCAAGCTCCACTCTCAGTTCTACTAACCGAGAAAGTATCCGTCCCCTGGACAACCAGCGCACCTCAGTGTGGTAGAGCAGAACTTCATTCTCAGAGCTCACCTCCTGACAGAACAACTTGAAGAGGCGGTGGTTCAAGGGATGTGAGCGGATAAAAGTTACAACTTGGACTGCAGTAGAAAGAACTGACTTCAAGGTTGGGGTAGAGTTTTGCATGCCAGGGCCTGACGATGAAGAATACAGTGTGTAGTGACAATATCTGGAACTTCTTTCTTTACCAGAGCTGAAAATCCTGACTTATTACCGAGCATGGAGGGAGCACCACCTGTGCAAATTGAAGAAATTCTTGAAGTCCAGTCAAACTGGTTTTCAATGAAGAATGCCCTGACTAGCTGCAGCACATCAGCAGCTTTGGTAGTAGATAGGAGTGGCTTACAAAAGGGAAATTCTTCCTTCAGCAATCCACTGAGAACATATCTCAGAAATACAAGAATCTGACTGCTACATCAGTGGATTCATCCAGCTAAATGGAAAAGGACTGCTTCTCATCTCGCACAAGACTTGATCCAGAATGTCTGCAGCCATGCCACTAATCCTGGAATGAATAGTGTCATTGGACAAAGGAACTTTCTCAATCTGCTTCATCTGCTGGTGATCACACATCAGTTCCACCATCTCCAGAGCACAAGACTTCACCAAAGGTCTCCAATGATGTGGGGCTTCTTGTTCTTTGCAATAAGATATGCAACCTTGAATTATACAACAAGTGCAGATTTCTGTGACAAAGAAAATCTTGGGCAAGGTACCTGAGGCCAAGAAGCAAACTCTCTTCTGCTTGAAGACCTCAACACTGTCCTTGGAATGGGATGGATGGACTTTCTCCAAGTGCTCTCGTAGTCTTAACAGGCTTAATGTTGTCATTGCACAGGATTTTTCCACAGTGGGGCTTTTGTGTTCCATCTCTCTCTTTTTATTATTTATTAACGATTTTGAGGGGGTGATGACAATCGGAAAGTCGTACCGGTCACAGGCAAATTTTTAACTGACAAAGTTAATGTTTTTAATGACCTGAATTGGATGCTCAACCCAAGATTTTAGGTTTCAATGACGAATAATGGCTTACAATTAACGTTTTTAGACCTTTGCAGCGTACAGAGCAATAAAAGTGAAGGATAAAAAAATCCCAACGTTTACATCCGCTCAAAACAGTTAGAGGGTCACCAGAAGAGATATATCTGACGCATTTGATGACAAAATTAAAATATTTTTAGAAAACTGTGACGTAAAACACGAAATTCCGAGGAACACGTAGAGCGAACCGTTCATTTTGTGAAATTTTTCCGTCAATTTTCGACATGCGCAGAACGATGCGCGAACGAGTAAAAAAAAGTTGTATATGGGCTCCCTTTGACCCGGCATGACTTGCTTATGGTTTACATTTTCAGATTATCAGTTTTTCTTTCTTTTTTTTTCTTTTCTCTGAATGGTTCATGCACCCCCTGGAACCTGCCCATCACCCCTTGGGGGTGCATGCACCACTGGTTAGGAACCCCTGCTATAATTCAAATCTTTCTCTAAAACATGTAATTCTGATCAGCCTAAGGTTAAAAAACAAATTTCATATATTAGCTGAATTATTAAAAATTGATGCACTGTTCCCTAGAAAAAAATAGGTACATTTTTTTTTCTTTAGATTTTTTTATTATGTTTAACAGAGGTTAATAATAACTTACCTTTGGATTACTTCTTAGAAGCTCAATTTCATCCTCAGTCTTTTTGTTTGCAAGCTTGTGACGGAAGATGCTAAATGCTTGAAACTTAAAAAAAATTTGAGAGGTTAAATATTTATTTTTTACTTAATGTATTTGTGAGTGTTTTTGAATGGTTTGTTTTGGGACACGTTTTTAGCACTAACAAATTAAAAATAATTTTATTAGTGAGATTTATACCATTATGTTTTGAATAATTCTATAAATTACCTGATAAATGAATTCATCAATTATATCCCACAGCCACTGGTCAGGCAACTCAAGGGGAACAGGTCCATCAGCATCTATTGAATTCCAATATATAATAAATGATAAAAAACTTAAATTTATTCTACATCTCAAATTTTGAGTTTGCAATGTTCTTAGAAGAAAAAGTGAGTTCACTATGAAAAGAAAGCAGGTAAATGAAACAATACATAAATAACCTAGTTTAATTTTTTTGGGCAATATTTTGGATTTAATCATGTAGTAAAAAATGTTATGGGATTTAGTTTTCTTTTCAAGACACAGGTTCAACTGCTTAAAATTAAACAAACATTTTTAAGAATCCTTTAAGATACAGCTTTTATTAATAAACATACTTAATATGTAGTTGAAGAGATTGCAATAATTGTAGTAAGACTCAAAACGCTGTTCCAAAGTTGGCCCTCCCTATAAAGCAAAAAAGTTAAAATCGGTTTATGAAATATTTATTTTCCAAATATTTTGAAAAAGCACTTAGATAAAACTAACATTTCAAGAGGAAGTTTTTACCATTACTCCAAGAAGACATATTTAAATACAATTACCTTTATAGCTTAAATGATTTACTTTTATTCAAGTATTAAAAATAATAATTTAAAAATATTTTAAAATCTATTAATATTAGCAGCAATAAGCTCATGTTTAAACAGTACAATTGAATGGCTTATAATTAAGGTTGTTAAGACCGATCGTTTTTGAGCACAGGTTAGCCGCTCAGTTAAAAAAAAGACCGGTAGACCGGTTAACCGGAAGTCCTTATATGCCTTATGTTTTGAGAACCAACGAGTCAATGTTTTTTCGCCTCGCGTCATCTGATGGTGGCATCAGAGCTCGATTCCCCCGCTGGCGTTCAGCTCTTTTTCGCGATGCCCTCAATTCAGCGAATTAAAATTTATTCAAAGAATTAAGTAAACAATAGTCAATTTAAAAAAATTTTTAAGACTCATGATTAACCGTTCTAAATAAGAGGACCGGTTAAACCGTTCGGTAAAGTTAGCGAGGTATTTTTCATAAGTTTAAAAAACCCACGCCTCGCCTCGTCCGTTGGGACGTCGTGTGACTCTCCTGTGTTTTGTGCGTGATGCCGGTCAACTCTGATGCAGTCAACTCGCGAATTAAAATTAATAATAATAATAATAAAATTATAAAGCATACGGAGTAAACAGTGATGGTAAAATGGAATTTATTTAAATACCATATTATTTTTCAATAGTCAACTCGCCAGAATTATTGAATTTTGCGGCGCACACGACGTTAACCCCCCACCCCCCATTTTCCTGTTGAAATAGGGTTAGAGCTACTCTCGCGGTACTCCCCTTCCAACGCATAAGAATTACATTTTTAAAAAGAAAATATCAGTTTTGATATTAATGTGGTAAGCTTATGTCAAATGCCTTTGACTTGCAGGAAATTTGTCACTAAATGACCAAACTCGAATTTGAGAACCGATTAATCGCCCGGTATCTTTGCTACGTCTATCAAATGACTCTCGTAGATACTTCACTAAGCGGCTCGCACCGATCAATTATTTGGATGCGGGAAACAGACTATAAACCGGTGACCAGAAAATGCCGTTAGGTCACGGGATCATATGGTTTTATAGCTTTCTTTGTCTTTATAAGAAACCGACTATAATTAATATAAATAGAAACAGTCACGGCCTTGACTGTTGTTGACATCAAACGCGCACTGTGTGTAGCTTTCGTACAGTGCCTCGACTACTAAGCAAATTATTTAAAAAAACAAACATTCTTAAGCCGTAGGCGAACTAAACTAATAGTGATGACGTGTATATTATTTATATACCGGAATATGGAGAAAGCGATTTGATGTCACCGTCGCTCGCGTTAGTCTCGTATGCTGCCCTGCATCTTAACAGTAAAGGCGCGGTTAAGCGATCCTGATTAAATAGGACAGGTCCTGATCTGAGGACCGGCTAACCGGTTAACAACCTTACTTATAATTAACTTACTGAAACTCTTGCGTAAACATGACGATAGTAAAGTTCTTTGTACAAAATCAGGAAGCGTTTGTCTGCCAATGAAATATAATGGACAAAATTATTAAGTAATGAATAACGAATTCTTTTTAAATTAGCCTACAAAAAAAACACTTTTAGATTGACTAAATATATAAAATAATTTATTACCATGTCCAACAATTGGGGAAACTACCTCGGCCTCTGGCCATGCGCTGTTTTTAAAGAAACGCTCTGTTAATTTGTTGAACCTGCAAATATAATTTTATATGATAAGCAAAGGCTCATGTTCTTTAGCCTTTAAAGTCCCAAAGCGCGGTAATGCGCACCTTGCCTCTAATCCTAAAGCTTGCCTTGATGGTGTTCTCTTTAGTAATGAAATCTTAGAAAGTAGAAACTCTTCATTTAGTGAGAGAAGCTTTAGTCTACTTCCAGAAATGTCTGTGTTTGCATTCACCAGTTCTTTCGCTAGTTTCTTGGTAGTTTTTACAGTTTTTTTGTTGAAGTTGTGATTTTCCTATACTTTTCTGTAAAAAAAATAGTACTTAACTACGGGTAAAAATAGTACTATTTAGTTTAAACTCAAGATGGTCTTTTGGATACCTATAATAACCATTCTGTTAGCTTATCCTGAAAGATGAAGTCAGTATGACAATAAATACATTTTCAGCAATTTAAAAAAATTCATAACCAATTGATCGCAATAAACATGAAATCCTTACGGGGCTCAGGCGTAAGTTTATCGAAAACCTTATGAGACTTTAAAGGTTAAACATATAAACATATTATTTTTGTAAATAAATAGTAAACATCAAAACCACTATAACTTATAACTGAGTCAATGCAGTTGCTCACCCATTTTCATATGAGTTCTGAATTTCCAAAAGATCCTGCGAGTTGATGCATTTTTGAAAGAATAGCAAAAAGTTCTTTATCACTTCAGGTACAATGTAGCCTTTAGTAGAGTAGTGTCGTTCAAACTCCAAGTCCTGGCGAGGATCACCTTTTTTTGATAAAGAGGCATTATTTAGATTTTAAACATTATTATAATTACAAATTATATTACATCATGAGACTATGTTATGGCCATGATCTTATTTTAATCAAATTAACAGTTAACAATCATTTCTTTATTTTTAGTATTTCCTGCAGATTATTGATTGAATACACATTAAGATATTGTAATGTCTTACACATTTTTAGATTGAGAGTAAATATATTCTGTATAAAAATTGATAACAAAAACTTATTTTTAGGTTGAGACCTTTGCAACTTTAATGATTGAAAGCACATGTAATCCACATTAAAAAGAACACATTTTTACAGCCAGTATCGCTATAATGCAGTTTAAGACAAGAGATGCCAAATGACACCAATGGTCACCAAGTAAGGTTTTGTACATGTTTCAAGGTTACTTTAGGCCAGAGGGTATGGGGTACCTTCCACCTTCGTTTCCCTTGAATTTAATTTTGCAATGCTATAATTTGGACAAAATCGGCTTTATCCTTTATAAATATTTATCTATTGCATATTTATGAATAAAACAAATAAATGAATAAAATTAAATCGGTCATAAGCAACCCAGCAATAAAAAGAGTCCTTCATGAAGTATAACTCCCATCATTTTATTAGCGCAAACTGTACGTACAAACCAATGGGTTAATTGATCTTAACAAACTAAGGAAAATGAATTAAATTCTTGCATAATAAATGAAGTTGTACAAAACAGTTGTCTTACCTGTATGGGACATGTCGTAGTCCCCGTACGGTCCATAGTATCCAGGCACATACTGAAAGAATAAAGTGATAAAAATATATGAACTTATTTGATAGCCGTTTAGGGTGATGAATATTGATTAGCTATCTCTATAATGCAGGATGCACTGACTAGAATAAGCAAATATTGAAATACGGGCTGTTATTGAGCATGTAACAATTGCATGTCAAAAATGGAGTTAATTTGTAATGAAATTTAAGTCATTTAATTACACTTTTTGAAAAAAGTAATGGTAATGGGGGATAATTAAAAGAATAGGTGCAATAAATCAATTCGTTATTACATGTTCATGTAATCATACGCAAGTCTGGTAGCCCAAAACCATGTTTCTCCAACCATTCGAGATTTAGAATATCTTAAAAATTTGAATGAACTTAAATTGTATATAAGACTTAACCCTACCGAATCGAGTTACCGAATATTAGGTAATTTATTTAATTCCTATATAACGAGTGTACCGCATTCTAGGTTTTTGGGTCAGCATGTGGAAGTACTAAAAATAACTAACCAATCGGCGTGTAACCTAAATAAAAGTCATTGCAAATGACTGCCCAAATGTTTTGAATTAATTTGTGTGTGTTTATTATGTGAAATGTTTATGAAAATTCAATGTAAGACGAGTGTCTGATGAATCAAGCACTTGACAGGAAAGTGGAACTTGGTTTATGTGTTTTATTCTTTTGATTTTTACAGTATCTAAGCCATAATTTTATCAAAAATACGTTTCTAGGTCAAGTAACACTATGTTAGAGCTAATTAAAATTATAGTCCTGTGTTGTGTGTATAGTATGGCGTGTAGCGTGTGTAGAAAACCATTCCAGATACAACAAGCAAAATCCTAGAATTTCTTATACAGACAATCCATGTGTTGTGAAAAAATATTTTTTCTGCTAAGTGGATCAGCGCACAAAGGTACAAATTTGGCACTAAATAAAAGATTAACATATTTTCTACAATTTCTTAAAGTTTTATTCCATTCCAAGCACTAGGCTACTTTGCATGTAAGTAAATTTTTTTTAAAGTATGTATGTTCGTTTTTTCTCTTTAAATTTAATGCCAGGGGACCCAGGTATATGGGAGAATTAGGCTGGGGGCTTCGGAGGCGGTGGCGGTAGGGTTAATGACGGTGAACATGTTGTTGTTTTGTCACCTTGTCGTTTTGTACCCATGTCATTTTGTCACCTTGTTATTTTGTCACTTTATCGTTTTGTCACTTTGTCGTTTTGTCATGGAATCGAATCATGAATAATATTTTTAAATATTATTTTTAAAAATCTGTTAAGTGTTAAGTTTTTGCAATATTGGTTTATAGTAGGGGTCTACCGATATATCGGCTGGCCGATATATCGGCACCGATATCTGGATATCGGCAATATCGGTATCGGTAGACTGTAAAGGTCCCGATATTGACGTCACCGATATTTCATAATAAGTGACATTTTGACCCCAAAAAAAAACGGAAACAAAAAAACTATCATTTAGGTTTACAATATCTCGACAAATTAATATATCGACCCCGATACCAGTATTGAAATAGTCAAAAGAGTCCTAGTATTAATATGTGCAGCCACGATACAGTGTGCCATGTGCTTTGATATTGTTTAGGTATCGGCCGATTTTCGTATAGTCAGAAATACTGTGTAAATAGTGCCGATGCCAAGTATACCGTAATTGCTCTAATAAATGGATAACATGTAAACATTATGTTCACGTAATTGCTCTAATAGCAAAGATGCACGCAGAATCGCAGATGTCTAAAACATTTCGTTCCGTATGGAATAACAAAATGTACCGTGTGAGGACGTGTTGTCATTGGCAACCATTCAAGCTTCAGCCTCATTTTCACTATATTACATTGTACTTTGTTCTCATTGTTTCATTCATAAAAGGTGGCCGTGTGCAAAAGCCATTAAACTATTGGTTAGAATTAATAATTATGAGTCAAGGTTGAAGTTTCAAAAGGAGAACCTAATATGCTTGTACATTTTTATAAGGACGGTTCGTTTTGTTATGAGTGCTATGTAGGTCATGAACTGGAACTTGTAAACACATCGGAAACTTCGTTTCGGGGAAAAAAATCGGTATTTCGGCAAAACTGGATATCGGTAGACTCCTTAATTATAAAATATAAATAATTACGAGTGATAAATTTAAGAATGGCGTCATCAAATATGACCGCTGTTATTTTTGTCCTAACAAATACTCATATCGGCACTCATATCGAAGAAAAAATATCGGTAATATCGGCAAAAATACTTATCGGTAGACCCCTAATATAAAATATAAATAATTAGGAGTGATGAATTTAAGAATGATCGATGTCATCAAATAAGACCGGTGGTTTTTGTCCTAACAAATATTCATATCGGAAAAAAATATATCGGTAATATCGGCGAAAATGCCTATCGGTAGTCCCCTAATATTAAAGATAAATAATTACGAGTGATAGATTTAAGAATGACGTCATCAAATATGACCGCTGGTTTTTGTCCTAACAAATACCCTATCGGCACTCATATCGGAAAAAAATATCGGTAATATCGGCAAAAATGCGTATCGGTAGTCCCCTAATATTAAAGATAAATAATTACGAGTGATAAATTTAAGAATGACGTCATCAAATATGACCGCTGGTTTTTGACATAACAAATACTCATATCGGCACTCATATCGGCAAAAAAAATATCGGTAATATCGGTATCGGCAATATCGGCAAAAAGGCATATCGGTAGACCCCTAGTTTATAGGTCCGTTTTATATATTTGCGAAGTATTTGCCAAAGGACTATATCTTTATGGTACAGTAAACGTAGGCTAAATAGCGTTGTCTCCAAAGGGTCAGCTTTTAAAAAATTAATTTTGGAATTTTCGATGCAGCTACAAGAAAAATTTCAACAGTGCCAAAGGCCAAAGGGTTACAGTTTAGTGGCCAGTGACAATGACAAGAGAATCACAAAACTGAGATTCATTTAGTTGTCGTGCAATTTTTAAATATCTACGATTAATATCCATTCATAAATTTGGCCAAGTGGGAGAAAACAATTAGACATGACGTTTTATTAATTTTTAGGACCATAATTTATTATATTAAAATCTAAAAACAGCCGGTCCGGTTATCGAAAACAGGCTATTCTGCTAACGATCAATCTGTCGAGTATACTGTTACTTTTAGTCGCTTGTATTCCAATTCTAACAGCATATATTCCATTTAATGTATATTTAAAGTGACTTTATTTGTGTCTAGGCCATAAATAATCATAATTGTACTTACTTCTGGTTCAATTTCACTTGCCCACGCACTAGACATGTTTTCCCCTTTAACATATATTCATACGTCAGAGTTACTTACCCTTGTCACTGGGTAGACGACCGTTTCCGAGTTGATCAGCCGATTTGTCTTTTAATCTCGTTTGATATACTATTTAAATGTTACTTTAAAACGTCGTAAAAATTGATCGTAGATACAATTAAACGAACTTCATATAATTAAACAGCATTTAACTCAATGGATTATTCCTAGAGCAGAATTTTTCGACATGCGACGATTTTCTTATCACTTCAACTTCAGTACATAAATGACGTCACGTACTTGGAAAAAAAAAGGGGGGGGGGTCCAAACACTTGTGACGAGGGGGAGTGAGGGGTGTTTGAGAAATGCGACGTCACATTTTACATGGCTTCACGCATGTTACGATAATAGAGTGCAACCTTACACTAAATACGTACTTTTAAATGACAAAAAATTGATTTGAAACATGCTCTTTTCAAATAGAAAATACAGCTGTTAGGGAAGGGCAAGGGGGGCGGCAAAGCTTTGCGACGTCATATTCGAGGGGGGGGGGCTAAGTTTTTGTGACAGCGAATGACGAGGAGTGAACAATCACCCAAAATCGCGTGACGTTATTTATGGACGGCCCCTAAGGCTTACCTATTACTTAATGAAATGAAGACGATTTATTTGCTTAATAAATGGGTTAAGAGACAAGCAATAATTAACTGCAATAGACTATGATTCACTAACTGTTTCTAATTTTCCCGGTGAAGAGATGATCAAGATGGGCATAGAAATTTTTTCTTCTCATTTCAAATTTGCATCACAAGAATATTTGCGACCCTGAGCAACCGCCCCTACAGCCCCGCCCATGTTGCACAATTTCCACCTTGATCTTTGGTAAAATCTGTCAATTTTGTAAACTATATAATACATTGGTTAAATAAGACTTACCAATCAGTTCTTATTTTTGTTTTCTTATAAAATTATTACTTCATTAGTCTCACGTAAAAATGAAATGCATTGAAAAAGGTATATAACTTAATTAACAATTTTACTTGATTTCTCACACATTTTTTATAACTTTTAACCAAAAATTTTATTTTGAATTAAATTTTATTTGGAAAACTCCATTGGATTTTCAATAAACTCCCAATAACAAAATTCATTTCTTAAAATTAACTTCTATCTTTAACATACCAATTACAGATATGACAGATTATCAACCAAGTATATTATGAAATTGTAACACAATAAAAAAAAACAAAAACACTTTGCACTCTAATATAATGTTCATTGAGAAAATTGTAAAAAATTATCAATGGGAAAAAATTGTTATTTGTTTCACTAAGTTTTAAATGGTTCAAATTATTAGATGAAGTAAAAAATGCTGAAATTACAGGAAAATTATAAAATTTATGCACTAGATCCATCATATTAAAAACATGTAAAATATTTAAAATCATGATTGGAAAGATTTAGACCACTTTTTCTATGACAGAAATAAAATAAAAGTATACCCAACACATCCTATAAATATTTAATCTGATTGAAGTAATATGGTCCCACCTGGGCTATGTAACATACATATAAAGCTATTCATCATTTTTTATTTTTTTATTTTTTAGCTCCCCAGGGCAAACAGACTTTTGCTATATATGGCACTTTCTTTGGCGTAAATGATCTAATAGAAAAAGCCAATGGATAAAATGTTAAAAACTAGAAGTGTATAAATATTTTCATAAATGCATGCATTTTGCACACATAATGCAATTTTATTAAAGTGAAAAGTATTAAATTTTGTTCAAATAAAAAATATGTGCATTGAAAATTTTTTAAAATGTAGACCAGTGTAGGTCTTCCGCAAAATATTTTATATTTTCGCAAAAAAAAATAAAAAAAATCCCAATTAAATTATGTTATATCAGACATTTTTTTAAAAACCACCACAATTTATAGCTATGAAAATAAATGCAAAGATGTGACAGGTATATAGAGCTTACTTCGAATACATACACATTTTCCAGGTAAACTTCACATATTGTTTTTCAAGTATAACATTCATGTACTGTATTGAATTTTGTAATAGATGCAACTGATGGAATGTTCTGAAGAGAGGTCTTTCAAAGTTTCAGAAAGTCAATGAGCTATCATTTTTTAAAATCATATATTGATTTAAACATCCAACATATTTTGGCACTGAATATGATTAACATGATTAGTTGTAATTATTGATTAAAACATTTATAAAAAAAAACTTGTAATGGAATTTTTGTAAACAATAGGCTTCAGAAAGAGCAATATTAATTTTAAAAAAATAAATTTTCTCACAACAGATCCTCTAAAGTTTTAAGAACCTTTAATCAAACTTAATCTGAATACTTTTTATTTGTTCAAAAGTTTTTCTATATATTTTAAAGTTAACTGTTAATTATGGGCTACGGGTAAGTGAAACGCAACTGAAATGTCTATTTTTTTTCAAATTTTAATACATGTAATCTATTATTGTTTACATATCCAGAGTTAAGGATATAAAAAAAATAAATTAACCCCAGGACAATTATCATTTACATGGTCTGAATCAATAAAACTGATAAATTAACCATATCATATATATTAAATATACATTTAGGAAAACCAGAAATAAAAATAAATCTGATAAAATTTAAAAAATTGATAAATTAGAGGCATATAAAAAGATGGGAGGGAGGTACGCTTATAATTACAAGAAAAAAAAATTGCAAATATTAAAAGAGGAAAAAAAAGTTATTTTTATAAGGTGAAACTTCAGATATGTATGAAATTCATGTAAATTTATGGGTGTTAGCATTGCACATACTATTTTTACATAAAATTTCTAGATGTAACATATTGAATATACTATTTTGTGACTTGAAACGTTCCACAAGGCACACATTTGACATTTTCAAGGTAAAAAGATATATTAAAAAAGTTTCATTAGTGTCCCATGATTAATGTTTTACTTGTACTTAATATTAACCTTAAGAACGCAATGGTAATGAATTAAGGTTTTACTTTTTTAAATTAGTAAATTAACCATTTTTGTGTGTATTAAATTTTTTGTATACACCTATCAAAACATTGGGGAAAAAAACATTTTCAAACTTAAATAAATACATAAGGGATATTACATATTTTGTGAATATTAGATTTCCATCTTAAAACAATTTTGAGTTAAAATATTTTCTATTATTAGAAAAAAAAATAATTTAAAAAACCTTCGCACTTATTTTTACTCTTATTCAATTAAGTTATGTCACCCACTGAATTGTAACTTTAGTTTAATATGTAATATATACAACAAAGCAAAGCATAAACTTATATTATTAAAATTTGTGTAAGTTTATATTCACTTGTTTTAAAATAATGTAGCAAGTTAAGTCATTATTTTGATGACATCTATGGGCAATTTTAGAAAACTATTTTATTTAGTAAACATCATGCCATATTTTGCAACTGCCATCTATTCATACAAACTGTAATTGAATGATGCTTTTGAAAGACAGCAGTCATTAGGTAAGGAATAATGAACTTAGAAAACCAACTTGTTAAAGTTTCTATTTCGATATGATCATATAGGTCAGTGGTTGGCAAACTTATCAAGTCGAGGGCCCCATTAGCAGATCATGAAACGTCACAGGGCCGCACCTAAACAATTCAGCCCCGATTTAGCTTAAACATGTCCGCTTTATCAAAAATGTATTTATTTTTTAGAATTTGTCTGCAGTTTGCCCACCTTGATGTAAAAAATGTAATGAAAAAAAAGTCATATTAGGTGGTACACAGCATTTGTTTTCAAAATGTGCAATGAAGGAATCGTAAGTCCACTGATCTCTCAACTCAACAGAAAGGAAAGAATAGGGGAGACTTGAAAGTAGACACGAGGAAATTTTTTCTTTCAAGTCTATACCTATGACGAACATACACAAATTAATTATTTTTGTTGTCATTTTGTGAAGATTACAAAGACTTTTTTAAAAATAGCTTGAGATGAGCTGCATGTCTTTAAAAGAGTGTGAGAGAGTTGCTCAATTCGTTAGCCAAACTCTCATTCTTTGATCCAATGGCAAGACTTAGTCAAGACAACTAAAGTATAGAAGGGAATGAAGACACTAAAGCAGGGGAGTCCAAACTTTTTGCAAAGAGGGCCGTAGTCTATGGAGTAAAAGCATGACCAGGCTGGATTAAGATAAAAAAAACCGAAAATGACATACTTTAAGCCTAAGTCTAACTTGCAAGCTTCTCAATTATGTTTGTTTGTTGTTGATTTTTTCCCCCCCAATATTTCTTAATTTAAAAAAATTGTATTTGTAAAGAGTGATATTTTGTGTAAAAAAAAAGGGCACAGCCAATGATACCTTTAAGCACCGCGGCTGCACGGCAGCGCAGATATTTTACCAACGCAGCGCAGCAGTTTAGAATTACCGTGTAAAATATTGACGAAAAAATGGATGCTGTGCAATTTTGCACACGCGTTTCTTTACTTTGCACATGAACCAACGAACCTTAAAGGGAACATTGGGCACTGCTATCGCAATTTTCTGCACCTTAAAAATATCTTATTACATTATTATAAATTACTAAAATTAATATTGGCAAAGTTATAGAAGATCTTTATTATATCCTACGTACTTTACAATAATATAACTACAGCGGAAAATTTTGTGTCTAAAATTGATAAAATTTAAGTACATCTATGCCACATTCATTTCCTTTTCAAGTTGGCAAAACTAAAAATAAAATAAGATTTTAATTGATTTTTGCCATTGAACGTCATTAAAATTGGTAGACAGAACTGAACATGAGTTCATTGGCTTTTTTGTAATCATTATCCACGTTTGTAAACAATAAACATCATTGATTTTTCCATCATCGTACACAAAACAGCATAAAATTATGTCTTTTCTAATAAATATAATGTCGTTGTGACAGAAAAAGCCAACATGAGGCAGCAGGCCAGTTAAAATTTTAACGCCGGCTGGACTTTGGACACCCCTGCACTAAAGCCATATACATCATCTTAGTAAACATAGCTAATTATTGATTAAAAAAATTTCATTTGCAAGTATCACAGGGCTAGATAATCCTGTTGTAATTATAAAATAGTAAGATAATTGCTAAAAAAAATCTTTCACAGTTCAAAACACACGTGCCATGTTCACCCAGTCCATTAATGTATGACATGTTTGATCATACAATACATGTCAATTAATATTGTAATAATACTTACAAAAACACCAAAGGTATTAATGGAAGGAGGTATGTGTACACTAAATGTAATAAATTATTATACACTTTAATCTTATTAGATATTTTAGTACCAACGAAATAATAAAAGAAAGAAAAATAAAAGATTACCGGGCTCAGGGAGGCTTGGATTCATAAATACCAGAACACCTTGATAAATAAATGAAATACAGTAGTCAAGTATGGATTAGTCCAAAATTTATGTATGAAAGGTTCTTATTAAATTGGAATACTTGCATTATAGTATATTTAGCATTAATGTTGTGGAGGCAGGTAACCTAAAGATAAAAAAAAGGGATAAGTAAGCTAAAAGCTTTTTAAAAACCCATACACTTATAAGGATACTTCATTTTTAAAAAAAAGGTGCAAAGGGTAGAAAGAAATGCTAGCAAAAGGTTATCAGTATCAAACCCATGTGCAGATAAAAACATAACAACAAATTTTAAGACATATTCAAAGCTTTGAAAACACAACAAGAGTTTAAATATTAGGAGTTCAGAGAACACTTGTCATGTTGTACTGTTGTGAGGAGTTAATTTAACTCCAACCAATTTGTATTTTGGTAAAAATGCAAATTAATCTCTACCAAACTTAATAGGTGAAATTGTTCATATATTTAATTCATATTATTATGCATAGATTTTTAGCAATGCCACAATTTGGGCTGTATATTAATGTACAATTTAAACCCATACAATGCATATATTTGATGAACAATGAAAAAGATGTTATATGAATAATAATGGATTAATTTATTTAAACTTCTATGAAAAATGCGACTCATTTATATTACATTTTAAGCATGTAAATTATTTTATGTCAAATATCAAAATGAGCACTATTGTTGTAAAAAGACTACAAAATGGGTTACTTTAGTTTCGAGGCAAATTTTAAATATTATTTTGAAATGCTAATTTTCCATAAGTTAAAAAAAAATTCAATCAATGGATTTTAAGAGCAGGTCTGATACATTTTAGTTTGTATAAATACTAATTATCCTTCATCAAGTCATGCCTATTTAATTTAAAACAATGAGTATTCTAACACA
This sequence comes from Ampullaceana balthica, assembly GCA_944989445.1. Classification (NCBI taxonomy): domain Eukaryota; kingdom Metazoa; phylum Mollusca; class Gastropoda; family Lymnaeidae; genus Ampullaceana; species Ampullaceana balthica. The sequence continues at coordinate 565,420 of CALYLW010000152.1, read as the reverse complement.
TTATTTAGCTGAAGCTCACTGAAAAATGGTACACTGTTAGAAAAATATAATTATCATTTTTTTAAAACCATGAGAAGGAAACGACAGGTTTACAAAGCACTTAGATTGGAGCTAACACAATTTACCAGAAGCTTAACCCATACTGCGATTAGCAATACATATATGAACTCAATTGTCTCTTAGTGGTTAGAATAATAAGTATGGAGGTAATGCTGGTTCAGCTTCTTCTATTAGTTATCCACATTACTAAAGTCAGAGTATATAGATTGATAATAACAAAAATAATAACTCACTGTTAAAAAAAAATACAAATATTAATCATTTAATGTAAACACTTTAATAATTTGTTTTACAAAAATATTTTTACAGGAAATTCCTTTTCAAAATGAACTCATTTGTAAGCAGAAATGGGATAACTTAAACTTAAAACCCATGCTCAGCTTTATTAAAAAAAGAAACCACACTAAACATTTTCAACCTATTATTTACAGACTCTATCATCTACTGGAAAAAACGCTTGGCTTGGCGGCAGCTTTCAGCAACTCAATTCTTTCACCATCCTCGGCACTAACAAAATCTGGGTCCCATTCTAAATCACTGGAGTGCATGGGGCTGGCTGTGGAAGGCTTGGACCAGCTATCTTCAGAGGCACGGGCATTGATTTTACGTTGAGGTGACATACCTGAGGTAACAAGCAAAAAATTCAAAAATTATTTATGATAATGTAGTTTAAGGGAGTAAAACAATTTAAGAGTTTTCTCGCGGCTTTGATGCAGGGATTTTTAATGCCTTAAGGTTAAAACGTCTATTGGTATAATACATCTTCAGTTTCTTCATTTCAGAATGAAGAACTCCTTCTTATTGCATTTAAAATACTTCTACCACCTTAAAATTAAATAACATTCAATTTTTTTATTATCCAAACAAAATCTTCTGATAAAATTTGAAAATATTTATAAGCAACAAATCTTTTCTACTCTAATTACAGTAAACTTGGAATGAATAATTTTGATTGGGTAAACATAACGAGCACACTCATTTTATATGTACCTCCTTCATGGTCCCACTCCATATCTAATGAACTTGCCTCCGTCAAACTTTTATCTTTATTTAGAACCAAGCTGCTGTTTGAGCTATGAGCATCACCAGAACCTAATGAAAGTAACTTTGTCTTAAAATGTGTCATTTTACATGACTGTAACACATTTACAGCCAAAGAACTTGGCTTTACTACTTTTGAGTCTCTTAATTTATTGCCGATCTAACTGTATGTGCTGAAGTGTTTTTTTGTTGTAAAAGTGGTACTTGGTTTAGTCAATGTATTACATTCTATGAAACAGTTTTTTTCCCCCAATGTACTGAAATAAAAACCGATGATATCCCCTGCTAATGAACTAACCAAAGTTTTAATAGGTCTTATGTTATAACTACATAAAAAAAACCCCAAAACAAACAGATTCACCATTTCTGACTTGAGCTCTTGTGGCCAATGATCTAGCTTTAACACTTGCCAGGAATATCTCAAAGTCATCATCACCACCGGCTCTGCCAGACAATGGAGTAAATCTCGGTTATATAAATTTCATAAGTCAAATCAATGTGGAAGGTTGAAGAAAAAGAAGAGTTCTTGATTTTTTAAATAAAATAATAAAAAAAAATTAATTATGGTTTCATTAAAATAATTATGCTTGAAAAATATTATTTCTAATCAATACAGGTGATTAGTAAAGACATTTAAAAACATTTTAACATGTTCCTCACAGGACTATACTGGTAAAAAGAAACTATTGAGCTTTTTGACCCAAACTTTTTTTTTCTTTGCCCTAAGGCAGCGGTTCTCAACCTGTGGGTCGCGACCCCCGCGGGGGTCGAATGACGATTTGGCAGGGGTCGCCAAAGACCATTGGAAAAATATGTTTTTTGTGTATTTAAATGTGTAAAAATGTGTAAACCTTGCAATGTACATATTTTGTCTATTACTCTATACTAGTCTATAGTCTATTCAGTAACTTTAGTAAGTTTAGTTGTTGTAACTCAATTATTTTTAGCTTTTTATAATGTTTATTTCAACACTATTTTATGAACGCCTCAACAAAAAAAACACTCGTCCACCGCGGCCCCAGGTCTTAGCTCAGCAGGCTGGCTAAGTGACGTAGAAGCTGAACTGCTGCTGCTTCTGGTTCCACACACTGTAGTGTAGGGGTGTAGGTCAATATTTCATTATGCGTGGTATTGAAAGCTATCGTTATAAAGTTTTCATTTTAAATTTAAAGTTTTTAAACCAACCGATGGAAATGGAACATGCAGAGAAGAACATTATGATTAAGAAAAGAAAATATAGTGAAGATTTCTTACAATATGGTTTTACTTCAATAGTTACAGCAGGAATTGAGAAACCGCAATGCGTTATTTGTAATGAAGTTCTTTCAGACGAATCTATGAAGCCAAACAAACTGAAACGTCATTTTGATAGCAAACATCCAAGTTTTGCGGGGAAGGATACCGAGTATTTTAGAAGTAAAGCTGATGGCATCAGGAAAGCCAGACTTGACACTGGTGGCAAGTACCACCAACAAAATGTAGCAGCCGTTGAAGCTTCATATTCGGTGGCGCTCAGAATCGCAAGAGCTATGAAACCTCACACTATTGCCCAAGACTTATTGTTGCCAGCGGCCAAAGATATTGTTCGAGTTATGATCGGACCCGAATTTGTTAAGAAATTGAGTGCAATTTCCTTATCTAATGACACTGTCCGGAGAAGAATAGATGATATGTCTGCTGATATTATTGATCAGGTAATCCAGGAAATAAAATCTGCTCCACTTCCAATATTTAGAATCCAGCTTGACGAATCCACGGACGTTGCAAACTGTTCACAACTACTGGTTTACGCAAGATATATAAATGAAGGCGACTTTAAAGATGAGTTTCTTTTTTGCAAACCTCTTGAAACAACAACAACTGCACGGGATGTATTTGATACAGTTGGTTCATTTCTGAAAGATCATCATAAGATCTCTTGGGAAAAGGTTTGTGGTGTTGGCTCTGATGGTGCTCCAGCTATGCTAGGATGGCGGTCTGGATTTCAACGTTTGGTACTAAATGAATCACCAAAAGTCATTGGAATCACTGTATGATTCATCGACTAGTGCTAGCAACGAAGACGTTGCTACAAGAGTTTCAGAAAGTAATGAAAAGCGTCGTAAGTTCTGTCAATTTTGTAAAAGCGAGTGCGCTAAACAGTCGTCTGTTTTCGAAACTTTGTAATGAGATGGATGCGTCCAATGATGTTCTGCTATTTCACACTGAAGTGAGATGGTTGTCGAGAGGGAAAGTTTTCAAACGCGTATTTGATCTTCGTGACGAACTAAAAATGTTCTTTAATCAGAAGTCTAAACCACAGTTCGAAGCACTTTTTAGCGACAAAAATGAGCTTCAGAAAATTGCTTACCTGGTAGATATATTTGCCATTTTGAATGAGTTAAATTTATCACTGCAAGGACCAAATGCAACATGCCTAGATTTGTCTGAAACGATCTGATCATTCGAAATGAAACTTCAGCTTTGGCAAAAAAAATTGGATGACAATAAAATGTACATGTTGCCCACCTTATCTGCTTTCTTTGAGGAAAATGACATTGAACCGGACAAGAGAAGTAAAATGATAATTTCTGTGAAAGAACACTTGCATATGCTGGCGGACGAAATTTCATCGTATTTTCCAAATCTACCTAACACTCTGTTTGCACTTGCCAGAAGTCCATTCACAGTCAAAGTTGACGATATTCCTGAGACAGCACAAGAGGAGTTCATCGAACTCATTAACAGTGATGCAGCGCGGAATGATTTCTCTTAAATGTCAGTTACAAAATTCTGGATCAAGTGTTTGCAGTCATATCCTGTTCTGTCCGAAACTGTGTTGCGTTTCTTCTTCTTCCTTTTCCAACAACTTATCTTTACGAAACAGGGTTTTCCAGCTTGCTGGTTATCAAGTCTAAATACATAAGTAGATTTGTTGTGGAAGATGATCTTCGTTGTGCTCTCGCAAAGACTGTCCCGAGAATTTCTGACCTTGTGAGAAAGAAGCAACCTCAACCTTCACATTAATTGACTTTGGCCTTCTTACGTATTTTTATTTAGAAATATATACGAATACCTTGTATGTAATGTATGACATGTATGTAATTGTAATCATTGTTACATATTGTGTTTGTTTTATTACTAACTACGTTACTACGGGAACGGTGTCTGTGCTTTAATTACGTAAAATTTGTAAAATGAGAATACAATGTCATTCTGCATATGAGATATAATTAAATATATTATAACAGTAGCAAAATTACAGCTATGAGGTAGATACCAAAAAAATTTGACGGCGGGGGTCGCCACAGCACGAGTAATTTATTAAAAGGGTCGCGACACAAGAAAGGTTGAGAACCGCTGCCCTAAGGCCACATAACTCAAGTGTTGATCCTTCTAGCTCCTATCTAAGTTGAGGGGATTTGTGATGTTTCTATGGGATTGAAGAGTAGAGTTCACTAGAGTATGACCAGCGAGGGTATCAAGAACTGGAGGAGGCTATTTATATGAGTGTGTCAAGCATTGTAGCTTCAATGTTCCTTGAGGAAGCTTGTTGCAGCCCCCAGTTTCTTTTGTTTGTTTTTTGAGCAGGAATGCATAGTTCCTGAACTAGGGGATGAGTCTCTGCTTGTACTAAAGCAGTGGATCAGCCCATTTTTTAAAGTTAAACAACTTTGTGACTGTCAATGTCATCCTTCCTGTGTTCCCCAGCCATTTGTATTCAGCAATGGCGTATACAGTTCTTTGTCCTGAAGTATTATTTGAATCTATGGATTTTAACCATTTTAAAAAATAAAACTAAAACCTTTTAAAAATCATGTTTTGGAGCGCTTCTAATTACAAGCATACATTTATAATAAATGAATTACATGCGTATGGACTTACATTTCCCACTCATCATCATTGACCCAGGCTCTGTTATTCGGCAAATTATTTTTGGCAGCATTCTCTTTTTCTTTACTTAATTTGGCTATGTGAGCTGCTTCACGTTTTGCTTCATAGAATGCTTCTTCTTCTCTCTCTATTTCTTTTTCCTGTTGTGCTAACTATGGTGAATTAGATAAAATTTATATATTTATAAAGAAATGTAAGTGTCAAAGCAATAAAATAGTATTAAAAAAAACAACAACACTTTCATTTATCATAAAAATACAGAATGTAAGAAATAAGTGTATGCTTTACAATTTACAGACAGAACATCAAAGGCACACACCATGCCATATTTAAAAATTTAAATATTCTGGAACAAGAAAACAAACTTCTATCATGCAGGTATCAGAAATGGCAATACATTAATGGATGTGTATAAGATTATTATGTAAAAGCTTCATGACAATGTAAAATGAAAAGATAATAGAGGAACTGATTAAATTGAACAATAAAATATGTGTCATCAATGTTAGTTTTATTCCAAAAATTTCAATGGCCGAGTTCTAATAACAGGCTGGCCAGTTGAAACCCATGTTTACAATACTAGAAAGATTATATTCAGCACAGAAAACCCATTAATTGTAGTTTACTAATTTTAAAATTGAATATCAGTCTTAGCACTTATTAATAGCACCTATTTTATAATATGAAAATATTTATATTCTATGGAATGCAAAAATTGAAATCTCTGCATGATACACAATTCAAGAGGGCATGGTGGGAATCATTACAGAGACATTTTAAAAATAGTGCCTTATTATAATTATGGTCAAGGGACCAGAGTTTTATGTAACACATTGAACTGTTAACACATTAAAAAAATTAAATCGAGAGAATACAAAACTAGCAATGTGAGAAAATATATTATATATTAACAATATGGAAATGAGGAAGTGATAAAATAATTTACTATTAATATCATCAAAGGCAAAATACAACACAAAATAAAATGAATCTTGATTTTTTACATTTAAATACATATGTAATCTAGAGTTGTATTTTAAAAAAAAAGACTAAGCAACTAAGCAGATTTATAAATCAAAAGTTTTTTTTTAGATTTCTTAGCTTTCTCATTTTATAAAAAAATTTTCCCCTGATTTTTAAACATAGTTATGATACATATTAAAAACTGTTTTGTATTCTTTGAACTCACAACTTTTGGTAACAATATTATATTTCATATCCTTTAAAAAATTGCTATACAAAAAAAAATAATTCTTTGATGAGAATTAGTTGTTTTCTTCTCATGAGGTTTTTTATCATGTGGTAAAATTATACTGTTTTGAAATATGCAGTAAATCAATAAAAATAGGTTCCCAAACTGTGAGGCAGCTAAAGAGGACATAAAAAAAAATGATTGAAGAATAGAGGATCCTTTGAATTTTAACATGTGAATACATGTATATATTTTTTATTTCTTCATGTACATTTTAGTTAATATAACATTGACATGTCAAATGTTTATTTTCTAAAGCTTAATGCTCTTTTTTTAAAAATTAATAAACAAATTAAAAGTCTGAATTTCTATACTTATAACGATAAAACAAATTTTCACTTTTGTAATTTTTACTTATTTGAAAATATTTAAGATGTGGAAGAATAGAAAATAGGGGTGAAGAATACAGAAAGGTTGGGAAACGCTTCTGTAGGAAAGTAATATCTTTAATCATTCTTGCCTAGTAACCAGTCATAATATTTTTTTTCAATATATACTATTTTTGTGTATCAGATTGCTGTTGGAAGAATGTAATTTTTGAATGAACATGTACACTTTTGTTACCTTCTGCTCTAAAACTGCATCAGCCTGACTCTGCTCATGCACTAAAACACTAAACTGCCTTGAGCGTAGTAGTTGCTGTTCACGTTCTGTCAACAGTCTACTCATATCATGTTGACAGTAGAGACGGGGATGTAAATCAATGACCATACAACACAGTGCAACAACGAGTGGAGGGGAAAAAAAAATTAAAGCTTTAAAAACACAACGTCAACACGGTTGATAAAATTTGTACTTTTTGGGTCTTGATAATAAATTAATACACTTGTAGTATCTAGAACATATTTTAAAATTGAAAAAACTTACTCTGGGTGACTATTAAAATTTTTTTTTATTAACTTGTTAAAAATCATTGCAGTCTGCTCTATTTCTGAATTGCCAAAAAGTGGTAGAGCGTTCAAGTGTGTCCCAGACCACTCCCTTCTATGAATTGATAGCTAGATGTAATGAACTCATAAGAAATAAGGCTGCTATTCTTGAGGAGGTGCTTGATTCCAGACTAAAAACTATTAGCAAGCGACATGGTCTCGAATATGAATTGATAGCTAGATATAATGAACTCATAAGAAATAAGGCTGCTATTCTTGAGGAGGTGCTTGATTTCAGACTAAAAACTATTAGCAAGCGACATGGTCTCCAATATGAATTGATAGCTAGATATAATGAACTCATAAGAAATAAGGCTGCTATTCTTGAGGAGGTGCTTGATTCCAGACTAAAAACTATTAGCAAGCGACATGGTCTCGAATATGAATTGATAGCTAGATATAATGAACTCATAAGAAATAAGGCTGCTATTCTTGAGGAGGTGCTTGATTTCAGACTAAAAACTATTAGCAAGCGACATGGTCTCCAATATGAATTGATAGCTAGATATAATGAACTCATAAGAAATAAGGCTGCTATTCTTGAGGAGGTGCTTGATTCCAGACTAAAAACTATTAGCAAGCGACATGGTCTCCAATATGAATTGATAGCTAGATATAATGAACTCATAAGAAATAAGGCTGCTATTCTTGAGGAGGTGCTTGATTCCAGACTAAAAACTATTAGCAAGCGACATGGTCTCCAATATGAATTGATAGCTAGATATAATGAACTCATAAGAAATAAGGCTGCTATTCTTGAGGAGGTGCTTGATTCCAGACTAAAAACTATTAGCAAGCGACATGGTCTCGAATATGAATTGATAGCTAGATATAATGAACTCATAAGAAATAAGGCTGCTATTCTTGAGGAGGTGCTTGATTCCAGACTAAAAACTATTAGCAAGCGACATGGTCTCCAATATGAATTGATAGCTAGATATAATGAACTCATAAGAAATAAGGCTGCTATTATTGAGGAGGTGCTTGATTCCAGACTAAAAACTATTAGCAAGCGACATGGTCTCCAATTATGATATGGGCAATCTAATTCTAATAAAATACATTTTGAAAACTAAATTTACAGCTGCTTGAATGATTTAAGAATATATTTAAAAAAAAACAAAACAACAGCAACTAACTACATTAACTGAAACTTTACAAATCAAGCATGAAAAAAAAAGTTACAAAATAAACTATGTTAAATATGCCCATAACTATACAGAAATTTCATAAAATGCTATTTGTACAAATGATTATAACTTATCTAGTCTAAATGACCTCACTTTTAGCGTATGCTATAGAAATAGAATGTCTTTTTTGCCAAATTTTTCCTTCCCACTTGCCCAAATTTCTGTGTATTTCCCAAATCTCAATACATGTAACTAAATTGACATCATGAATATAAGGCTCTTACATTAAATAACTCTTTTGGCTTGTTCTACTCTATGGGTCCGTGAATACTGATACATGCACCCGCACCATATTATCAATCTGCTGCTGTTTATTTCAGTGCTGGTGGCCAGGAGATAAATTAGAGAGTACAATAAGAATCCACTTTCTTGAGTTATTTTTTAGCATTATAACCTGGGGGAAGCATTCTCACACTAGTAACAAAAGCAAAGTGAAAAGTAATTCCCAGTCAAATAAAAATGTGTTGAAACGAATTAAAATAAAATAAAAAAGAAAGTAGCTGTCACCAAAGAAACCCTAACAAAACTAGGAGAGTACATGAATATGACACTGAAAATCCCCAACTACACTAAAAAACACCACAACATGATAACCACCAAATATCTTTTCTTGCCGGACTCTTGTATGAGAAAAACTCACGGGTTAGAGGAGACTGAAATGGAGCTACTGTGGATAGCCAAACTCACAGTGATCTAATTTTGTACTCCAGAGATTTGGTAATTGGTGTTAGCCTCAGATTTTCTTTTTAAACTCCGTAAGAGAGAGAGAGAGAGAGAGAGAGAGAAGGGTTGGGCGGGTAGAAAAAACCCAGAACTTCAAAGAGAAATCAATACCTTAAAGTTAAAGCCATAAAGCATCATGGATTTTTCAGATGCTATGTAAATGAAAAGCTAGAGGCCCAATAAATGATTTGTTCTAAAATGTTGTAAACAAGTATTGTGCAATAAGTATTTTCACCAATGAGGTTTTTATTATTTTCAGTTTTTAGTTCAAGCAGTTTATTAATATTAGACATTAATATTATTTAACTTAAAACATGTCACTAAATGAAATGAGTTAATTTTTCCTTTCTCCATGTAGAATTGCTTTATTTTGCAGCAGAATAAACCATAATAAAATGTGTTATGGTGAATAACAAATACGTTTCACATTGATAACAGTGATGTTAGGACAAACATGCATTTACTAAAAGAAGCAACACAGCCATTCAATGCAACAAAGAGGTTGAATGACATCAGAACATGGCCGAGTGTGACCAAATCATTTCACAACACAATTACAATGAACTTGTTCATCTGGTCACTGGCCCACAACAAGCACACATCCCCTTGTCTAGATGGTAAACAGTGACTCCCAACCTTTCAGTCAGCAGACATTATAAGTAATATAAGCCAATGATAATTTGCAGTGTATAAAACAAGGGGAGGGTTAATAAAACAAGACACACAAACTTATGTTCAACCTCTGAATTATCATGTGCAGCACATATCAAGATTACAAAAGAATTGATATGACAGAGGAATTTTATTTTTTTGTGTGTTAGAATAAGACATGCTCTTGTGGGTTTCATCAAGAAAGATGAAAACAAAATGCAAAACTTGGGGGAAAAAAAATAAAAATAAACTTGATGGTACCGCAAATTTTTCAAAATCTTTCATGGGAATTACTGAGATAGTTGAGGACCAGTGACCTCTTTGAAATATCGACCTACCATTCGAACATAGGAAGACACAGTAAATGGGCCATAATCCAGGGCCAATTGGCCTCTGAAGTTTGCAGTGACAAGGAATAGAAAGATCAAGGATTTATTTTTTGGCCCAGTCCTTGATCATGAAGAAGGCAAAGAAACATCAGGACTGATAAAAAAAATAACATATTCAGCTAATAGAGAGGAGGACTTTGTCACTCTGATTAATCTCTTTAATTATATTGAATTATAAATAAACAATTAAAAAAACTGTTTTATAAATAACTATGCTCAAACCAACTCTGCCACTGGAAACTTGCAAGTATTAAAGATTACAGGTTTAGAAAAACAAAATGCTTCACCCAAGTTATAGAAAGTATAGAAAATAAAAAATATAGGATTCTGACCTAAGCAAACTTCGGTTTAAGGAGAATGTTTTAGGTGATATCCAAGTTGCAAAAGACTAATTAATGTACATTTATGATAGGGTTTTAGCTTTTAAAAAACAAACTATTGCATAACAAAAAAAAACAACAAAAGCCAATGAAAAACTAATTCACTCACCTAGTCATTTCATCTCTTGGAGGTTCCTTAGAAAACAAGGAGCAATAATTATAACAATTTTATAATTTCTCAGAGCTTTTTGCTATTTAATTTGTAGGTCATCTTTGATATGGAGTACATCTCAAACAGCCCACGGCAGTGTTTATTCCTTGTTTTTATGTTACATTTGCATTTTAATTATGAGATTATTTGAAGTTATTCACATCTGTTAAAAATGCTTGAGTAGAGAATACTTTGTTTGAAGCATAGGATTAAGAATGTAAATAAGTGTGAACCACAAACTAACAAATCAGATCACATCTTTATTTATGGCAAATCTTTAGTTACAGCAAACAGACTATGCACATTCACAATTAAGTTATATTTTTTTCCTTAAGTTCCTTAAATAATTAGATTCATGGAATTAAAAAGAAAATAACTCACCTCATCCATAAGATTTTCAAACTGATAGTAGGAGAAAAAAAATATATAAAGAAATTAGTTTTTAAAAAAATAATAACAATGAACAATAAAGAAAAAAAGAATCATCTCAACAACTTTTCACCACCTTCAAGCATTGATGTAAATAAACCAATTCAGTAGACGAACCAACAAAACATACAGACACTTAAATATGATTTATATTTGAATTTAACATGGTCAAGAACATCATAAATGATGACTTAATTTACAAAGATTTTAAAACCCTTAGTTAATACATACTATAAATGTGTTCTGTTGAAAAACTAAAATCATTAAAGAAAAATTGAGCCTGTCCATAACAACTCTTTAATTCATTCATATTTCCATTTGAGATGCTTAAACAAGAGGATAACAAAATTAGTGGTTACTGTTGTTTTAAATAAAGATTATCTGTCGGCACCACCAGCTTAAAAAACATAACTCAAAATAAATGAACTAAAAGTAAAAGTAAGATAAAATCGAATGGGTATTTCTTGAAGGGAAAAAACATGTTCACATCTCTTTGAGGTCCAGACACATTAAAGGTTCTAAAGGTTGCTACAATGGTCAAGCTCACTTAATTAGAAAATAAGTTTCATGCCCAAGATGTGAGAAAAAAATATCTTGCATATGAAAGCTCGCATACTATCAATAAGAAGAATACAACTTTATGCCAACAAATGTTTGTTAAGTTAAATAAAAAATTATTACATAAAAGGTTTGAAACATAAGAGAAATAAATTAAAATTAAATAAGATACACTCGATTATTTGGCTTTTTTACACCTACTTACCAAAAGCAATGTGTTATTATTATTTACATTATTACTACATGACGACCCAGCAAAAAAGGTTTGGTTTTCAAGAAACACAGTTTCAACGATCCCAAATTAATGTTTGTGCCCAGGATAGCCACTGCACACTTTTTTCATGCTCCTGAACTATATTAATATTGTCTCAACCCCCACCCCTTAAAAATCATATAACTACGTCATATATATTGAGGCTATTTAGTAAAATAATTTTTTTCGTGTACTTGTATTTTTAAGAATCTCATTTAGTGTGGTTAACAAGAGTAGTGCTATTGAGTAATTAATTCAAACATTAACTTAACACTACATGTATTATTAAAAGGCTGGATTACATTCTCTTAACATCTGTGCTATTAAGTCTCATATCATACAATGTAATACAATAAGTAATATATGTAGATTAGGGCTGTTAACAATTTATTTAAATTTAATCGTTAACTTTTGAAAAATTAACAATAATTAATCGTTAATTTCGATTAAAGCCAAAAATTAAAATTTATCATGTCATAAGTAACACTTATTAAATGTTCTTGTTGAAAATCTAAATAACACTGGAATGTCTCCTTTATATGTCATCTTTTAACCAACTATGCAAAAAGACAAGTGTGTTGACATTATTTGGTTCAAGTGATGAGCGGGTCTAATTGACAATACATTATAACCAGCCAAGCTGATCAATCATTCACATGGAACTGAGGTAACTGGTATGCACAAAACGGTCTTGGCAAGGAATGACATTATTGGATATCAGTGTTCATTAAGTTTCCACCATTGTAGAGGGTTAATAGATTCAGGAACTTTCATCTCCATTTTGTAACGCAGTAATTCATCAGAAGAGCTGTCATCCTATTCTGTCTCTGAGTTAGACTCCATTACTGCCATTAGCTTAATACGCTTTTCATTTGACTTGATAAGTAGGCTAAGTGTTAGAACTATGGTAGGCAAACTTTATCAACATTTTGAACTTTCCTGTTAGTCAATAGTTTTAAAACCAAAACGTTCGTGTAATCGTCAGAAAATTTATTATTTATCGGCAGCTATTTTTTATTTTATTTTATTTACATTTTGACTTCCAATAATTTGTAAGTGATGGGTCGATTAATTGTTAAAAAATAACTTAATAGTTAAATTTTTTAAATGATTAATCGAGAAATTAATCGTTAATTCCCTCAGCCCTAATGTAGATTTAAAATATTAGAATTGTTCATTTGCGTGCAAGTGGAGTGGTATCTTTAAGACTATCATAAAGATAAAGTGCGTTGCTTGAAGCCCTGTTTTGTCAAATAACTTTAGTAGACAGAAGGTCATGCTTTGCCACAACTCTATTGATTGACAGGTCATTTCTAGTAGCCACTTTTGATCCATTATTTATAGTAACACCATAGTTTTTTTCATACCTAGACAATTAAAGTTAGTTATATAATAAATAACAACTTACAGCAAAGAACCTCAGAAAAATTAAATCTATAAAAATTATTTCATGTGTTTCTCTTGTTATTGTTCATGCGTTCTGTGATATCTTCTTAGACACATTCTTTATGTCCACAAAAGCGGACCAAATTGATAGATTATGTCAATAGCCATACAAATAAGCTAATTTTTACAGTGAAACTTTGTAGTCAGGAGGGGGAAAAAAATTCAGATAAAAATATTATTTTCCAAATAAATGCATAAAAGTAAACAAAAGTAAAGATAAGAATCAAAGCAGGATAGGGAGGAAATACTATAAGAGAAACTCATTCAATTATTTTGAAAGCTACAAAAAATAAGGAGGATTAAGGATTAAAACTGTTCTAGTCTTAGACTATAATTTACAGGCTTTCATTGATATTCGCTAGATTTTTATAAAATTTTCTTGCATGACTTAGATTTATTTTTAAAGCTTATCTATGAAATAAAAAAGTCACTAATTATTAGGTAAGCTACAACTAAATTCCATGAATTTTTCAAGGTGATGTACATTTAAATAAAAATCTTATCTTATCTGTTACAGACGCTCCTTCTATACAGAAGATTATTAAGTCCTAAGCTTATCCATGGTTTATGTCTGGTCTTGCATTTTTTTTAGTTTTAAATGTTGATAGAGATTTTCATTGTATCAATAATTAACCTAATCTCATTATCTTAACAAACTATATTGCAGATTTCTAATAAATATTGCTTGGGAAAAAGTTGGAAAAAACTAAGGAAGGAAAAAATATATTTAAAAAAAGTTAATATTATTAGAACCCCTGGCATAAAAAATATATAATTACACATATTTAAAACATAGATGTCTTTTTAATACAGGCATAGATTTACACCACATAGACTTAGATTGATTTAAAGGTTTATTTACTGATGTTAATTTTGTTTGAAAAGTAATGGAAAAGTTAAAAAAAAATTATAATGCTCAAGCCTTCAGTGACAACAATTATAATGTGTAAGAATAAGACAGGTGGTCCCTGTGGAACAGTTCTTTATTATTGAGGTCCCAAAGAAGTTTCCTTGAATTCTGCAGGAGGCTTAAGCTAGTTGAGCAAATACAAATTCTGTTTTAAACCGGTGGATTAATATACCCATACCATTCTAGTGCCATATAGTAAGCTACACTAAAACATGGATATATAAGCTGTTGTTGCATAATTGTTAATGCATTAGTCATTACTGTTTTCCTCATTCTAGCTTTAGTATTAATAAAAGAAAATATAAACATAATCATTACGAGTTTATAGTTGTTAGATTATTTGTTTTAAATATTTCCCTTCAACATGTAATATGAGTTAATTAATATATATATTTTTACACACTGATGTCTACATATGTCTATTACTTGTAAATAAAACGCATATCTATTATGCTTCCCCATTTATTAAAAAAAAATATTTCATGCAAATTACTAACCCTAAATTTGTTATTATTTTAATTACTATGTTAAATACAATTCACATAAATAAATAAAAATTGTGTGACGGATAAATATTTGGCAACATTTTAAACTACATGTTGTTTTTTAATTGAATAAGCATAGTAGGGTTTTCCAGATTATAATTACTTGTTTTACAAATCTTTATTAAGCATCAGATCCTACCACTTTGTAGAAGATGGGTTTCACACTAATTGAAAATGATGTATCTTTAATTTTAAAGGAAATCAAATCTATCAAGCAGGTAGATTTAAAAAAATTCTTTTAAAGTAACAACTTAGCTTAGATTAAATATGGAAAAAAACAAAACATTTTCTGCTACATACACCATCATCCAAATAATAATTCTGAAATGAGTAGAAATGTAAACATAAAAGTTGGTAGACAGAAAACAAAAACAAAACATGCCCCCAAAATTTCTTTTTTTGAAAATTTAAATAAGTATTGTTTATTTTCACATGTAATAAATAATGAAATGATAAGTATGTAAGAATATTGGAGACTAAAAGATTTTTAAAAAAATATATTACTTTAAATAAGCTTGAACATGTAACTGACAGAATAGTTAAGTGCCTATACTACAACATAATACAAGTATTGCAAACAAATTAATTTTATGAGCTAATATTTTTTGTTAATATATTTTTTTGCAAAATCATTTTTATAAAGTTAAATTATCATTTGGATTACTTCTGTGTCAAGGTGAATAACTTCAATGGAATAAGTTATATCTAAAATAAAAAGACATTTTTCAAAGTAGATTCTGGAACAATAAATCCTATAAAAAATATATTTTAATTGGAAGCCTAGAAACTGAATTAGATATATACTAAGCAATTAAAATAGGTCAGTTGGAGAGTTTTAAAAAAACAATGACATAACATTCATACAAAATTCTACATAAATATGACACCCACTCACAAAGTTTAAAATTTAAGAAATGGTGATATATAACCAACCTCTATAGAAAAATCTTGCTCTGCTGTATACTTGGACTGAAGATATCTTCTCCGTCTATTAAAAATCAAATAAATTACAAAAGTCATCAGAAATTACTTTTACTATATTCATATTGAATATGGAGTGAAGATATGCCCAGAATCTTATACTTAAGTCAATTACATCATTTAAAATATGGGAAATTTAAAAATTATTAGGGTATTATTTAAAACTGTTTTTATATTTGCCTTTAACTTTAAGCTTGAAATTTAATAATATTTTAATTCTCATATCAGTAAAAGCACAAATACTACAGCAAGGTCCAACATGTCATCTAATATAAAGTGTCTAAAGGCCAAAGACAAAGTCTCAAACTTATGGGGATCCATACTGGTCTGAATAGAGTTAGAATAGCCATTCCATGCTAATGCCTAATGCTAATAGTAATATGGCTTGGGTCCAAACAACTGCAGCCTAATTATTTATTTGGATCAAAAGTTAACAGAGAAAATAATTTTATTAGTAATAGTACTAGCCCATGCCTTTGTAACTTGCCTAGGCCTGGAGTGTCTTAAGTCCGGCCTGTAGGCCAAATATCGCTGGCTTTAACATTTATTTTGTCCGTAACAACTACAAGACAATGATGGCAAAAATAGTTGACGTTTTAATGTTTACCAACTTAGATACTGATTTTAAAAAGCCTATGAAGTTATGAGCACTTATTATGTTATGTTTTAAAAATTCGATGGATGATATCTGATGGCAAAAGTTGATAATATAGGCTAGTATTGTTAATTTTTTGCCAACTTGGAAAAAGAAATGTCGATGTACTTTAAAATTTCAAATAATTTTTGTATCACAATCTTTTATGCAACATTTCCGTTCTATACACTTTTTTAATTGTAAGTAATGTAAGTTATGTCGTGTAAAATAAGCATTTCTATACTAAATAAAACATTGCCATTATACATTGAATTTTAGTAATGTCTAATACTAATGATGAAACAAAAATTGCCATACTACTGTTCACTTTCCCCTCTTACAAATTATTAACAATCATAATCATATGATTAAAAAGCCTGTAACTCCGCTTCAATGTATGTATGTAATTTTAGTTCATTATTATCTTAATCCGAGCCCACACAATACATATTTTTACTTAACGTAATACAGCCCCCCTTGCAAAAAGTTTGGACACCTCTGGCTAAGGCCTACCTATAAAATCAATTGTCAAGAGAAGAAAACCCAAGTCAATAATAATAAATACTATTGACTATTGAATTGTCAATTGTGAATAGAAAATGATTTTTATTGGTGACAATCAGTGACATTTCATTTAGTCATTTAGGTGATAAAATTACTGATAAATATTGTAAAGTGTAAAGCATTTGCAATTAAAGGTAGTAATTAAAATTAAATAATGACATAATATTTAAGTCTACTTAACTAAAACCTTAAAACTGAAGGACTAAGCCTATTTTAAAAGTCAAGACTAAACTTTAACTCAAAGCTGACTGAAGACTTATTTTAAATAATTATGGCAAATTATGGTAACTTAGTTAACTACGGCTACCTTTTGTCGACAGCACCAAAACATCTGCGAAAACAGTTACCCATTGTTGTGTACACAGAGAGGTGTGAATTTGAAAAGTTGCATATTTTACTTATTGTTTCATTCAAATTGATATCTCAAACTCAAAGCACATTTTCTATTCTCAACCATTACATTACTTAGATTTATGATCTTTTCTTCACATGATTTCACTTTGTTATTCCCGGAAGGGAGTTAAGATCCTTTTTATGTCAAATGATTCGCAGTTTAAAACTCACCACTATTTTTATTATTTTTTAATTAAAGCTTTACAAAAATAAATAACAAAATCTTTTTCAGATTAGTTTTAATGCAAAAATATTTTAAAATAAATAATTATTTATAATTAAAATAAGACAATTTCATAAAAGGGGCCGTCCATAAAGTACGTCACGCTATTTTGACACCCCCTCCACCCTGTCACAAATCTCAGGGATCCCCCCCCCCTTTAAGTATGTCACACTTTCAAATAAA
Source organism: Ampullaceana balthica (assembly GCA_944989445.1). NCBI lineage: Eukaryota > Metazoa > Mollusca > Gastropoda > Lymnaeidae > Ampullaceana > Ampullaceana balthica. The sequence continues at coordinate 547,662 of CALYLW010000152.1, read as the reverse complement.
AAAAATATTAACACCTAATTAAAATATTTATTTTAACACTTAAAATACACTTCATTATTAAACTGTTTAAATATAAAATTTCCTCTTAAAAGTAGGGATGTACCGGATTTAAAATTTTGAAATCCGACTTCGGCAGGATTTGGCAGGATTTATGAAGTGAAATTCGGCTTGAGCCGGAGTTAGATTTGTTAAAATGGCCAGATTCCTGATTTGCGGAGCCATTATGGCATAATGAATATATAAATTAGGGCTCTACCAGCCAGCCGGATTTATGAAGTGAAATCCTGCCGGAGCCCAAGCCGGATTTGTAAAAATAGCCGGATTCTGGATTTGTCGGAGCCGGAGCCGTAATCCGGTACACCCCTACTTAAATCAGATTATTAAAATTACTTTAATAGTAGATTAGTTAATTGTCAATAGTTGTCACAAATTTGAAAACAAAAATTGCACAAATTAAACTTGACAATTTTATATATCACATCATTTATCTGCTACCTTTTCATTTACAATGAGTGAGGTCAAGTTTTAGATAATCTTCCGATTATGCAATCTATTGACACATAATAAGAAGTAGATCAGCGAAACTTGACCTCACCCAGTGATTAAATAATAAAAAAGAAAAAAAAAGAATTTGACTATAAAAAAAAGAGACTAGATTGACAAATTATGTGACCAAATCATGTGCTATATTGAATCTGTTTATTATGGTCATGTGAATTTTGTTTAATTCAAAAATATTCACTGGGCATCATCTTACCACGGTGAAGTGAAGTATTCATCCATAGTTATGACTGACATCAATCTTTCACCATCATTGTTTCCTTGAAGGATAATTGCAAACAGATCCTCCCGTTCTCATCTAGCCACTCAACTGACATGGGTTCTTTCGCCTTCTAGAAGCGATTCTCAAAGGACGGATGCGTTTTATCTGAATCTGAGTTGATTCTTGAACAGTTTGGGTGTGCACATTCTCCTGAGCCCGAGCTCTGTGTTGTCCTGCATGTTTATTCAACATTGCCTGTGAGGCAAAATATAAGTGCCATACTTTGCAAAATTCGATCAAGTAAGGTGGTCTGCAAAGATGGACAATAAAGATCATATGGTTGTACTTTGAAAACTCCTGTTGATCTCGGCATAATGTCATCAAATTTGAGAGTTTGTGCCACAAACAAAGAAATTTATGAGAATCTGCATCTGCTCTTTTTGAAACTCTAAGTCCATCAGTTGCTTGGTTGATTGGGATTAATGGAGGAAAGAATCTCGAAAGTAAAACGTTGAAATATGAGCTTCGTACATGTCGCAACATTTTATGTCCTGATATTTTACAATTTGAGTGAAATATTGGCTGGTGCGAACATGATTTTCAAACCATTCCTGATCCTTCGATATCAGTCCTGCTGCATCCAATTCAGATTTGTAAACAACACATTCAGGAGAAACGTATTTCATGCTATTTTGACATACAACTAATTGAAGTGTTTCACAAAATTTTAGAAAATTATTTTTAAAGCTATTTAAATTCCACTAAAACAAATATTAAAAAAATAAATGTGTGACATCACACATGGCCTGACCCCCCTTCCCCCTGTCACAAACTGTCACACTTTCTTACCCCCCCCCCTCTTTTAGCGTGACGTACTTTATGGACGGCCCCAAATACAACAAAATATTTGTAACAGATAACAAATGAATGATCCAGGGAAACAATCAAGTGAAATTATTTGGCCAAAAAAATGTTGTTATTATCTCGCATTGCTTAAAGTGTTCAGAGCAGTGCAAACACAAACATGGCACGACTACATGAGTGTTCCTTGCACACACTAGGTGCTAATCAAAGCAATTTTCACAACGCTGTTAACCGAAATTTATAGCGGAGGTGCATTAACATTTCTGGACCTGTTGTTTGAAGTTTAGAATTTTCTATTTAAACTCAAGTTAGTTAAATTTTCAAAACTATTGTAGTCTTTAAAAAAATAAAATAAATAATAATGAAAACGTTGCTTTCCACCAAATTGTCAATATAGGGCCTACATAAAACCTCATTTAAAAAAATGATTTATTTCTTACAGCCTTCTTCAATGTTTCGATCTTACTCATCACGTCAAGATTAGTTTAACAATTTTTATTAAAAAAATATGGAATAGATATGACGCAATAATCTTTTGTAAAGAAGGAGCGTCTGTAACAGGTAATAGATAACATAAGATTGTAACAGATCAATCCGAAATGACATTTCACCCCAACCTGCATATGTTCAAGTGCGATCAGGTGCACCTCTAATGTGAATATGTTGATCCCCCAAGTATTAGGAAATGTAGGGACGTAAGCAAAACGAATAGAGGTCTTAAGACTTTGAGTTCTATTGGATTATATACTTTTTTTTTACACAAAGACTGACGTGGCATAGTGTGCATAACGACAGTGAATGAAAAAAAAATGAATGAATGAAATTGAATGAATGCTTTCTTCTAAAGTGCTAACACTATCCAGGCTAAAATACTCTGGAAATTACACCAGTTGAAGAAAAGCGATTGTGTGGTTTGGGGGGGGGGTTGCATTAACACAGGGGTTATTTTTTAAAGTAGTTATTTTTCCAATCTTAGCATTGTCTAAATTCAGTAACCAATGCCTACGGGGAAGATTTTTAGAATGTGTTTTTGCAATTATACCTTAAAGCTCTAGATACTTCGTCAAGATCTTTAATCTGGTGCGTTCTATGGCAGCCCATATAAATACAGAAACGCACCGTTGTTGAATGCTCGTATTATTGTGAATGTGTGTGATCAGACTGACGTACTGTCCACATCATGCTGCTTATCATTAAAAAAGGCTTGCATTAACTTCACATTAGTGTTTATTCCAAGTTGAAGAATTAATTCAATGTTTAACTTCAACCCGTGATTATGTCAAGTGTATTCGAGTGAACATTAGGCCACCCTTAGACCATAAAAAATACAAAAACAAATTGTGTAATGAAAACAATAGTTTTGAGCTTTATTATTACACTAACACGACAGTAAACATATTCTATACGAGCAACAAAGCCCATCCAAGGACGTTCCGCCAACGTTCGGTGGCATGTTGTAACTCCCCTCCACCAGCCGTCTCGACCGGCATACATGTGCATCACGTCAAAAATACTATTCATTATAGTTAGAATAAATAACTCGTAAAAACAGAGCTTTTGACTATTAATCCCAAAGCGCATAACTCAAAATAAAGTCTTGGAAGAAATACTTCACCAAAAATAACTCGTTTTGAACGTCCGTGTAAACGTGTTCAATATGATTGGCCGAAGGAGTCATGTGTGTTTGAGGGACCAATCGCTATCGATGACCGCACGGAACATATCCTTTTATTATATAGGATGATATATTAGACCATAACACAATGCTCATAAAGTTACTCTGCTTCTAGCATTTTTGTCTTTGTAAAGTTATTAATGAAAGTTATATATTTTTTAAATTTCCATTTACTCATTACAGTATTATTAGAATATGTCCACTTACAGCTTCTAATACATTCAGTGTCGTAATAATTAGTTGTAAAATTATTTCTACAGTTTTTTCAAATTAATTTCTCTATTTTGATAAGTAAAGATTGGGATCACTGTTGGATTAATAACTTGTTATTTTCTACTTAAGGTACAAACAAGAAGAACAAATAACAAAACCCAGAGGTACGTACTATCAGTTTAAAAGTGCTCACTTGACTACTTCAAGAACTATAGAAGTACACAAAAATTTAAAGGACTAAAGAATTATAAAAAGTAAAAGTAACAGCGAGGTCTTATACTGTCACAGAGTTATTAATAAATTCGTTGACTGTTTCAATCCCAAAACACACGCACGATCACGGCATCCAAATTGTGACAAAACCGTTTTCTATTGCTAAAGTCTTCCTATTCCAATGTCAATAAAAATATTTAAAAAAATTAAAAAAAAGAAAAAAAACAAACTGAACAGGTCACACCGATCTTCAGAGTTGTCTGAACACTATTTTTACCATGTAATTACAATGAATATGTTGCTCACTAATTATTATACATTGCACCATAGTTGAAATAACATCTTCCCCCACCCTTCAGGGCAAGCTGTAATTGATGGCGTCGTCTGGAATACACCATATATCATTGATCATTGCGTGTTGGAAAATATGGTTTCGAGTGAGTGCTAGCAGTTAATGCTTTGATAGAGTTTCAATAAAGATCAGGATTACTCAATGCATGTTGCTAAATTACCTGCATTGACGCAGGTCATTCTCTCAATCCAGAAAATATACATATCAAGGGGAAAAAAACAACGACATGTATTATTATAGAGGAGGAACAAGTGTAAGTGTAGTAAAGTGTGCAGGGATGGACTTTCCCCACGCATAATTAAAACCAACAACAAACAATTAAATTGCAAAAATTTACACATAAAATAAAACTGAAAGGGCCGATAGTAGTGCTACATAAAATAGTGTCACCCTTCCGTGTCATTTCCCCGGGCGAGCTTAAAAGAATCTGATACTTTTAACGTAATTTAAGTTATAAGTTATCAATAACATGTAAACGAAACTAAATACAAACTAAACTCAATGCCATGGTTGATATAAATTATATTCCTGGATGAAATAAATGAATGTCCACAGCAGATTTTTATCAGTTGAAGTTTAATTTTCCAATTTAGCGGACAGGCCTTGGGCATGAGGAATCTGTTTTAAGCAGGCTTATTTTGGACTCTAAAACTTCTTCTTTAGATTAATAAGATACTTTTCTGGAGGGACGAGTGATCTATTTCCTTCGTCACTGACTGAACGAATTCCTGACAATGGAACGATGTATTAAAAGAAATCCTTAGCACGTTTACTGCGATACATTTTCTTTAATTTTACAGAAATTCCAATATTTTTGTTCTATGTGATGTAAATATTGTTGGCTGTTAACGATTAATTTTAATTTAATCGTTAACTTTTGAAAAATTAACGATTAATTAATCGTTAATTTCGATTAAAGTCAAAAATTTAAATTTATGATGTCATTAAGTCATAAGTAACACTTATTAAACGTTCTTGTTGAAAATCTAAATAACACTGTAATTTCTCCTTTATATGTCATCTTTTAACCAACTACGCAAAAAGGCAAGTGTGTTTACATTATTTGGTTCAAGTGATGAGCGGTTCAAATTGACAATATAACCAGCGGAGCTAAACAATCATTCACATGGAACTGAGGTAACTGGTATGCACAAAACGGTCTTGGGCAAGGAATGACAGTCAGTCATTCCATAGTTTAAAACCAAAATGTTCATGTAATCGTCAGGAAATTTGTTATTATTTATCGGGCACTATTTACAAATATTTTATTTTACTTTTGACTTCAAAATAATTTGTAAGTGATGGGTCGATTAATCGTTAAAAATAATTTAATCTAAATTTTTTTAACGATTAATCGAGAAATTAATCGTTAATTTCCGCAGCCCTAAAATAATGTAATGGTGTTGGACATCAAACTAACTATTTATTTTCGGTACGTAAAATACTGCACACTGGGGTAACTGGAATGGATTGGGTGTAGCACAAATACGAATTCTTTAAAAAAGTACTTAATTTAAATCCATACTTGTCAGTGTCAGATAGATAATTAAAGAATATTGAATTCTCTTACTGCATTTCTAGCCTCTGAACTATGTGGCTGGTATTTCTTATTGATAGATTTTTAAAAAAAAGCAATATTGGCTTTAAGTAGAATATTACAGTGGAAGAGTATTAGTTATGCAAAGAAATATATTTATTTTTCACAGCGGGGGAAAAAAACAACAAATAAATCCCGGAAAAGGAAATGTACTGCAAAATTTAATGAGCAAAAAATCATGTATAGACTGATAGACTGCTATAAACCTTGGCAATATATCCCTGCCCTACTTCTGAGGTCAAATGTATTTTATGTATGTTACTAAAGCGTAAAAGGTGTGTACCATGCATGTCTTCGGGGCCAAAGGAAACATAAACTAGCGACTTATGAAAAATTTGCTTTCCTATGAATACATGTAATTACAACTTGGGTGGCATTTGAAGATAATGCCAGGACTATAGCATAAGACACGCAATTCAATATGTGCTGACCCTAAATTTACGTTATTAGAATAACGTTAAAAAAATTAATATGACAAAGACACTATGTACTGTTGCTGTAAAAGGCGTAAAAATACTTTATTTTTGCAAGTCTGCGTACATTAAACAAATTGGAAATGTAACATTCCCGTCTCCATGAATTCTAATATTTTCAAAACTGAGATCTCATACTTTCGTTACTTAGATACATGTATATATCAATATCAATTCGTTAAACAGAGATCCAGCATTCATGTCAAACTGAATTATCAAATTTACTTAAAATGGTTTTCTCATATTTCTTTCAAATGTTTTTCTCATATTTCCTTTAAATGTTTTGTTCATATTTCCTTTAAATTGAGCCTTTACATTTCCGATCTGAATAATTGTAGCTATTCAAGTTTTAAGAAACATTTAATGAATGTCACAAGAAATGTGACTTGACTTTTTGTCCTTACTTAAGGCTTTCTTGTTCGTGGACTTCCTCTCATCGTTTCCCGTTTTCCAACGTGACATTTCCGGTCAAGGGGCCAAACGCGTCGTCACCAAATTGACGGCGTGATTGCGAAACGGCATTTTCAAAATGGCTGCGGCGAATCGTCTAATGTCTTCTGCTTAACGTGGCTTTCGCTGATTGAGCTAAGAAAATAAATTTAAAAAATAAATACAAGTTTATTTACTAAAAAAGCAAATTTTTTTCATGCGGCAAATTAAATGATTTTACATAAAAATAATTCACACTTTATTTACGAAAGTGTGTTTTTGTACATACAAATTCAGATCACTAAGTAATGGTCTCACAAACTTTAAATTTGTTTTCCTCTTTAAGCAATTCTACGTAGCATTGAACTAGCTGTTGATTTTTTAAAAAAAGACATAACAATTTTTAAATAATAAAATCCCTCATCGCTTATGCTAGTGTCAAACAAAGAATAATGCGGTCCTTCATGACAAAAACTGATCTAAATCAAATTTATATTTACGCAAACATAATAGTTGACTATTCTTTATTGCTTTAAGAAGCATTTTTCTTGCCATCAACTCACATAAACTTATTTCTCGTCACCTGTGATAAATTGGCATGTAATAAACTGCTCTAGATTCGGAAATTACAAACTCAGCATTTTGTTTTTATTTTATGAACGATGTTTTGATGATAGAAATACATTATTAGCCCGTTCATCAATTTTTAAATCCCTTATATTAACTTCACCGCCGTCTCTCTCTCTGTCTCTCTGTCTGTCGTCATCTCATGGGCGGGCGGAAAAACAAAAGTAAAAAATGACCCACGTCCCGTGATCCGATCGAGCTGAAATTTGGCACACGGACCCGTCTAACCTAACAATGCATCGTATCAACGAACGTACCGTAATTAAATTAATGCATTTTTAGTTTATCCTTATATAAAGTATGTAATTCAAACTCACTGTTTGTTATTGTTTTTCTACGTGAAAGTTTGAGTTGACGCGTTGAGGCGACCCATCGAAGCACCGGGGTGCTTTTGTTTACATTTTACGTGTCACGCTGAGCTCGGTCAAGCGATCGAAGACCAGACTTTTCCCCTCTACCCCCACCCACCCCACCCCTCACCCACCCAGGGTTATGAAGCAATGTTGAGTTAAGCCAGATTCAGTCAGTAAATGTTTGTAGCGTTTGAAAATAATCAATACTGTTAGTTATGTCTCATATATAAGGGATTTATAGTCAAAAACTTTGTTTTTACGGGTTTGTTTTATTTTCCATCCATTTCAATAGTTTTATAAATGATTATGACCTTACGCAAACACTTTTGTGTACTTTTAGACCCTTGAAAAACAACACCCACACCATGACCCCAAGTTTAATTGTAAACAAAGATCAAGCTTCAAGTGATTACTGCCGACCCTGTTTAGATTATCCAGGACACCACCACACTCCGTGACACGTGACGTCAAAATGAAAAACCCCCGAGACAGTTGACATATGGCTTAATTCCAGCTTGACCACTTCCCCCTTCCCTTCCCCTCGGCCCTTTTGGTCAGTTGGGAGCGGAGAATCAATAATGTCAATAGCCCCCCGCCGATGACCGCCAAACGAATTGACTGACTTCCTTCCGGTATAGTTAGAGCCCTTCGCCCATTGGTGCAGGCTGGAGTTGTGACCACGGTTGTGCTCGTTCACCATGTGTGTCCAGGAGGACGCCTCGAGGGTTGAGTACGTGGACGAAAGGTGTACTGGAAGGACTATCAAGTGCAATAAATGTTGAACACATGGATGGAAAGTTGTACTGGAAGGACTATCAAATGCAAGAATAGTATGGCTATTTCTGGAATACTTTTGGTCTGAGATTAAAAAACCACGGTGATTTAATCAAAGAATGTGCTTTTTTTAAAAAGAGTATTTTTGTTTTGAAACAAACGGGGTCTGACAAAACAATCAATCATTGGGTGCCATTCGTTGCTTTAACTTTAACGCATCTCTTTATCTTAATTGAGAATAAAAAATCCGGGAAGGACTTGTTTCAGGTTAAAAAGAAATAACAGCTGTAAACATGGTACACGAAAACCTGAAGAAAGACAACAAACATTACCACAGACAAAATATTTGGACAAAAGACCTTCAATGGAAATAAACTAATGACAAGAAATCTTAACTTCACAGATAATATGTCATCAATTATTCAACGCCATCTTGAAGTAAAAATCCTAAGATCCTAAACAAAATTGTCAGAAATCTGGGATAAAGGTAGGAATATATTTGTAAATCAAGTTATTTTTTTTTATCCCGTCGCTCACTGCTGGACCCTCCCCACTTTATCCCTCGATGTTTTCCAAAATGTCGATCGTTACATTAGCGCTACGATGAACAAAGAACTTTGTCTTTGAAAAGTCATGGGATATAAATATAAAATTTAAAAAAACAACAAACAAACACATTGACGCAGGAAAAACACTCACGGAGAGAAAGTAGCAATAAAGTACCGGTATTTATCTATATATATAAAAATCAAAGTATGTCTGTGTGTGTGTGTGTGTGTGCATGTCCTTTATAGCAGACTAAACCATTCATCCGATCGTCATGAAACTTTTTGAGACTGTTGAGTGCGCTCCCGGGATGGTAACTGGCAACTTTTTTTTCTAAATTTAACACTCATGGGGCGCCGGGGGCCCATAATGTCATTTTTTGCTTATATGAGCTATATAAAAATTAGTTTAAGCGTTAGCTACTGTGTAAATTGATGGATCTTAACCAAACTTTGTATATAAAAACTTGACAGCGGATATTAAAATAATATAGGGCATTGAACTCATAATGACCATTCTTTCGGGGCTGGGGGCCTAAAATGCCTTTTTTCTTAAACGCTTAGGATTTTATTCCACATTCAATTATGAACGATCTTGTAAAATAATGACAAATGTATCCATTATTATCCATATTGAAATGTACAGGTGTATTGAACTTTATATCTTTCCCTGAATGGGCCCTGGGGCCTTAAATGCCGTTTTTAGCTAATATGAGCTATATAAATATTAATTTATGCGCTAGCTACTGAGTAAAAGAGTGGATCTTAACCAAACTTTGTATACAAAAATTTGGTAGCCCATATTAATATAATTAAGTGCGCTGAACTTCTAATGTCATTTTTTTCGGGGCTGGGGGCCCCAAATGTCTTTTTTTCGTATCTGTTTAAGATATTTTTCTCATTCAATTTTTAACGATCTTGAGGAATATCTCTCTGATGAAACTGACTTAAAATGAACAGGTTTTTGAAATTGATATCTTGCACCAAATGGGCCCGGGGGCCCCTTAATGTCATTTTTCCCCCTATATTAGCTATATAAAAATTAGTTTAAGCGTTAGATAATGAAAAAATAAATGGATTTTTTACCAAACTTAGTATATACAAACTTAACAGCCTATAATAAATTAATAGAGGGCACAGAACTCCTAATGTCCATTCCCTTGGACCTTGGGGCCCCAAATGTATTTTTTACTGAACGTTAATAATTGTATTCCCCATTCAATTTAACACGATATCGAGAAATATAGCTTGAGAACAATTTCAATTTTAAAAAAAATTATCACTCATTTGAAGTCGGGGCCCTTAATATTGTTTCTTCTTTTGTAAGCTTTTTAATTATTAATCTTTATCTATATATATATATAAAAATCAAAGTATGTCTGTGTGTGTGTGTGTGTGTGTGTGTGTGTGTGTGTGTGTGTGTGCATGTCCTTTGTAGCAGACTAAACCATTCATCCGATCGTCATGAAATTTTTGGAGACTGTTAAGTACCTACCTGGGATGGTAACTGGCAACTTTATTTTCTATATTTAACACTCATAGGGCACCGGGGGCCCATAATGTCATTTTTTGCTTATATGAGCTATATAAAATTAGTTTATGCGTCAGCTACTGACTAAATGAATGGATCTAAACCAAAATTTGTATACAAAAACTTGGTAGCCCATATTAAAATACTATAGGGCACAGAACTTCAAATGACCATTCCTTCGGGCCGGGGGCCCCAAATGTCTTTTCTTCGTATGTGTTTAAGATATTTTTCCACATTCAAATTTTCACGATCTTGAGAACTATATCTATGAGGAAACTTGATTAAATGAAAAGGTTTTTGAAATTTACATCTATCACCAAATGGGCCCAGGGGCCCTAATATCTTTTTCCCCTTATATTAGCTGTAAAAAATTAGTATTAGCGTAAAATACTGAGAAAATTAATAGCTGTTGACCCAACTTAGTATATAAAAACTCAATGGTCTATATTTTATTACTATAGGGCACTGAACTCCTAAGTTTCATTCCCTCGGGGCATGTGACCCAAAATGTCTTTTTTAGTAAATGTTTTATGTTTTATCGTCCATTCAATTTTTAACAATATTGAGAAATATAAATATATGTATGTATTTTGAAATTATTCAAATGAACATGTCTTTCGCACTTTATGTCTTCCAATAATTGGGCCCTGTGGCCCTTAATGTCGTTTTTTTGCTTATACGAGCTTTATAAAAATTAGTTTATGGGGTTGTTACTGAGTAAATAATTAGATCTTAACAAAAATTTGTGTACAAAAAACTAGGTAACCCATATTAAAATACTATAGGGCACAAAATTTCAAATGTCCATTCCTTCGGGGCTGGGGCCCCAAATGTCTTTTCTTCGTATATGTTTAAGATATTTTTCCACATTCAATTTTTCACGATTTTGAGAATATATCTATGACGAAACTGAATTAAATTGAACAGGTTTTTGAAGTTGACATCTTTCACCGAATGGGCCCAGGGGCCCCTAAATGTCATTTTTAAAAAACACTATATTAACTATATTAAAATTAGTTTAAGCGCTAAATTATGAGAAAATAAATGGATTTTGACTAAACTTAGAATATAAAAATTTAAGAACCTAGATTATATTTCTATAGGGCACTGAACTCCTATAGTCCATTCCCACGGAGCTGGGGGCCCCAAATGTCCTTTTTACTGCACAGTAATAATTTATTCCCCTTTAAATTTTGCACGATATTGAGAAATTTTGCTTGAGTACAATGGCATTAAAAAATTTAATTCTCACTCATTTTTCGGCTGGGCCCCTTGACTTAATATTGTTTTTTATTTTGTAAGCTTTTTAATTATTAATTTATTTATCCGTTTGGTAGGAAACTTGGATTTTGTTTATTTGCAAAATTCCGCGAAGGTTTCTGGCATAAATGTTTTTAATATATGCCACTCATTCACTCATTGGTTTCTTTAAACTTAATCATTTTACTGAGATCGTTGCAACGCACGACGGGTCTGCTAGTTGAAAATAAAATCGGGTATTCTAATTAAATAAAAGTATAGGTAAAATGTTTTAGCTGCTTCATTTTCATACACTGAATATATTGAACCTTGCAAGAATTTCTTCAAATCAAAAGTTTATCACGTACTTGGCGCTTCATTTAGTGTTTGTCTAACCTTTTTTTTCCGGAATTGAAAAAAAAAGATTAAATCCGACCTGGTCTAATGTTATCTTGAGCAACAAAGACACAAACCAAGAAACGGCAGACACGCGGGCAATGCTGCTGATGATAAAAGGCCTTATCTCGGTTCAGTTAAATAAATTATAATCAAGAGTAATTAAACGACTTTTTTTTACGTCTTCGTTTTGTAGAACTATCTTAATCTTAGTGGGGGCTCTGAGACATTATGGGATGGACTGGGCCAGTGGATCACTGAGATGTTGGGGTTTGGTTGATGAATCATGGGACAGGGCATTCAAAGAAAACAAACGAGATTCAGTCAGAAATACGAGAGTGTAAGTAATAGTATAAGAGATCAGAGATGGTAAGAAAGAAATTGTAGCTTTACAAAGGGGAATAGAAAAAAGAGTAAATTATGTTTTCAGAGTTTATTTGACAGACTTCAGAGCAAGTTAAGATTCATTTATGACGTAAGGAGGAATTCCTTTGAGCATCAATTATCAAATTATATCACATACAAAACAGCGGCCAAGAAATCTTTCGTATATCTTAGTCCCGCTAAAACACGGCAGGGGAAAGATATAACTAAAATATAAATTCCGCATATTATTCGTTTAGCCCTAAGTCACAAGTCTGACACGCGTACCATATATTTTAAACAATTTCTTTTAAAATTATTTTCAATCAGTCTCAAGTCACAAAATAAGTTGAATTAATCAATTATTTTGAATTATACAGACGCAAATAGAAAAATTAAACAAGCCGTAAAAACAAAGTTTTTGACTATAAATCCCTTATATGTGAGACATAAATAAAAGTATTGATTATGCTCAATATAATACGCACCGCGCGACAAACATTTACAGACTGAACGTGACTGAACTCCCCCGTGCTGTAAAATAAGAGGATGTGGTCATCGATTGCTGTAGTGAACCTCCAGTAATCCGTGGAGGTCAACTACAGCAGAGGGCTACACATGCTACTATTGCTACATAAAGATACATAGAGATAAACTAAAAGTGCATTAATTTAATTACGGTGCATTTGATCGATCTGAAATTTTGATACAATGCATTGTTAGGTGACACAAGTCTATGTGCAAAATTTTAGCTCGATAGCATCACGGGAAGTGTGTCATTTTTTACTTTTGTTTTTCCGCGGGACGACGACAGATAGATAGATAGAGGAAGAGAGCGAGAGAGAGAGAGAGATAGAGAGAGAAAAAGAGAGAGAGAGAGAGAAAGAGAGAGAGAGAGAAAGAGAGAGAGAAAGGGAGAGAAAGAGAGAGAGAGAGAAAGGGAGAGAGAGAGAGAGAGAGAGAGAGAGAAAAAGAGAGAGTGAGAGAGAGAGAAAGAGAGAGAGTGAGTTAGAGAGAGAGAGAGAGAGAGAGAGAGAGATAGAGAAAGGGAGAGAGAAGACGGTTAATTTAATATAATGGATTTAAAAATAACTGTTTGTCCTCAACACCAAGCCCTGTAAACAATATAAATTTCTCCTTCCTCATTCAATCCTCGATTCCAAGCATCACCCTCTTACCCGCTCTCCAACACCGCAGAGTACCCGTGGCTCGTGCCACCCGCAGTAGGTCAAGCTCCCCCGCCCCAGCCCCAACACCTTCCAAACGTCATCGTTCGTAGATATGAGAAAACAACGTCACCGTTTTGCAGAAACCTTAATAATAATATCCGAATGAGTTAACACTCTCCTTTTTTTAAATCCTTTATATTAACTCGTGGTGTCTGCGGCGGACCTTGCTTGCTTGCTTGCTTGCTTGTCGCCAAAACTTTTGATCGATTTTTAACCCACTTGCTCGCAAGATAGCGAGCTGAAATTTTGCAGGCAGTTTCGTACCGATGATAAAAACAATGTATCAAAATTTCAGATCGATCGCATGTACCGTAATTAAATTATTGATTTTTTAGATTATTTTTTTTATTCCTATGTATCATGCTATTTTTTGAGATAGAGCGTCGCGGTGCGTATTATATTGAACAACCTTTCAGTCGCGCAATAAGGTGCGTATTTTATTGACAGCTCTTTTTATAAACATATTCCTGATCGGTGCGTATTATATTAAACATGTTTTACGACACAACTTCAATTTTGTATTTCTGGATGGTCTGGCGCTGCGTATTATAATGAACATTCTTTTAGTTAATTCTCGTACATAAAGGATTTATAGTCAAAAACTTGGTTTTTTACGGGTTTTTCTTATTATAAACATATTCCTGATCGGTGCGTATTATATTAAACATGTTTTACGACACAACTTCAATTTTGTATTTCTGGATGGTCTGGCGCTGCGTATTATAATGAACATTCTTTTAGTTACTTCTCGTACATAAAGGATTTATAGTCAAAAACTTGGTTTTTTACGGGTTTTTCTTATTAAATCCTTTATATTAACTCGTGGTGTCTGCGGCCGACCTTGCTTGCTTGCTTGCTTGTCGCCAAAACTTTTGATCAATTTTTAACCCACTTGCTCGCAAGATAGCGAGCTGAAATTTTGCAGGCAGTTTCGTACCGATGATAAAAACAATGTATCAAAATTTCAGATCGATCGCATGTACCGTAATTAAATTATTGATTTTTTAGATTATTTTATTTATTCCTATGTATCATGCTATTTATGAGATAGAGCGTCGCGGTGCGTATTATATTGAACAACCTTTCTGTCGCGCAATAAGGTGCGTATTTTATTGACAGCTCTTTTTATAAACATATTCCTGATCGGTGCGCATTATATTAAACATGTTTTACGACACAACTGCAATTTTGTATTTCTGGATGGTCTGGCGCTGCGTATTATAATGAACATTCTTTTAATTACTTCTCGTACATAAAGGATTTATAGTCAAAAACTTGGTTTTTTACGGGTTTTTCTTATTAAATCCTTTATATTAACTCGTGGTGTCTGCGGCGGACCTTGCTTGCTTGCTTGCTTGTCGCCAAAACTTTTGATCGATTTTTAACCCACTTGCTCGCAAGATAGCAAGCTGAAATTTTGCAGGCAGTTTCGTACCGATGATAAAAACAATGTATCAAAATTTCAGATCGATCGCATGTACCGTAATTAAATTATTGATTTTTTAGATTATTTTTTTATTCCTATGTATCATGCTATTTTTTGAGATAGAGCGTCGCGGTGCGTATTATATTGAACAACCTTTCTGTCGCGCAATAAGGTGCGTATTTTATTGACAGCTCTTTTTATAAACATATTCCTGATCGGTGCGTATTATATTAAACATGTTTTACGACACAACTTCAATTTTGTATTTCTGGATGGTCTGGCGCTGCGTATTATAATGAACATTCTTTTAGTTACTTCTCGTACATAAAGGATTTATAGTCAAAAACTTGGTTTTTTTACGGGTTTTTCTTATTAAATCCTTTATATTAACTCGTGGTGTCTGCGGCCGACCTTGCTTGCTTGCTTGTCGCCAAAACTTTTGATCGATTTTTAACCCACTTGCTCGCAAGATAGCGAGCTGAAATGTTTCAGGCAGTTTCGTACCGATGATAAAAACAATGTATCAAAATTTCAGATCGATCGCATGTACCGTAATTAAATTATTGATTTTTTAGATTATTTTATTTATTCCTATGTATCATGCTATTTTTTTGAAATAGAGCGTCGCGGTGCGTATTATATTGAACAACCTTTCTGTCGCGCAATAAGGTGCGTATTTTACTGACAACACTTTTTATAAACCTATTCCTGATCGGTGCGCATTATATTAAACACGTTTTACGACACAACTGCAATTTTGTATTTTTGGATGGTCTTGCGCTGCGTGTTATATTGAACATTCTTTTAGTTACGTCTCATACGTAAAGGATTTATAGTCAAAAACTTGGTTTTTTACGGGTTGTTTTTATTTTGTAGTTACCCCAAGATTTTATTAAAATAACAACACGAAACAGTAACAAGATGGTAGCTTCATTTGACAGTATTTATCTTATCTTCTTATCTATACAGACGCTCCTTCTATGCAGAAGATAGTTGCGTCCACAGACCATGACAGATGATCTGTTGGCAACTGATGCAGCATTCACAGGCCACGGCTTTGTGGGTTCCACGCATTACCCAGCCGCCTAACACTACAGTGTTAGGTACCCATTCGGAGCGGGGTGACTCAGGGACGCCCTAGGCCCCGGGAACAAACCCTTGCCTTCACACGGATTCGAACCCGTGACCAACGGTACGACAGTCCAGTCCGCTGCCACTCGACCACCGCGTCCCCCACGTATTTTCAGTAATACTTTCAACATTTACTTCACTCGCATGAACATCGTTATGGCATTGTGTCCACCCCAACGCACACTTGCTCGTGGTGGGAGGCTATCTTCAACTCCCCAACGATTTTTAGGGTAACATCGTTCTACGTCTTCATTATTAATAAAACAAACCCGTAAAAACAAAGTTTTTGACTATAAATCCCTTATATATGAGACATAACTAACAGTATTGATTATTTTCAAACGCTACAAACATTGACAGACTGACACCGAGTGATGTCCCTTGTCTTTAATAAATGGGGGTGGGATGTGAGGGGGTGTCGGCACGACAGTCGGCGTCAACTCAAACTCACGTGGAAGTGGAAGAAAAAAACAATAACAAACCGTGAATTTGAATTACATACCTCATATAAGGATAAACTAAAAATGCATTAATTTAATTACGGTACGTTCGATCGATCTGAAATTTTGATACGATGCATTGTTAGGTTAGACGGGTCCGTGTGCCAAATTTCAGCTCGATCCGATCACGGGAAGTGGGTCATTTTCGACTTTTGTTTTTCCGCCCGCCCGCCCGCCCGCCCAGCCCATGAGATGACGACAGAGACGGCCGCGAAGTTAATATAAGGGATTTAAAAATAGAATGAAGTAAAAGCATGCGTTCTATTTTTACGTTATGATAGTCAAAGAGTGCGGTCTTATCGACAAAAATAAAAATAAAAAAAAATAAAAAATAAAAAAACCTATTTGCTCGTACGAGGGGGAAATGGTTTTGTTATCATCACGTATTTATAATTAAAATTAGCTAAAGTTCGGTTTTAATTTTTAACCCTACGCTTTAGTTTTGTTGAATGAAATAAATATATATGAAGCCAGTTTTGGCAAGAGACTGAATTATGTGGTAACTGGCTTTTATTAGTAATTAAATTAATTAATAATTGGACATCATACAAAGCGAGTGAGCAATATATCCCCACAACGCTGATGTTTTAAGTTTCCCACTAAAGATACATTGAGCACAATGAAAACCTGGGTTGAGCACAAAAGCACGCTCCACCAGTTCAAAACTCAAACAAACTATCTTATATATAACATTTATGCAACAATACTTTTGGAATAAGTAATCACTCTTTCTTCACTGCCAGACTTGTAATTGTCTGGTGTATCGATGAGATGTATGCTCATATTTATATTGGCAATCGTTATCCTGCACGCCCTCGCTCAAACACTTCTCGTTAGTACAACTTGTAAACTAAATCCATCGCCCGGATCATGCTCTACAGACAATTTTAGTGCCCTAGATGTGCAAACACGACAACAATGCCATACTGTCACGTGACGTCTATTGATAACATGGCATCTACTTCTCCCCCTCCATTTAATGCGTCCATGAGACAACGATGTTGACAGCCAAACTCATCCAGGCTATGGACCACAGCTTTAAGGAAATATCCCCAGTCGTCATAGTAATGCACTGGAAATAGAAGACATAAAATTTGTTTTCACATTTGTGATCTGGTTATTTAACGTACAGAAACACTAAAACTAGGTGTTTAAAAGTCGCCAAAGAGAACTAGATGATAGCAATAGGTAGTTAGGTGTTGGGCCGAGACATTCTGCAAGGGCAGTTCTCGTGTTGAGCACAAAAGCACGCTCTACCAGTTCAAAACTGAACCAACGATCACTCACACACACACAAACGCCGGCCACCCACGCACACGCATAACACTGCACCAGATATACACATGTAAACGTGTGAGGCTATATAATTGTTTAGGGGGCCAGCCTTATCTTATCTTATCTTATCTGTTTACAGACGCTCCTTCTATACAGAAGATTATTGCGTCCTACGCTTATCTATGGTTTGTGTTTAGTCCTGCATTTTTATTAGAGATTTAAATGTTGATAAAGTGTTGGTTTTCCTGGATTCTTCAGGCAACCCATTCCACGCCCGAATTCCGGACGGGAAGAAGGAAAACTTGTATGTGTTTGTTCTTGCATACGGAATAAGAAAGGTGTTTTTATCCTTATGTCTATCTGAGGGTTGTATTAAGTTATCTTTGTGTTGTATTTCTAAATTAGAATTAATTGCTTTATGTATGATTACTACTTTACTCTTGGTTCTTCTATCCTCTAGTGTTTCAAGGTTTAATGATTTAACTAATGGTGTTATTCTTGTCAGTTTCGAATATTCTCCAGTAATGAATCTGGCAGCTCTTTTTTGAATTTGTTCTAGTTTATCAATGTTTTCTTTGGTGGATGGGTCACATACAGAAGATGCATATTCTAGTACAGGTCTTACCAAAGTGAGGTAGCCTTTCGTCTTTTAAAATTATTATAGAAGTAATACACACCTGTGCTCGGATTTTGTTGATGGTTCTTCTCGCGACATCGTCAGAGACCCCATCATCTCCCTTGATGATGCACTAATATCTCGGCTTGAGTTCACATTTCCACATTAGCAGGAAGGCTTTCAACGCTAACTCACACCTCTGCTGTTGTAAAAAGGCAAATGTAAAATATTACGTAAAATAAAAGGAAATACTATTAGTAAAAACTAAAAACTATTGTTACTTATTAGGTGCAATGAATATTACATCAGATTAGCTTGAAATTGAACCGTCTTCATATTAATTTTTTTTCTCTCCAAAACTCATGTTTATTTTTTCTTACCTGATCCTATCATATAGAATAGGACTGCGATAAAACTTTTAAATAAAATACAAAATACGTAAACAAAGTGTGTAATGAAAACAATAAATTTGAGCTTTATTATTAAACTAACACGACAGTAAACGTTTCGGCTAATGTCTTCATCAGTAAAACTAACGAAGTACGCACTTACATAAGTAATAAAATTATATTTAAATTCTTAAGACATACTATACCATAAAATAGTTATGTAAAATAAAAAGAAAGAGAAAAAAACAAACAAAACAAAACAAAAAACAATGACACAAGATATAAGAAAAAGGAGGAAGTATCAAAAGTTACAGTGAAAAAGACAACGGGAAACAGATTCTACTGTTAGGGAAAATTGTGAATTTGGTTTATTCCATACGGAGCCAATGTACCAAATCGTTTTATAGACCTATTTTCCATGTAGATCTTGTCATGAGTATTGCTCGCATATAAAATAACAGTAACTACAATATCTGAAATTCCGTCATAGTCAACACTGTTGAAAAGTTTAGACTCATGACATTGAGCCTGTTTATTTATATTATACAGGTGTTCTCTAAACCGATCTCCAAGACGCCACCCTGTCTCACCTACATATATTTTATTGTACCTCTTGCAAAGAAGGGCTGACTGCGATTGGCAGGACACTTAAAAAGAATGAAAAATAACAGAGGGGTAAAGAGGGCACCGCCAAAACCCCAGAGGAAGACCAAGGCGTAGATGAATAGATGATTTAGAGAAAGATCTACAGTAACTGTGGAACCGATCTTGGAGAAGAAAGGCGTTGATTCGGACTGAGTGGAAGGAAGTTGTGAGGCAAAACCCAAGCGCTACATGGATAGATGGATATATTTATTTAGAACGCTATCGTACGTCATGGTTAGACCGCTTTGATTACCACCCAGACCCCTCTGAACGCCAGTTTCGTTCTTACATATAATTCACGCACGGAGAAGCCGGGGAAAATGGGAGGGGGTAAATAAGTACTGATAGACAGTCGTAACTCATTGCTGAACTTACGACCCAAGGAGGACTGGGAGTATACCCTCGTTTGGATGCACGCAAGGAAGTGATGTACGGGCTCATGCTCCAGTCCGGGTTGTATGACTATACATTGGTGGTAGTGTGGGGCCGTGGGGCATGGCCAGCAAACAAAGGCATCTTTTTGTGAGAGTGTCAGATAAGGTAAAAGTATTGGGAGATGGGGAGGATATGAAATTGACCAGTTTGTTCGTCCATTGTTTCATATTCCCTATCTAATAGTATTATTACATTCAGGATTTATGATAACAATTAGCACACTTATTTAATGTAAAACACTTAAAGATGGAGTGCTTTAAGGAATAATAGTTAGACTGTTTTTAAAAATTATATTTTTCCTACGCCCAGAAAGTGCCATAGTAGTAATAGTACTGCTAATGGATTTTCAAAGTATTTTTGAAAATAGGTCCTTAAATTTTTTATAATGGAAACACTCCTTGGCTGCACTATACGATAAACATACTTTTTGATTATATTAAAAAATAGATTTTTTTCCTTCAAAATTCAATAGTTAATATCTAGTCCTTAAGTAGCACGTCCTATCTCAAATGCTACTGAACATATCAAGTTGATCACAGCAGTTTCTTCAAATCATGATCAGCATCATGTGTCAGGTATGGAACTGACATCGACGATCATGACTCTTCATTTCCCTCAGTTGTTAGCTGTTTCCACGTTTGTTTGTAACCCATTCGCTCCGACTCTCCGCGCATGTCGTCCTCTGTCTTCCCCTGCCTCTCCTACCAGACATCTTTCTTACAGACGTGTCCTAATATGACACGTTGCATTATTTACTTGAACTTGATGGCCAGGCCTCACGTTGAGTTTGCACACACTGTTACTCACCGGTTCAAGGCCCTTGAAACCGAATGACACAATAATCATTGATCTGGAACTAAATCGTTTGCCCGAGATTAGCTAAACACGAGATAAGCCGTCTCATGTCGTAATTCTTCTTTTGTTTCATGACTCGCCCAAGTGTCACTTTGTAAACAACATTCTCTGGAGGTGTGTATAGAACGAGAGGCATTAGTGGCTGTATCTTGTATGGTTTCTTTGATCAATAACGTTGACAGAAATGATATGGTTTGAGTTGAGCAAATTCGATGCTAAAAAATGAACACGTGACTGACATGGCGACGTGAGGATGGCGTATAAAGTAAAAAAAAATATGAGGAAAAAAAGGGTGGGGGGATGAATAATCGCATTGGGGTCGATGGTTCCAATCGTTGCCAACCTTACATTCTCTTCTCCGACCTGTATTACACTAAATTTGATCACTACGAAACGTCGCTGGGGGTTTAAAAGGATATTTTGCAGCAGCTAGACACGTTTGAAGGTCCGGCTTGAAACAAGTAAATGATTAGATTACTAAACAATTCCACAATTGTATTACGGCGCCTCAAGTATTTGCGCCCTTGCAGCGTGCTGTTTGGGTCTTGCAAAATCCCCCCGGGGAACGTACAATGTCCTTTTGAATGTTGACATAAAATATATATGACCGCCTTAATAAAAAAACCTCAAACTCTATATGATTTCCCCTAACCCAAAGCGTTGCAATAATGAGTTTTCAAAACTCCTTTGACCACACACTAACTTGTCATTCGCAGGGACCTACAAAATAAGCTCTTCTCGTTATATAGGCATAGGGCAGCACATAATCGGACAAACACCTGCCCGGGCATCCATTGATCATTGGAGCTCCAAACTTGGTCACTCGACACAAGCTCAAACGAGTCGTTTACCGCGATTATTGACACTGGTTGCTTTGTGTGTGTGTGTCTAAATGACACTTTTATAGAATCCAGTTGTATAGTCTGTTTAATATCACTTACGAAAGATTTAAAAAAATCATTTTTATTTTAGAATAGTTATAAAATAATAAATAAAAAATTGACCTGTTTTTTTTTACATCTAAAATTACAAGTACAGCCAAATAAACACCTATGCAACAAAGTTGTCTTTGATTTCAAAAAAAGTTTAGTTAGCTTTAAATTAATCTTTAACAAAAATGTTAAAAAATCGCACCCCCGGGTACTGCCATTGCAGAATGTCTCGGCAAAAACCTAACTACCTATTGCTATCATCTAGTTCTCTTTGACGACTTTTTAAACACCTAGTCTTATTGTTTCTGTACGTTAAATAACCATACCACAAACGTGAAAACAAATTTTATGTCTCCTATTTCCAGTGCATTACTGTGACGACTGAGGATATTTCCTTAAAGCTGTGGTCCATCGTCTGGATGAGCTTTGGGGCCGTCCATAAAGTACGTCACGCTCCAGATGGGGGGGGGAGGGGGTGTAAGAAAGTGTGACAGTTTGTGACAGGGGAAGGGGGGTGTCCGGCCATGTGTGACGTCACGGTGTTTTATATTAAATGTTTAATTATTTTGTTAATAAAAAACACATTTTGTTTTCGAAAGTGTGACGTACTTTAGGGGGGGGGTTCCAAGATTTTTGACAGTTTGTGACAGTGGGGGGGGGAGTTAAAAATGGTCAAAAATTGCGTGACTTACTTTATGGACGGCCCCTTTGCTGTCAACATCATTGTCTCATGAACGCATTAAAGGGAGGGGCGGGGGGGGGGAGTAGATGCCATGTTATCAATAGACGTCACGTGACGGTATGGCATTGTTGTCGTGTTTGCACATCTAGGACACTAAAATTGTTTGTAGAGCATGATCCGGGCGATGGATTTAGTTTACACGTTGTACTAAAGAGAAGTGTTTGAGCGAGGGCGTGCAGGATAACGATTGCCAATATAAATATGAGCATACATCTCATCGATACACCAGACAATTACAAATACAAGTCTGGCAGTGAAGAAAGAGTGATTAATTTTTCAAAAAGTATTTTTGCAATAATGCTTTATAGATAAGCCTTCTATGCAGAAGGAGCGTCTGTAATAGATATGATAAGATAATATAACAAAATCAACAACATTGTTTTTGTAAGTCTAACTTACTTATGTGTCCCACAACTTTAGGGACTTAAGACTTCTACAACAATATTCAACTCTACTCGGCCCCGTGCCTTTCTTTCATGCTCAGTGTATAGGTCTCTAACTTGGGTCTCCATGTATTTCTTGGCATTTCTCTCTTTTATCTCTACCCCTGTGGAATTTTTTGATAGACATAGCCTGTTGTTGTCAGATGCGGTGTTAAGAAACGTGTATGTCATATCCACCTCTATCATTTCTCTAAGATGTCTTCCATAATAGCCATCCATGTCCACCCCAGGAAGTGTTACGTATGATATAACGACATATATTATATTTAGCAATGTAAACTAAAACTTTCACTTCTTAGTTCTCCTGTTGATTGTTTTATAATTTTTTTAACCCTATACTCGAGGAAATCAGTGTTCAGAAAATACTCAAAAGTAAAAAGATTACACGAGAAACAAAGAAAACTCTTTATAAATAGTTATCAGACCAGTTGTAACATATACAAGTGAAACTAGGATCTCAATAAAAACTGAAGAAAACCTGATAAATACACGGCAGAGGAAAGTTCTCAGGAAAATATATGGACCAACAAAGGATAAATATAGATGGAAAATACGAGCCAACCATAAACTTTACAGTATATATCAGAAGCCCACGATAGTAGCAGAAATAAAAAAAAGGGCTGACTGCGCTGGGCAGGACACTTAGAAATAATGTTAAATGACAAATGATCGACGAGGGTGCACCACCAAAACACCAGAGGAAAGTGGCTGAAGGGAAGATCTAGGCTTAGATGGATAGATGATTTAGAGAAAGATCTACAGCAACTGGGCATCCAATCTTGGAGAAGAAAGGCGTTGATTAGGACTGAGTGGAAGGAAGTTGTGAGGCAGGTCATGCATATACTGTAGCGCCACAATGATGGATACACGAGAGAAGAAATAATTTAAAGTTAAATGATTTGTTTTGTTGTTTTTCTGAATTCACGAAGAAAGAACTACATATCTAGTTGTGTCATAAAAATATACATTATTTGTTATATAGAATTAAAAAAATATATTAGAGGCGGTTGCTGTTGGGGTTAGAGTCAGGGGACCAGGTAAATACATCCTCAGCGGAGTGTTCAGAGACCGTGGAACCCCTCTACATCCTCAGTGGAGTGTTCAGAGACCGTGTACCCCTCTACACCCTCAGTGGAGTGTTTAGAGACCGTGTACCCCTCTACACCCTCAGTGGAGTGTTCAGAGACCGTGTACCCCTCTACACCCTCAGTGGAGTGTTTAGAGACCGTGTACCCCTCTACACCCTCAGTGGAGTGTTCAGAGACCGTGTACCCCTCTACACCCTCAGTGGAGTGTTCAGAGACCGTGTACCCCTCTACACCCTCAGCGGAGTGTTCAGTGACCGTGTACCCCTCTACACCCTCAGTGGAGTGTTCAGAGACCGTGTACCCCTCTGCACCCTCAGTGGAGTGTTTAGAGACCGTGTAACCCTCTACACCCTCAGTGGAGTGTTCAGAGACCGTGTACCCCTCTACACCCTCAGTGGAGTGTTCAGAGACCGTGTACCCCTCTACATCCTCAGCGGAGTGTTCAGAGACCGTGTACTCCTCTACACCCTCAGTGGAGTGTTCAGTGACCGTGTACTCCTCTACATCCTCAGTGGAGTGTTCAGAGACCGTGTACTCCTCTACACCCTCAGTGGAGTGTTCAGTGACCGTGTACTCCTCTACACCCTCAGTGGAGTGTTCAGTGACCGTGTACTCCTCTACATCCTCAGTGGAGTGTTCAGAGACCGTGTACCCCTCTACATCCTAAGTGGAGTGTTCAGAGACCGTGTACCCCTCAGTACTAACAAAAGAACAAAATCACTTTAGTTGGCCCAGCACCTTGATACGACGACCCACTTCAACATAACAAAACACGACATTTCCCCGTCCCGAGACCCTTCAGCCCGACATTAAGTTGACCACTGAGCTGGCGATGACTATTCCCCAACGGCCCTTAACCTTCTCGGACCACACCACTCAATCGGGATGTCGCGTTACCCCAGGTCATCAAACGTTTAGACAAGCGAGTCTCGGTTTAGACTCCGCCCACTCCATCCTCAGTATTAAAACAATTATAGAAACTCTTAGTAACACTTTTCTCGGCAATGAATCAGGTTACACACACTTTTTGTTGCCAATTACTCGTAAGGCCAAGCAGCAATTTTTTGTATCACAGTTTCAACATTTAAGGATGCGTCTTAAGTCCAGTTATGGTCAGCAAGAGTCAAGTAAAAGCTTTTCCTGTTGTCTTAAGAGTTTTGAAATGTAAGTGCACTCCATATTCGTAAAATTCAGATATGGAACTACCCCCCTCCCCACCACAAATAGTGATGCTGTACGACGTTAGGTTACTGGAAGCCTGGAGAGAAATGGGATAAACTCGATTTACTTTATTACACAGTTCCAGCTCTCGAATCATGCGTCTCATGTCATGGCTCCGTCACGAAACGGCTTCACTGATAATGACAAAACACATTTAATTGATGGAGCCACCGGTTAAGATAGCAATATCTTCCCTACTCCCAAAAAACAACAACATAAATTACATCGCAGATCCCGACTGCGTGTAAATCGCCATGCCCATCGGACACATTTTTGTTTTTTATCGTTAGAAAAAGTTTGCCGACTTGTGTATCCCCAAACCCCGCAGTCTAAGCCTGGACTGACGTTAATACGATTAAGTGTTTAGGTTTGAATCCCGCTTCAATTCTCAGTGCTGACCTCGTGTCAGTAACACGAGAGCTTGACACTGTCAATCAGAATATTGTCTTGAAACGAGAAAATCGTAGTATCACGCTCTCACCTAGCCAACATTTTTTTCCGAGGCGTCCAAATTTCTCAACGACCTATATTTAGAATGAATGCCAGAACCAAAGACACCAAAGTCATCGCAAATCAGGTAGTCGGAATGCAAGTTGAAGAAGAAAATTCGTTGTGTGGAACACACCTGCGTAAACTTGTTAAATAGTAAAGATATCGTGTACAAAGAAACTTAACACGTTAACACACACGGCATGGTCTTAACAATTGAATTAATGTCTCTTGCACAAAGTATTCAGCTTATAGCTTAAATTTGACATTAATGATAATGAATATGACAATCAATGACGTTTTCACGACACAGTACCTAATTACACAAGCTGAAAACCCGTGTTTAGCTGAGATATTCCACAGAATTACAAATATAAAATGATGTAGTGTTTTTTTTGTACATGCGGATCTGTTGAGAGTCTACGTCAGAAGAACGAATCTTAACAGTGGCATTGGGAATTTTACGAAAGTAAATTGAAACCGTACTTAAATATTTCTTCATATCTGTAAAATCTAAGTTCGCCCATCACTGCATTATTACTGGTTAACGTTTTTAAACCGAAATATTAATATTTTGTATTACCTTTATCAGCTTTTCATTTACCGTGTAGATCTATATGTTCGCATATCTATCTTCTATATATATAATTCTCTTCGTGTGACCATGCGAGACACCACGCAAGTATGTGCAAACGAGCATGACGAATGACCCTCGCTGGGGTCAACTTATAATCAAGTTAACGGTTGGCAAGCGAAGGTAGTGGAGAGGTGGGGCATGTCTTGAGATCAGCAATGTTTTTTACATTCACTTTCATTGTTCCTTCACAGTGTGCATGCATTTCGTAGTGTATTGGTTATTACATCCGCCTGACATGCAGAAGGTCTTAGGTTCAAGCCCAAGCGGCAACATTTTTTTTTAATTAAAAAAAAAGCCTATGCCCGTTAATTTCCCCCCTTTCTTAGCGAACATAAACACCACCTCTCCAGGCATGCGCAACAGTGTGTACCAGCAGCAGTGTGCACCTCAGTCGCTCCTGTGTCCTTAGTCGCTTTGGTATCTTCTACAGTCGTCTGAGCCACGTTGGATTTCCATTGTTCTCTTCGTTTGTCCCAGAAGCTTTGTTTTGATTTTGTCCCTTCGTATTGCCCTTCGTTTCCTAACAATGGCCACCGCTTCACACATATTAGCGAACATAAACACCGCTTCGCATGTCACGGAAAAACAGCTTCGTTCAATGTTATACCAATTCCTTCACCAGGTAACTGTCTGTTTCTATTGGTCACATATTTCATTCATGGACGAAGTTGTTGCTCTCCAACTTGGCTTCCTGGCTTTAATATTTGTTTCTCAACATTGTTATAACTTCAGCGACGAGCTCTCCGTTGTTCTCAGTGACGGGAACGTAGTCATACACTCTCAACAATACGCTCAGTACATGAATACTTCAGGATTATATGGTGACAAAGCAGAAATTGTGGCGATGTCCGAAATACTTCCCAAAAATGCTTTGGTGGTCCCCCAACGTTCACTCGCGTTGTTCCGATTTGTTCGTGCTACCGTTTGTGTCCGTTCTTCTCTTCCATTTTTTTCTTTGCACTATCTATGAGCCAGTCTGCGGCGTATGCTACGCCGTGGGGCGTCTAGTATCAATTATCCCTTAAACCCAGACGCATCGACACCCTTATCATTTTTAGAGATATTTTAACATTGTGAGCAAAGGTTATGTATATATAATATAAAATCTTCTAAAAGCAAGCAGTTAATGAGAAGAACAAAACTAAATGAAGAAGGAGACTACTTGGTAAATGTGAATTGGTGAATATGAAAAAATACAACTTAGTAAACTAGATACCAGCTAACACAACGCAAAAAAGCTCGCAGTCTGTTGAGAAAAGCTTTAGTACATTGAAATTATCAGAAATATCAATATATCACCTATTTGAAAAAAAATTGCATTTTACAAAAAATCTCTAGGAAATATTGACAGTTTTTTTCCATTAGTTTTTCTTCTAATTGGTCGTTTTAAAATGTGTAGGTAACTAACAAGTGGTCTGAATGTTAGCCTTGTTCAATTGATGCAACGCTGAAAAAAAAGCCGGTCAATCAAAAGTTAACTTTAAAAAAAACTGATTAAAAACTTTCTATATTAAGTTATATTCAAACGAATTATTAACGCGATCATTCGAAAAAAAGATCTATCTTTAAATCCATTCAGTGATAAAACAACCTATTTTTCCAAGCAGCCGCCCAATTCTAAGAGTATCTCCAATTTCGGATAATTCAGATAAACATATAGTGGGTGGGGGGGGGGATTAAGACTATAGAAGTAAATTTGTTTGGCTCAACTAAAAAAAAATCATAACAGCTTTCTGAAAATTAAAAATTGTTTAAAAAGAAAAAAAAAGGTTAGCCACGGACTTATTCCTCCCTGACCCGTCGTTTGCCGCGCCTCGTAGAAAATTTGACGAGTCATAAATTGTCTCATTAACTGAGATCTCCCACCGGCTAATTTATTGGAATGCGTTAAGATTGATGCTCGGATATTATCCTACAGGCGATGGCCAGCCATCTCAGGTCTCCATTCACAAGACCCTCGTAGATAATTCACGATCAGCCTTGAACCGGACAAAAATCAATCAGCGGATCATTACCCAAATAGGGCGATGTGCCGATAAGACAAATGTGCCGAAAAAAATGACACATTTATTCCCCCGGTAAAAATGCAGGGACAACGCGAGGGGTTAAATTAATTTGAGATAAGAAAGCGAGATGTGATTATCAGGCTCAGTTCCATCCATTTTAGCTGCTCGCGGCGACATCGCGTGATCGATCTCAATATATCCGTCACGAGTGTTGCTGTCATCGCCAAGTGTTGCGGACATATACCGCCTGCAACCTTTGTTTTAGATCAAAATCTGATGGTTTAAGTCAGGAGGAGAATCATCAATTTTTTAAAAAACTTCAGTTTATTAAAAAAAAATTCATTCACTTAAAAGTTAAATTATTGAACTCTTCAAATTCGTTAATATATAAAAATTGATTCGACCAGGTTTTAAAAAAAACGAAGAGGGAAATCATAGTCTTAGCGTATGATATTATTATTATGATGATGATATTATGTTACTACAGTCAATGATGGAGTTATTCAACTCGGAACAGTGTTAATTCGTAACACTTATTTCTATTAATTTATATGATAAGTGCTTTAAACTATGTTTGAGTAAAATATCATACGAAACAGGTCGTATGTGTCCTCCAATGTCTTCATCATGATTTTAAAAAATGATATGTAAAGTTTAAAATTTAAAAATTAAATAAAAAAATTAAGCATCAAAACAAAACCAAATAAACCATCTGGAAAGATTCTGAAACAATTCTAACGAGCATTAAATTAGTCCTATTTATTCTCTAAAATGCTACATATCGCTTGGTAATATCATTCACCACGTTCATATGAAGGGCAATTCACTTGACACTTGAAAAGAAATACGATTTGTTTGTTCTCTACAGTTCTACAGATTGGAGAGGGGACGAGCCAATCGATTTCTGGGCGATGTAAGTTTGGAGAGTTGTCCGTTTTTATCACGTGACCGTATCAAGCTCCTGCCACGTGAACACCTGAAATCAATGAGACCGACTACAAGGATCACGTATATAGTTTCTTGGTGAACAAACTGACGTGACTTCTTCAGAACTACTTCACTAGCAGGTACTTGGGTCCAGGGTCCACATTGTTTTAGAAGCTGTTTAACGTGATAGATTGACTGACAGCTTTCATGCTGTTTAACGCGATAGATTGACTGACAGCTTTCATGCTGTTTAACGTGATAGATTGACTGACAGCTTTCATGCTGTTTAACGTGATAGATTGACTGACAGCTTTCATGCTGTTTGACGTGATAGATTGACTGACAGCTGAAACGAGTTTCAAAATTTCACGGAGTGATTGATGGATGTGTATTTACTGATGGGATAAAAGGGGGGAGGGTGAAATGCAAAACGTAAGCGAAAGTAAAAGACAGGTGACGGGAGAGGAAATATACTTTAACAGCGAGGAAGAGAGGGAGATGGTGGATAATTTGATATGAGGTAGATATTTAATATAACTGGACCGAAAAAGAAAGAAATCGGACACGACTTGATATAGTGAGAGAAAGGGCAAGAAAATGGAAAAAATAGCGCAGAGCAGAGAGATATATAGATAGATAGGTAGGTAGGTAGGTAGATAGATAGATAGATAGATAGATAGATGGATGGATAGATAGATAGATGGATAGATAGATAGATAGATAGATATATAGATAGAAAGATAGATAGATAGATAGATAGATAGATAGATAGATAGATGGAAAGGACTGACAGGGTAGATAGGACAGATAGACAGACAGACAGAAGGATTGATGGATGGCTTAATCATTAATGGTTGTAGGGCTGAAAAAACTGAGGTATGGATAGATCGATGGATATATTATAGAGATTAAAACTGATGGACAGAGAAAAGAATAAGAGAAAGAAAGAGAAAGTATAGTTATAGGGAATGGTTGAGGCAATGTGAGTGAGTGAGGCATCTTTGTGGGGTGGGGGGGGGGTTGACAGTGAAAGATAGAGTGGGCCATCAATAGTCATATATACAAATTGATATTGGTCCCGAATCTACCTCTAAACTTTAGAGTCTAAAGTATTCTTAAGTTTTACAAACTCGCCATAGTTTTAAAAAAATCTGATTGAGAGTTTCTTCGCATGTATTCTGGGAGTTTAAATCCAAGAGCTTTTGAAAAAGTCAAACATTTTCAGTTTTCCGGAGCGCGATAAGTGATTGGGTGTCAAGACAGATGATGGATTCAAAATCTATTGACCTCTTGACCCCGGTGATGGGGCTTAAGCGTGGAGGATTAGAGTGTAGCGCAATTTAGGACTTATTCATCTTCAAGTGTAGGCAACGTCACCCGTCTCGCGAGACGATGGTGCATCACTGTTGAGTTGGGTTGCATTTCCTAGAGTGGCTGTGCAGTCCTATCTTTGAGTGACTGTCTTTACCACAGCTTTTACACACGAGTTCTGTGCTTCCAAATGAAGAGCTCAAGGGAAGAAATGGCTATGTCACATTTTTGTAGTTTTGAGATATTCAAGTTTTAATGTTCAAAATTATACTTATTTCTTATAAATTAACTAAATAGATTTGAATTTTTATTTTGGTTAGAGACATAATTGTTTGATAAAACCTCATTCAGAACATTCTATTTATGTAAGAGACAATGCGTCCAGCGATTGATTCCCGTTTACATTCTACATTAAAGCTAAATGAAATGTTTAGTGGTGTCTAGTTTTACTGTCTGCACGCCGTTTGAAGGCTGGGTTGCGAGACTTTGGTGGTTGCGTTTGTATTTTTACCTCATTTAAATCATTTCTTTCGACCAAGTCTGACTGAAGTCTCACCTATAGATTATCCATTAAACTCTTTTTTAAAAATCTTTTCCCACAAACATGTACAACTACCAACAGGCAAGTGACTAATTTACTAACAGGCTGTGAGCCCTACTATAAATATACATTTGTTGTTCAGTTTTGTCTAACATATAACAGGCAGTAGGCCCTACTATAAAATATACGTTTTTTGTTCAGTTGTGTCTACCCTATTCAACTATTCTTCGATACATGCTGTCTCCAGTGTGTAATACACGGTGCCACTATTATATAATACATGCTGTCTCCAGTGTGTAAAGCACCCTGTGCAATGTATGCTGCACCCAGAATGTAACCAAGATGTGTATATACCACGGTGTGTCCAGTGTGTAAAACATGGTATGTCCAGCGTGTTAAGCACGGTGTGTCCAGTGTGTAAAACATGGTATGTCTCGCGTGTTAAGCACGGTGTGTCCAGTGTGTAAAACATGGTATGTCCAGCGTGTTAAGCACGGTGTGTCCAGTGTGTAAAACATGGTATGTCCAACGTGTTAAGCACGGTGTGTCCAGTGTGTAAAACATGGTATGTCCAGCGTGTTAAGCACGGTGTGTCCAGTGTGTAAAATATGGTATGTCCAGCGTGTTAAGCACGGTGTGTCCAGTGTGTAAAACATGATATGTCCAGCGTGTTAAGCACGGTGTGTCCAGTGTGTAAAACACACTATATCTTGGTACCATAACAATGCAGACCGTCTGTTATCGAGGACAACTCTGGGAAGTGGTCCGTTCGTATTTCTAATTTGAGTTGGTCCAATTTTCTTGAACGGCCGGTCACATTTTCTGACACGGATGTGACCATGGATCCGTTTTTGGTACACTCCAAACCTAGTCAAGTTTGAAGGGAGACAAGTGGGGGGAGCTTTTGTAATCGTCGTGACCAATCTCGGTCAGCATTCTACCACTGACAGGACGAGCGGGTGCTGGGAGGTTTGGAAGATGAAAGGAAGGGTTGGTGAGTATTGAAAGGAAAATGTTGGGGATAATTGACTTTTTAGGAAAGAGAGAGAGAGAGAGAGAGAGAGAAAGAGAGGAGGGAGAGAGAGGGAGAGAGAGAGAGGGAGAGAGTGAAAGCGACATAGAAAGAGCGTGAGATAGAGAAATAGAGACGGAGAGAGAGATAAAGAGAGAGAAAAAGAGAGAGAAAGGGCGTGGGAGAGAGAAAGAGAGAGAGAGAGAGTGAAAGCGACATAGAAAGAGAGCGAGAGAGAGAGAGAGAGTGTAAGAGAGAGAGAAAGAGAGAGAGAGAGAGAGAGAGAGAGAGAAAGATAGAGCGGGAGAGAGACAAAGAGAGAGAGAGAGGGGGGAGAGGTTAGAGGTGGCGCCAGAAAGAGAGCTACAAAAGAGCAAAGAAAAAATCCGTGGGTCACAGAGGTGCGTGCTACTGTTTCTTAGAAAGCGCTGACCGCCTTCATACTACATGAATAGATTTTTGATTCTGAAGCCGCAACTAATCCCCGTCTGTCAATAGGAGTTTGAGGAACCCATTCAGTTTCATCGTATGTCTACTCCTGGTAGAAAACTATAACAATAATATCATTAGTATTAACATAGAAATAGTTTACTTATGCGCACTAATGACGTAACGTTTAATAAAATAATGTAAAAAAAACATTTTTTTAAAAAAAGGACACGCTTTTATTTACACATAGAAAGTGCACTAAAATGAAGAAAATAACATTTTTCTATGAAAACAGGTGAAATCGGTGAACCTATCTACTGCACATAAAAGCGTGGGGCGCCCATCACAAATCATTTCTCATTGCAACTATTCTCTTACATATAGATAAATATTTCTAATTAATGTGATAGTAGCATTTATATGATCAAAGTTGTGAAACTTTCACTGATTATTAATATTCATACAAATTTGTTTTTATGTTTCGCAGCCTTGTACACGATAGAGAGTTGTGATGAACGCCCCACGCTTTTATGTGCAGTAGATAGGTTCACCGATTTCACCTGTTTTCATATAAATTTTTTATTTTCTTCATTTTAGTGCACTTTCTATATGTAAATAAAAGCGTGTCCTTTTTTAAAAACATGATTTTTTTATATTATTTTATTTTCTACTTTTTAGTATCAACATTTTTAAAATTGATTTTTCGACCTTATCAATTCAATTTAATTAGTTAAACTTCATTGTCAATAACTTAAATGTGATAATGGTAAAAAGAAATATTATTCATTACAAATTTATGTATAATACAAAAGAAAAAACATTTTCCCTAACTGAAAATTGAACCTCGTACCCCCATGTCGACAATCAATCAAGCTTATATTTCAGCCAGCAAGACTTGGTGTTGAAAGTACTTTTTAAAGTTATAATAGTTGTATCCCTCTAGGGCGAATTGAGGCATGGTTCATCGACGCGAGTGATAATATTTTATATAGACAATAATTAAATATTAAAAAAATCTTTTTTTTTAAAAGGACACGCTTTTAACACAATCACTACTTTTAGTTATGTCTCATATATAAGGGATTTATAGTCAAAAACTTTGTTTTTACAGCTATTTTTTAAAACTTATAATAAAACTCTTTAAAATTCACGTCTGAAGCCCACACATCTTTTTAAATCCCTTATATTAACTTCGCGGCCGTCTCTGTCGTCATCTCATCATCTCTCTCTGTCTTGGGCTCGGCGGGCGGAAAAAACAGAAGTCAAATATGACCCACTTCCCATGATCCGATCGAACTGAAATTTGGCACACGGACCCGTCTAACCTAACAATGCATCGTATCAAAATTTCAGATCGATCGAACGTACCGTAATTAAATTAATGCATTTTTAGTTTATCCTTATATGAGGTATGTAATTTAAATTCACGGTTTGTTATTGTTTTTTTCCCACGTGAAATTTTGAGCTGACGCATTGAGGCGACCCAACGAAGCGACGGGCGCTTTTGTTTACATTTTACGTGTCACTCTGAGCTCGGTCAAGCGAATCGGTGACCAGACTTTTCCCCTCTCCCCCCCCACCCCTCCCCCCCCCACTAGGGTTATGATGCAAAGTTGAGTTAAGACAGATTCAGTCTGTAAATGTTTGAAAATAATCAATACTGTTAGTTATGTCTCATATATAAGGGATTTATAGTCAAAAACTTTGTTTTTACGGGTTTGTTTTATTTAAATCCCTTATATTAACTTCGCGGCCGTCTCTGTCTGTCTGTGGTCATCTCATCATCTCTCTCATCATCTCATGGGCTGGGCGGCGGAAATAGAAAAGTTTAAAATGACCCACTTCCAGTGATCCGATCGAGCTGAAATTTGGCACACGGACCCGACTCACCTAACAATGCATCGTATCAAAATTTCAGATCGATCGAACGTACCGTAATTAAATTAATGCATTTTTAGTTTATCCTTATATGAGGTATGTAATTTAAATTCACTGTTTGTTATTGTTTTTTTCTTCCACTTCCACGTGAGTTTCAGTTGACGCCGACCGTCGTGTTGACGCCGACCGTCGTGCCGACACCCCCTCACATCCCACCCCCATTTATTAAAGACAAGGGACATCACTCGGTGTCAGTCTGTAAATGTTTGAAAATAATCAATACTGTTAGTTATGTCTCATATATAAGGGATTTATAGTCAAAAACTTTGTTTTTACGGGTTTGTTTTATTACCACTATTTTTAAATCCCTTATATTAACTTCGCGGCCGTCTCTGTCGTCATCTCATCATCTCTGTCTGTCTTGGGCTCGGCGGGCGGAAAAACAGAAGTCAAAAATGATCCACTTCCCATGATCCGATCGAACTGAAATTTGGCACACGGACCCGTCTAACCTAACAATGCATCGTATCAAAATTTCAGATCGATCGAACGTACCGTAATTAAATTAATGCATTTTTAGTTTATCCTTATATGAGGTATGTAATTTAAATTCACGGTTTGTTATTGTTTTTTTCCCACGTGAAATTTTGAGCTGACGCATTGAGGCGACCCAACGAAGCGACGGGGCGCTTTTGTTTACATTTTACGTGTCACTCTGAGCTCGGTCAAGCGAATCAGTGACCAGACTTTTCCCCTCTCCCCCCTCCCACCCACCCCTCCCCCCTCTAGGGTTATGAAGCAAACTTGAGTTAAGACAGATTCAGTCTGTAAATGTTTGAAAATAATCAATACTGTTAGTTATGTCTCATATATAAGGGATTTATAGTCAAAAACTTTGTTTTTACGGGTTTGTTTTATTTTATACCAAACACCTCATAAGCGCCCGCCCAACGTTTTTTACCACGGTGTTGTGTACACGTGGTGAACTCATGGATGTCAACAAAGCAGACGGGTACCGATGCTTATATATAGACTATAGATAAACTAAAAATGCAATAATTTCAATACGGTACATTCGATCGATCTGAAATTTGATACAATGCATTGTCATCCAAGATCTATCTGTGGGAAATTTTTTAGATCTCTAGGACCATCAGAAGTGGTATAATTTTACGTTTCAAGTTTTGAAGGAAGGATGGATGGATGGAAGGATGGATGGATGGATACAACATACAAACATTGTGACTTAAATAAAAGCGTGTAAAAAACAAAAACAAAAACATTTAAAAGATGTATTATTGAAAATAATAACAATATTAAATAATAAATAATAATAGTTTTGTCACTCATTCAAGAGATATCCAGCAATGCATGTAAAATACCAAACACACATTTTGTAAGAAAACACAAGTAATAAAAACTCGAATGAGTATTTAAACGTAATTTCCATCAAAAAAAAATCCGATTTTTTTTGTATTTAAGGGAAATCATTCTTGAGTCACATTTAGTGTACGTAACTACCAATAAAATGCGCACTGCGCAACAGTCTAACAAAGCGGGAAAAGCCCATTAACTATCATTATAGAGTACATTAAAAGTAATTTCAAATCAATATTTGTGAAAGTAAACAAAACAATGGCTAAGTACAAATTGCTGCTAAAAACACGGGAGTCGAACGAAAAGAGATGTTTCAAAAATTCCTTATTCAACATCGTTCTAAATATTATTAGCTATCGTTTGGCCTTTATATCAAACCGATAGATGTTATGGTTGGCGAGAAATTGACAAAATCCTGATATTTTTTTCGTTTAAAAAATATTTTTTTTCCAGGAAATCCAGTAAACCTTTTCGGTAATTTTTTTGGCCCGTGCACATCCTTGGGACGTCCTTAACATATTTGCAAAGACCCGAACACCCAATTTGGTATGGTTCAGGAGGAGTTGATGTTCAAAGCTCGAAAAGACAGGCCTGAAATTTCTAATATATAAACGCAATTTCTCCCAATAGAAATTACCGTAAAAAGGAACTGCAGCAGAGATACATCAAACGCGTGATCTACAAAGACGGAGACGGAATTAATTAACTTCAGAGTTTCGCAAAATTAAATGGGTTACTTTTTGATGGTTAGAATTTTGTTGGCTAGCTATAAAATGTCATCATCAACATTACTAGAGAAAAACGTAGACATATGAAGGTTGAAACTTTCATTTGGGGAATGATTGTCAATAATGGCGTCAGTCACCTCTGTAACTTAGTCCAGTGGTTCTCAACAACGGTGGAATGATTGTTAATAATGGTGTCAGCCACCTTGGTAACTTAGTCCAGTGGTTCTCAACAGCATTGGGACGATTGTTGATAATGGTGTCAGCCACCTCTGTAACTTAGTCCAGTGGTTCTCAACAACGGGGGAATGATTGTTAATAATGGTGTCAGCCAACTTTGTAACTAAGTCCAGTGGTTCTCAAAAGCATTGGAACGATTGTTGATAATGGTGTCAGCCACCTCTGTAACTTAGTCCAGTGATCCTCAACAGCTGTGGAATGATTGATAATAATGGCGTAAAGCCACCTCTGTACAGTGGTTCTCAACAGTGGTGGAACGATTTTTAATAATTCTGTCAGCCACCTCTGTAACTTTGTCCAGTGGTTCTCAACATTTGTAAAAACTCATTTCAACCAATGTTTATTAACAACCTGAACTAAAAAAATATCTCCAAACCAATGAAAAAATAAATAATTTAAAAAAAACAACAAAAAAGCATGTGGCTATTTTCAGCCTTGTTTGTCAACAGACGTCACAGTTTTAACGGCCTTGTGGGATATTTACAGCTCGGCCCCGATTTGGAGATATATAATTCATAGTTTATTTACCGCTGTGGTTGGTCGACGGGGAAAAAATGAGTTCTTTCATAACAAGTTTGAATTATAAAACTTAAATAATCTCAAAAGAAAATAAAACGGTCGT
The DNA here is from genome assembly GCA_944989445.1 of Ampullaceana balthica. NCBI lineage: Eukaryota > Metazoa > Mollusca > Gastropoda > Lymnaeidae > Ampullaceana > Ampullaceana balthica. The sequence goes on along the minus strand of CALYLW010000152.1, from coordinate 510,134 downwards.
GAAAACAACAAAAATTATTTGTTGACACTCGGCTAATGACGTTTCCTATTATCTCGCTTTTTTTTGTTTTTTGTTTGTTTGTTTGTGTGAAAACAAGGAAGTGGTCTGCATATTAGAAATTTAAAAAAATGTCGAAATAAAATTCTTTATAAATTTTTTAAAATCCGGCCGTCTGAAGGAGACGAATATTTTGGTTTTGTTTGAATAAAAAGTCACATGACCTGGGTTTCGTCATGAATTTGTAGCAGTAATGAGTAAATTAAATGATGCTAATTAATCAGATTACAAGAGAATCATGTAATCGTTTTTTTATTTTGTTTCAAATGATGATCCGATTCACCATTAAATATGTTTAATTATGTTATTTACAAACAAAAAATGTAAAGTTAAAAGCATGGATGACGCAATGATATAATTTCTTGTTACTGAACGAAGATCAATATTAAAGAGCAGCATGTTTAAAGAGAATAGGCCTTGTTATAAATTATAATATGGCGGAAATCTATTAATAGAAATATTGGGGCTATACATATTATCTGTTAAAGGACAAATTTCATAAAAAATTATACATATCTTTTAAAGGACACATTTCATAAAAATGTAATAAAAGATACGAGTCAATATGTAAATGTATGTATGTAGAGAAGGGTGTATCTTATCAGCTATTTATTGATTCGTCGTTAATTTAAGACAGCTTATTGGACTTGAAAAAGGAACATAGTTTCGTAATTTTACTATGCTAACAATTTTGAGAACATAGTGATTCGACAGTGTTTATGCTTCAAAACATTGTTTCGCTAAAATGTAATCTAAAAATAGAGCATTACTCATTGAGCTATGACGTTTTCCGGTTTTAGAAATGACAAAGCCTATAGAAAAAAAAAGCCCACTATCTTCCTCCCGTCTAAATAATTAAAAGCAGCTAACAAAAACTATGTAGTAGGCAAGCTTTATCAATACAAATGCTAAACAAAATTATGGACCATTATTTTAAGGGTTGAAAAAAACAAACAACAACGTTGATAAGCTATGACACATCAACATTTGTAAATGATCCATATTTTTACGGTAAAGATACATCGAAAAAAAATATGGAATCTAAACAATTCGGAACTTATCTGAAGAAAAATTAGGATGCGAACAACAAAACCACCTACGCAACAAGGGACATAAACAAGTACGAGATGAGCGGGTGGGGGGGGGGAAGGCTAATCTGATTCCAGACATGAAAAAGAAACAAAATCAGACACCGAAGGCAGACATTTATTGCCCACCGAAGATAGGTGTCATCGTCCGGTGGAGACAAAATCACATCGTCGACTGTCTGCAGAGCCGAAACGCGGTAATACCGGAAGCTCTGTTACCAGGGAGAATCTCGCGAGATTGTGCATCACGGTGACAGCTGCAGGGAGACAAATCTGAAAGGTGGCTCGCAGGATTCAGCTTTCCTGCATTTTGTGAGGTTTAACCGTTGGGATAATGAGGTCTTTCGGCATCGATTTTGAGGGTGGATCTGGACGTGTTTGGTGGGTAAATCAATGCCACGGGGATACATAAGCTGTCCCGTAATACGAATAGGCTTCATAATGGAGATACAAAGTCAGCCGAGGTGTTTTTTTGGGAGTTAATGTAAAAACAAAGTGTTTGGGGGCGGTGTTTTTTTCTTGATTATCTAGATTTTAAATTATTTTTTTTTGGGGGGGGGGTATTTGATGTTGCAACAAAGAAAAATCGACATAAATAATCTATTCAACTGAATCGTTTTAACACATAAAATAGCATACAGACTGCAATGGCTTGGATCTCCAAGTTCTTTTTACATCCAGAAGAATTAGTTTTAAAAAAAAATTGTTTATTGTGTCTATTTTTTTGATAGTTAAAAGCACCTCAATATATTTCAGTAGAAAATAGATTTCTAGAACAAAGAAATCTTCAGCGCCTTATTTGCTAGAGAAATAACACAACTTTTGCTTGCTATATCAAAAGGTCTATACTAAGAGCAGGGGCGGATTAAGACTGCACGGGGCCCCTGGCTGCAATTCAAACTGTGGCCCTATCCAGCCAGTGTACCTTTAGATAAAATAATTGCTAGCAGCTAATATAAGTCTGTAACTTGTAAATATTCATCCAAAATGATTATTCATGAAAAAACCGAATTCGAAGAAATAACTTTTTGCCGGTATTCTAAAATTGAGTGTAAAAGACAATTTATAAAATTAAAAAACACATGGAAAAAAAATTACACCACACCCGGGGATCGAACGCGCCACCTCTTTCACCACAAGCCTTAGTACTTCACACTCGGCCACGAGAGCTCATTTAGGGTTGTCAATTTAAAACATATATATAATATTCTTTTATAATTTCTGTTATTGAGCATATCAAATCAGGTTTTTTGACTGCTAAGACTATCGTGTGGGAAAAGAGATCATTTTAATAGATGAGATTTTATTAATTTATCATATTTTCAGCAATTCATGTATACATTTGTCCACATTTATTATAAAGTATGCTAAGTTTGGGGGCCCTAATTCATCGGGGGCCCCTGGCTTTAGTCCGTTCAGCCCCCCCCCCTTAATCCGCCATAGACTAAGAGCTGCAAATGACTTCTTCAGGAAAACAAAATGACTTGTACAAATCAATTAGAGCAGTAACAATATTTGTAAGCATTGAAAATGACGTTAATAAAGTGGCAACGCCCATCACAGCTAAACCTTAGAAGTTACAAGTCTTGCAGCCACGCATGTTTTAAAAGTGATTGATACACGCAAACATATGCACGAAGTGTCCCCAAATATAATGATTTTTTTAAAGTCCGTGCATAATTTGTGGCCATAGAGAAAGGTTTGATAATCAGAGCCCTCTTTAATCGCCTCACGTCATGGGCGGCACGGGGTGGGGATGGAGTGGAGAGTAGGTCAAGCTCTCAAGGCCCGACGCCTGGGGGGCCCCTGGGGGACCCCGAGATAGGAAATACTTGAATGAATAAATCCCACACTTTCACGTCTCAGGCCCCGCACATATGACACTCGCCCAAGGCCCTGAACACTGCTATAGCGTAATTCCTTAACCCCAATTGATGCTAATAAAACTTCGTTTTTTTATATTTTTTTTAAAATTTTATTTATTTATTTTTTTAAATATATTTTTTTTTAAAAACGAAGTTTTATTAGCATCAATTGGGGGTTGAGAAATTACGCTTTAGCGTAATTTCTCAACCCCAATTGATGCTAATAAAACTTCGTTTTTAAAAAAAAATGCTTTATACATCTGTATCTTTGTAAGTGCCTCCATTAGAAGATTCGAATACAATTCTTGAACCAGAGCGCGATTTCCCAACCTCATTCACATTCAACTATAGGAAAGTAAGAGAAGAGTGAGAGATTGGTTCATTCACGCAGTTGTTCTTTAAACAATCAAGAATAGAGTGAGAGATGGGTTCATTCACGCCGGTGTTCTTTAAACAATCAAGAATAGAGTGAGAGATGGGTTCATTCACGCAGTTGTTCTTTAAACAGTCAAGAATAGAGTGAGAGATGAGTTCATTCACGCTGGTGTTCTTTAAACAGTCAAGAATAGAGTAAGAGATGGGTTCATTCACGCAGTTGTTCTTTAAACAGTCAAGAATAGAGTGAGAGATGGGTTCATTCACGCCGGTGTTCTTTAAACAATCAAGAATAGAGTGAGAGATGGGTTCATTCACACAGTTGTTCTTTAAACAGTCAAGAATAGAGTGAGAGATGGGTTCATTCACGCCGGTGTTCTTTAAACAATCAAGAATAGAGTGAGAGATTGGTTCATTCACGCAGTTGTTCTTTAAACAGTCAAGAATAGAGTGAGAGATGGGTTCATTCACACAGTTGTTCTTTAAACAATCAAGAATAGAGTGAGAGATGGGTTCATTCACGCCGGTGTTCTTTAAACAATCAAGAATAGAGTGAGAGATTGGTTCATTCACACAGTTGTTCTTTAAACAATCAAGAATAGAGTGAGAGATGGGTTCATTCACGCCGGTGTTCTTTAAACAATCAAGAATAGAGTGAGAGATGGGTTCATTCACGCTGGTGTTCTTTAAACAATCAAGAATAGAGTGAGAGATTGGTTCATTCACACAGTTGTTCTTTAAACAGTCAAGAATAGAGTGAGAGATGGGTTCATTCACGCTGGTGTTCTTTAAACAATAAAGAATAGAGTGAGAGATGGTTCATTCACGCAGTTGTTCTTTAAACAGTCAAGAATAGAGTGAGAGATGGGTTCATTCACGCAGTTGTTCTTTAAACAGTCAAGAATAGAGTGAGAGATTGGTTCATTCACACAGTTGTTCTTTAAACAATCAAGAATAGAGTGAGAGATGGGTTCATTCACGCAGTTGTTCTTTAAACAATCAAGAATAGAGTGAGAGATGGTTCATTCACGCAGTTGTTCTTTAAACAATCAAGAATAGAGTGAGAGATGGGTTCATTCATGCAGTTGTTCTTTAAACAATCAAGAATAGAGTGAGAGATGGGTTCATTCACGCTGGTGTTCTTTAAACAATCAAGAATAGAGTGAGAGATGGGTTCATTCACGCAGTTGTTCTTTAAACAGTCAAGAATAGAGTGAGAGATTGGTTCATTCACGCAGTTGTTCTTTAAACAATCAAGAATAGAGTGAAAGATGGGTTCATTCACACAGTTGTTCTTTAAACAGTCAAGAATAGAGTGAGAGATTGGTTCATTCACGCTGGTGTTCTTTAAACAATCAAGAATAGAGTGAGAGATGGGTTCATTCACGCAGTTGTTCTTTAAACAGTCAAGAATAGAGTGAGAGATGGGTTCATTCACGCTGGTGTTCTTTAAACAGTCAAGAATAGAGTGAGAGATGGGTTCATTCACGCTCGTGTTCTTTAAACAGTCAAGAATAGAGTGAGAGATGGGTTCATTCACGCTGGTGTTCTTTAAACAGTCAAGAATAGAGTGAGAGATGGGTTCATTCACGCAGTTGTTCTTTAAACAATCAAGAATAGAGTGAAAGATGGGTTCATTCACACAGTTGTTCTTTAAACAGTCAAGAATAGAGTGAGAGATTGGTTCATTCACGCTGGTGTTCTTTAAACAATCAAGAATAGAGTGAGAGATGGGTTCATTCACGCAGTTGTTCTTTAAACAGTCAAGAATAGAGTGAGAGATGGTTCATTCACGCTGGTGTTCTTTAAACAATCAAGAATAGAGTGAGAGATGGGTTAATTCACACAGTTGTTCTTTAAACAGTCAAGAATAGAGTGAGAGATGGTTCATTCACGCTGGTGTTCTTTAAACAATCAAGAATAGAGTGAGAGATGGGTTCATTCACACGGTTGTTCTTTAAACAGTCAAGAATAGAGTGAGAGATGGTTCATTCACGCTGGTGTTCTTTAAACAGTCAAGAATAGAGTGAGAGATGGTTCATTCACGCTGGTGTTCTTTAAACAATCAAGAATAGAGTGAGAGATGGGTTCATTCACACAGTTGTTCTTTAAACAGTCAAGAATAGAGTGAGAGATGGTTCATTCACGCTGGTGTTCTTTAAACAGTCAAGAATAGAGTGAGAGATGGGTTCATTCACACAGTTGTTCTTTAAACAGTCAAGAATAGAGTGAGAGATGGTTCATTCACGCTGGTGTTCTTTAAACAGTCAAGAATAGAGTGAGAGATGGTTCATTCACGCTGGTGTTCTTTAAACAGTCAAGAATAGAGTGAGAGATGGGTTCATTCACACAGTTGTTCTTTAAACAGTCAAGAATAGAGTGAGAGATGGTTCATTCACGCTGGTGTTCTTTAAACAGTCAAGAATAGAGTGAGAGATGGTTCATTCACGCTGGTGTTCTTTAAACAGTCAAGAATAGAGTGAGAGATGGGTTCATTCACGCAGTTGTTCTTTAAACAGTCAAGAATAGAGTGAGAGATGGTTCATTCACGCTGGTGTTCTTTAAACAATCAAGAATAGAGTGAGAGATGGGTTCATTCACACAGTTGTTCTTTAAACAGTCAAGAATAGAGTGAGAGATGGTTCATTCACGCTGGTGTTCTTTAAACAATCAATTATAGAATGAGAGATGGGTTCATTCACGCAGTTGTTCTTTAAACAATCAAGAATAGAGTGAGAGATGGGTTCATTCACGCTGGTTTTCTTTAAACAATCAAGAATAGAATGAGAGATGGGTTCATTCACGCAGTTGTTCTTTAAACAGTCAAGTTTCAAGTTGGCTTTGCGAGAATTTCAAATTTAAAAAAAAAGATGACAAACACTGAAAAGTACTTAATCGTTTTAAACAATTTCTTACGCTAAAATTTATTTACGTTTAATCTACATTTAATTTATCAAATATAACGACAGTAACATCCATTATTTGAGTGGTATTCGTATTTTACTCACAATAAAGTAAAAACATTACCATTATTGTTCAAATACTTTGAACTATGAAAATTAGATAAAGTAAAAAAAGAAACAACACCTAAATACTGGATTACATGAACTTTAAGCACTAAAATAAATGATTAAAACTTGAACTTTGAACTTTCACCATTTACACACATGCTAACAAAAATGTATTAATAAAAATACGCGTAAAAACCCTAAAACATATCAATAAAATAATATTCCAACCAATCAGGAGTTTAGAAAAGCCACCAACGGATTAACGGAGAGTTAACATCAGATACAAGGTCACGTGATAAGTCTCTGTCCAATCAAGACAGCTCTAACAAAGTTTTCATCAAATATCACAAGCATTCCCATTTTAAAAAAAAATCTCATTAAAAGTGTAAAAAACAATGTATAAACAAAAGTTCACAATCTTCTTCCTCCGTCGCTGAAATGTTTTCAACAACGTGAAGCTCTCGTTGAGAAACTAACGATTTTAGGGGGGCAATGCACGGATTCCTCTGTTATATTGGATAGAGGTAAAAAATCGGCCCCCTGTGGAAATGGGGGATAAAAACACAAGCAAACAGGGAAATATTTGCGGAAGGAAATTGCTTGGGTCATCGCTCAAGATTCAGTGTGGAGATCTCCTTGAGTATGTCCAGTTCTTAAATGCGATTGGTCAGCCGGGAGGGAAATAACACGCAAAGATTTACGGGTATATAATCCGAGAGCAGAAATAAAGAAGAAGACGAAGGAGAAAAATAATCTTTCTGATAACCCGCTTTCATCGTTTCAAGTCAGCTCTATAGCCATATAGACAGGGTGAAAAATTAACACTCTCGCTAGCGTTTAATTGTACCTTGTGTTGTTAGTACAAACGCTTTTTAGTGCAGTAGTGTCAATGATTAAAAATATCAATCTGTAAAAGGCGGATCACGCAAAGAGAATGACAGCCCACAGGGCAGCAAAGATGGTCTGTAGCCAGAAACCAAGAGGCAGAAGTATTACGGGCTGACCAAGGATTTGATGGATGTACGAGGTTAAAAAGGAAGTAAGGGACCATCCATAAAGTACGTCACGCTATTTTTGAATTTTTTTACCCCGACCCCTTACCTTTGTCACAAATGGTCACAAATCTTGGACCCCCCCCCCAAAAGTACGTCACACTTTGACAAAAATGTCTTTTTTAATTAACAAAATAATTAAAATTTAATATAAAACACCGTGACATCACACAGGGCCGGACCCCCCCCCTTCCCCTGACACAAACTATCACACTTTCTTACACCCCGTCCCCCTCTGGAGCGTGACGTACTTTATGGACGGCCCCCAAAACAAATGCGGGGGCTGTAGTACCACGAATGATGATTCGGTCTGGTACTTTTGGTATAAGATACGTGTTGCATAATTGTTGATCAGCTGGGATCGTAATATGTTACCATCTGCTCGTCAGGGTATTTGCAGAGGGCCACAATCAATGTTGCTTCATCTGGCTGCAATAAACTCTGAATTTTTGTATGAGTGTGAAAAATGCTTCCTGCATTTGCAGTCGTGGAAGATACATTTTTTAATGGTTTCAATTGTGAACTTTCTAGAGTGGTAAGGCATCGCTCTTCAGCAGTTTCATTTTTATTAAAGATTTCTCCACAGCGGTTTCAGAGTTCGTCAGACGGTTTTCCGCTCTAAACAATAACCTATTTGTTCATATTTGGATCATAGCATCTGCGCAGAATGCGATATTTGTTTCGAAGCTATTTTAAGTAGAGTGGTCATTAAATTAAGTTTCTATGTTCTCGATTAATTTTGTCTTGATATAAGCCACATGTAAGTTTTGGCACAGAAATATATCTTTAGGTATTATTCACAACACTTCTTGATCTATTGGTACATGTTTAAAAACAAAAAGAAAATTTGAGGCCGCTTCTGGTATTGATTTCTGTTTAATTTCATTACGTTACTTGTCTAGCCTTCTGTATCATTCAACGATCTGGGAAACTGCTACCTCATTTCCAAGCTTTCGTGGCTCAACATCAGGTTGTTTTAAACATGACCCACTCCACATTTTAATCCTCACGGCCGGAAGTCTGGTTAGATCTGGTCTGCTGAGTGGAATGTTGTGAGCTTTGTAGCGCAACGTCCGTGTCCATTGATTACATGTATACAGATCTTTTCGTTATAAAAAATTAAGTTACTGATTCATTGTAAAGAAAAACCAACGTCACTTCTAAAATACACACAGACCCTAACAAAGAAATTAGCAAACCATGAGAAACAAAAAACAGAAGTCCAATACTTTGAATACTAGCAGAGGCGTCAATAGAGGGTTGCGGGTGGGGGTGCGGACCGCATCGGGGGACTACATCACAAGGGGTGACACCAAAGCGCAAAATTCTGTATGTTTCCATTATGTGGCACTGGCAGACTTGGAGGAAGTGTATGTAGTAACTCATGAGTGGTGACACCATGAGCTACCGCACTAGGTGACACCAACCCTATATAGTGACGCCTCTGATTACTAGCAATTTTAACTGGCATGTTCCTAGAAAGAAACCAAAAAAAAATTTAGATAGAAAAATTACAAACCTTTTATAAGAGTTTCAGAATTCATTTGTGTGTAGTTTTTGTTGTTGTTGTGCATTTCACTATATTCATTGCGTATTAAAAATCCGGTCCTATGACAATCTTTGAATTAGTTCTGAAACTCAAACATTTCAAGCCATTTTTTACTTTGAAACACGTAATCTGTACGGACTGCATCTGCGTTTTAAATCTATTTATTTTAAAGTCATTATTTTTTTAGAAAATGTATCTTTTGCAAAAAATAATAATATATAACAAAATCGTTTTAAGTAAGATTGAATTAGTGAAAAAGTAAAGGGAACAAAAATCAATTTTTCCATCAGGGCATGTCCGGGTATTTAAAACGAGAATAACGACTTCCGGTTATACAGATTGCCAAAGATTTTTTTCTGGCCTTCAATGATAAATAAATTTAAGAGGAAAAAAACTCCTACAGTAACTCCCAGTTAGGTATAACGATTGTTTTATGTTGCTTGAAAATAATAACAGTACTCCAGCATTAAAAGTTGCTAAAAAGTTCTTTTTACTTGTAAAACATTGTACCATGAAAGATAAAAACCAAGCTGTTGATGAAAAACTCTTACTCAAAACTTCAAAGTCTTTAAGAAAAAAAAATTGCCAATACCGAAATCTCATCTCTCAATTTATCTCCCACCCAGTTATCCCCTCCCCCAACAGTCTTTACGCCAGCCTCCTACTACTGGTTTAACGAGAAATGGCTGGAAGGTTCAAGGAGAGCGATTGATCAAATATTTATGAGGGGGGAGAGTTGAAATCTTCTTGCGGGAATGAGCCAGTGCGGGTCTGTGAAACAGTTCAGTTCTAAAGGGCAAGTCGTAATGGACCAATTCTGATGGTTCAATCTTCACAGGTGATTTCTTTCACTCGAGTTTACAAAATCAATCCCGTCCAATAATGGCTTGACTTGAGTGGAGATGATGCCAAAATGGCTTCGTTTTTGGGAAGCAAGTGACTAGGAACTGGATTAGGAACTGTCATCATTTTTTTTAAAAAACTTTCGTTGGCTCTGTATCAGTTTTGCCATGGATAACTGCTGGCTTTAACGTTTGCAATCGTATGTGTGTATGTTCGTGTGTTAAAAGGGTGTTTCCACAGGCACCACAAGGGACAATCTCTACCATTAGGAAAGAACACGGGTTGATAGGTAGTTGACCCCAGGATGTAATGGTGTTAGGCTTAGAGCAACAGAATATAATATTTAGAGACAACGCGAGGCAACTGCTTTTAAATCAAATGCCATTTTAATTGTACAGGATCGCCATTTGATGATTCCCAAAAGTCTACCGTCAGTGGCACGATAGACACACATGTTGCTTTGAAATTTTTATGTACTTTTGAAAAGAAAAACGAGGCTCTAGGAGGCAGTTACCACATTGCCAGTCAAGATGAAGGCCAGAGTTATAATTACATTTTACATTCAAGTTCTTGGGTACTAAAGACTGCATCAATAAAATCAGATAATTGCGGGCTCCTCACTTTTTATTTTATATGTATTTAAAGTAAAGAGGCTAAAGAAATCCTCTAACTCAAGTTTGAAGTGTTTCATGACGGCTATGCTCTCTATTGCCATTTGGATGCATGTGCCAGAAAAAAATATGACAACTTTAAATTAACCATCTAAGTTGAACGTTAATGCTTCTTTTGCGTGTTAATGTAGAATCTTAAAAGACAGAAGAAGAAAAAAAACGGTCGTAACCAGTGCTGCCAGCGCTAGGTTTTTGCAACCTAGATCTATGTTTTTTTCAACCTTGTCTAGGTTTCTAGTTTTTTCTTTCTAAAATAGCCATAATCTAGGTTTTTCTTTTAAAAAGTAAATAAATGATATTTTAGTACAAAAATTAATAAATATGTGCAAATAATATCCTAAATAAATTCGATTTTTCAAAAATAAAACTAAACATTAGGTGGCAGCAGATTTTTCGCCCGCTCTGTCATGTTATATTATGATATATATAGCTCTAGCCCACTGAATTCGAAAGATGGTGCTGCTGCGGTGCCATCAGTCTAAAGAAATCAGGTACAAAGTAAACCAGCTTGAATGAGCCAAAATATTCAATTTGATTAGACCTCATCACAAACTTAACAGCCCTACCATTATCTTCTGCCTGCGTTGAGAGAATATTCTCGCAAGTATTTATGATATAGTATAAACTAGGGCTGCGGAAATTATCGATTAATTTCTCGACTAATCGTTAAATATTTTATCGATTAAATATCGATTAAAGAATTTTAATTGATAAAAATTCGATTAAAATTTAAGAAAATATTTATAATATTTTTTAAAAATTTTAGTAATAAATAATAAATTATTAATAATTAATAATAATTTATATATATTTTTTACGTAAAAACATCTCCCGCGTAATATTAAAATTTAATTTATTATTTTATTTTGACCGGCACTCGTCAACTAAAAAATGGCTGACAGCCAGAGCCGTCTTTACACCGTTTTAGGCCCCTGGGCAGAGAAATAGTCTTGGCCCTTCCCCCGCAGGAATAAAAAATGAATATACATCATATATATAAATAAACATATTCCCATGGGGCCATATGCTCGTGGGCCCAATGAGCCTATGCGTTAAGACGGCCCTGCTGACAGCATCAGCGCAGTTACATTTAAACATATAACTAGAAAGTTGAGCAAATATGTTGTTTTTAAGCTAACTGCGGATGGAAAAGTCGAAGATGGTGAAAACGTTTACTGTGTCCACTGCCATAAAGAATTCTCTTTTAAAGGGTCAAATACATCGTTAACCTTCAGCACAAATCAAGTATCAACACATTGTCATGAAATTTAGTTCAAAATATTCTTGATTTTCAATGTCCGTGAGAAATGTTCAGTTTAATGACGTCATAAATTTCTATTTTTGGTTTTAATCGAAATTATCGAGAAATTAATCGATAATTTTTCAAAAGTTAACGATAAAATTTAAAAAAATCAGATAGACATAGCTATAAAAACACATTTCCTACTCCGTATGCAACAACAAACACATAAAATTATTGTTCTTTCCGTCCGGGATTTGGAAGTGGAATGGGTTACACTAACGATCAAACGAGGAAAACCAAAACTCTATCAACATTTAAAACTCTATCAACATTTAAAACTCTATCAACATTTAAAACTCTATCAACATTTAAAACTCTATCAACATTTAAAACTCTATCAACATTTAAAACTCTATAAACATTTAAAACTCTATCAACATTTAAAACTCTATCAACATTTAAAACTCTATCAACATTTAAAACTCTATCAACATTTAAAACTCTAATAAAAATGCAAGACTAGACATAAACAATGGATAAAAGTAGGACTCAATAATATTCTTTATAAAAGGAGCGTCTGTAATTGATAAAATAAGAATGATGCCTATAATGCTTATAAGATTGCCAATAAGATTTATAAGGAAGATGAAATAAGTGATGAATAAATGCAGATGTAAGTATATTTTACCAATAGTTATGTACAACAGACTAATACCATAAATGACGACACGCATCTAAAAATAAAAAGGGGGGGGGGTTCACACTTTAGTGAGATGTGTGACAAGGGGAGGGAGGTGTTTAAGAGCTGTGACGCCACATCAAAAATGCACACCTTTAAATGAAAGCTTCACTTAAATATTTGAATGCTTACAATAAATTTATTCAATGACGTTTTAAATTAAATGTATCCGCGCGAGTTAGGATATTAGAATGCAGTCTAACACTAAATACATGATTAAATAACGTAAAATTGATGGGAGGGAAGGGGGGGCTTTGTGACGTCATATTTATTTATTTTTAGCGTGTCTAGGTTTTTTATTTCGGATCTAGTTTTTTTTGGACATGTTGCCTAGGTTTTTCCCAAAATTAACACTGGAAGCACCGGTCATACATAACACGTGTTCCCAAAAACCATCAGCAAACAAATCAGTTAATTCCCCTCACCTCGGCTTAGAGTTTTAAAGGAAGAGAGATAAGCTGGTCCTCCTGCAAGATCTTTCGACTCTTTCTCATCCTCCTTCCTGTAGTACTCAAATTAAACATCTACCAATATCAGATTCTGTAACCCGAAAAAATACTCCATTTGTTGTACATAAACCAAGTCTTACTTACTTGTTCCAATTTCTTACCGATTTTTTATGTACTTGTGGATACCACTTGAATGAACCCCATCTCTCTCACTATCTTTGTTTACCATTGAAAGTATCATTGTATACACTAGCAGACCCATCGTGCGTTGCAACGATCTCAGTAAAAAGGAATACATATGTAGATAAAAAATAAATTACTTATAGGGTCAGTGGGCCCATCAGTTTTAACATATGACGTTCGAAAATCTGTTTATTTTCATTACAAATACATAAATATATTTATCTATATTGCTCAATATCGTGTAACATTGAATGGGGAATAAAATATACTAAAAGTTTAGTAAAAACACATTTAGGGCCCCCCAGCCCCGAGGAAATTGACATTAGGAGTTCAGTGCCCTATATTAATTTAATATAGGCTCTTAAGTTTTTATATACTAAGTTTGGTCAAAATCCAGTTATTTTCTCAGTATTTAACAATTAAATTAGAATGTATTTACTTAATATAAGAAAAAAATACATTAGGTGGCCCCCAGGCCCATTTAGTTCAAGATGTACATTTTGAAAACCTGTTTATTTAAATTCAGTTTCATAATGGATATATTTCTCAAGATCGTTAAAAATAGAATGGCAAATAATATCTCAAACATATACGAAAAAAGACATATGGGGCCCCCGGGTCAATCAATGTAAGATGTAAATTTCAACATTCTGTTCATTTTAATTCAGTTTCATCAATGATATATTTCTCAAGATCGTTAAAAATAGAGTGGCAAATAATATCTCATACATATTCGAAAAAAAGACATTTGGGGCCCCCAGCCCTGAACGATTGAATAGTAGACGTCCAGTTCCATTTTTTATTTTAATATGCGCTACCAAGTTTTTATATACAAAGTTTGGTTATGATCTATTCATTTACTCATTAGCTATCACATAAACCAATTTTTATATAGCTCATATAAGCAAAAAAAATGACATTAAGGGCCCCAGGGCCCAATTAGTGCAAGATGTCAAGTTCAAAACACCAGTTTATTTCAATCAATTTCATAGCGGATATATTTCTCTATATTTATCTAGATCTTTAATACTTGAATGGGGGAATAGAATCTTAAACGTTTATGAAAAAAGACATTTTGGGCCCCCAGCCCCGAAGAAATGGACATTAGGAAATAAGTGCCCTATAGTATTTCAATATTGGCTACCAAGTTGTTAAATACAAAGTTTGGTTAAGATCCATCAATTTACCTAATAGCTAACGCTTAAAGTAATTTTTATATAGCTCATATAAGAAAAATCATATAATGGGTCCCCGGCGCCCCATGAGTGTTAAATATTGCAAAAAAAAAGTTGCCAGTTACCATCCCAGGAGAGTATTCAAAAGTCTCCAAAAGTTTCATGGCGATCGGATCAATGGTTTAGTCAGCTATGAAGGACATACATACATACATACATACTTTGATTTTTATATATGTAGAAGACTAGAAATATACCCGCACTCGTAGCGGGAGTGTGCTGACCCTTTTTCCCAGTATTAGTTGCAGGTTATTACTATTTTTATTTGCCAAGTTATATTTCAGATTCATCTATTAGTTAAAATCTTATGGGAAACAGAGATATTCCATTATAAGGAAAAAAATAATAAATTTAATTGACCCATATTTAAGAAAAAAAAGAGAGGGAAAAAAAATTAACAGACACAATTATTTAATTTTTACCATTTTACCGCGTGAGTTGTTTTCACTTAATGCAGTGCCTTTTAACATTACCCTAATATTTAAAAGATATTATATGATTTATTGAATAATGAATATTTTCGACCATAATAACTAAATTTACTATTTCATTCCCACTTGTACTAAATAAACATAACTTATAGGTTTGAAAGAGCTCAACCACCCTCGTCACTCAAAATTTCATATATAATTACGACACTGCATAGTAACACAATTGTAAGTAATACAATATTTGTAATCGCGTCTATGAGATAAAGTACATATGGAACTATCCCTTAAAAGGCAAAGGCTACATAACTCATAGCGCCAATAAACAAAATTATAATTGTACTTTCTAAAATAGTTTTAAAAAAACCGTCGTATTAAAATGCTATCAAGAAAATTTGCACACAATATTTAGATAATAAAAGATTATAGAAAGCTGGCCGCATAAAATGAAGTCTTGTTATACCGTAAATGTACTGGACCACAATAAATTTTCTTTTTGACGTATTCATAGTTGTTTTAACAGGGAAATAATATTTTAACAACACATAAAGCAATTAATTCTAATTTAGAAATACAACACAAGGATAACTTAATACAACCCTCAGATAGACATAAGGATAAAAACACCTTTCTTATTCCGTATGCAAGAACAAACACATACAAGTTTTCCTTCATCCCGTCCGGAATTCGGGCGTGGAATGGGTTGCCTGAAGAAACCAGGAAAACCAATACTTTATCAACATTTAAATCTCTAATAAAAATGCATGACTAAACACAAACCATAGATAAGCGTAGGACGCAATAATCTTCTGTATAGAAGGAGCGTCTGTAAACAGATAGGATAAGATAAGATAAGATAAATTTTCTATGTGGCTAAATTGTACGATTTATATTTACGGTTTTTATGCAATGTGTATAATTTCAAAAAGGAATTCTTTTTTTTTGGTTCCATTTTTCTGATAAGGCATCATATTTTATAAATTATATTCAATACACACACACCAGATTTTGTTTCTGAAAAAAAATAATATCCACATTAAAAAAATATTCAACCGACTGTTAATAAGCACATCTGAAAAATGATTAAAAAGCAACTTTAGAAATGGCCTATGTTGTTCCGACTACAAATAAATGAACATAACATGTTCAATTCGCAATTCATATTAATTAAGCGTTTTCAGGATCACTTTATTAAATTTAGTCAACTTCTGTTAATACGTTCGGTAGCGAAAGTTTATAATATATAATATATGTATAGCTTATGTAAAAAAATTTAAAGTGTAAGTTTATTGACATATAGCGCCAATAAATTAAATTATAAATGTTATATATGAAATGTACTTTCTAAAATACTTGAAAGAAACTAAAGCAGTTGTATTAAAAGGAATTCAAGAAAATGTGCGCGCAGTATTTAGACAATAATAATAAATGGTTATAGAAATATTCTGACTTAATAAAAAGTCTGCTCATAACAACTGGACCAAAAATAACTCTACTTTTGTAATCTATTTATAATTGTTCTAACATCGAAATAATATTTGAATTGTTATATATGTGTCTACATTTACGATTAAAATTTACTGCTTTATGCAATTGGTATAATATCATAAAGGAATGAAATTCTTTTTTGAGTCACTTTCATTGCCCAACAACAGATTTTGTTTCTAAATAATAAAGAAATTATCTTCGACAAATAAAAAACAAAACAAAAACAAATCAAATGTCTGTTAAAAAACGAATGACAATAATTGATTTTAAAAATGGCCTATGTTAATCCAACTACAAAGGAATGAACATAGCAAATTCAATTCGCACAAAAAATAAATAAAATAATTAAGCGTTTTCAGGATCACTCTATTTAGTTTAATCTACTATGTAAATAGGTCCAGTAGCCTAAGTTTATTGTATAAGTGTATAGCTTATGTAAAAGACAATAGCTTTTGTAAAAGACAAACAAAATATAAATATTATATTAATAGGACACAGCTAAATTTAAGATGCGTACACGAAAATGTGCGCACAGTAATCGGCGAAAAAAGATTTTAGAACGCGCACCGCTAAAAATGAAGCCTTGAAAAAAATACTGACACAATTATTACATAGATAGGTTTTTATTAAATGTCGAGTTATGGAACAGAAAATAAGTAAAACAAATTAGCAATTAAATTTAAACATGTAAACAATTAAACCTAATGCATTGTGTGGCAGTTGTAATCAATTAATATGTTTACGTGTCTATAATATATAGAAAGTAATAGTAAAGAAAATGACAATTCTTTGTACTGCACAGCTCAAATTAAGAAGCGTACACGAAAATGTGCGCACCGTAATTTTACAATATGATTATGTATAAACATATTAAATGACCTTAAAATTTTTTGTGCTTATATTTTAATTTTTGAAAAGGCAACGATGTAAAAATAGGATTTGAGGATTTATAATTATTATGAAATACTTTGTGTACATTTCATCAAGTATAAAATTTCGTATTTATCAAAAACGGATAAGTTACTTATGTTAATTATGTATATTGATTCCCGTGGTCTGTATGGATCGTATAGAAATATTAAATTACGTCATTGTTTTATGCTTATATTTTAATTTTTGAAAAGAATCGTACACGAAAATGTGTGCACCGTAATTAGACAATATAATATTTTTTGAATGCGCACCGCTGAAAATAAAGTATTGGGGAAAAAAAACTTCACCAAAAATAACTCGCTTTGAACGGAATTTGAACGTCCGCGTAAAGTTGTTCAATATAGAAATTAGGTTAAATTTTTCATTTTTTGTCTCTGCATTTTCTGATTATTTAATTTACGGCATTCAGGCAAAAGGGACAATTACAAAAACTAACTTAAAACCATCTCCAGGGTAAAAGGAACCGCCCTGCCAAATTTGGTCCCCGTCCGTCATTTGGATTTTCCGTGGCTGTGTAAGGAACAGAGACAGAAAGTTGAAAAGTGAAACATGCCGACAAAGATACAAACAACTGAGCTTTATATATTAGATATGTAACAATTCATGTCCTCTGCTCCCAATCTAGTGCTTAGTCGAAGGTAGCTTTGTTTTAAATGATCTATTTGATTTAAGCCATTATATTCTGAATAGAAGGCGCGTCTGTAATAAATAAGATTGATTACTCTGTTTCAATTAGTAGATTGTTTCTACCTGGTGGTTGTTTCAAATTTATGAAATTTTAGATTACTGACAAACAATACAAAACTCCACGTCTATTGCAGAACTAATCCTCTAATAAAATATATATTTAAAAAAGCATGAAGTAACAAACAACTCTATAGAAATAATACAATTTAAAAAAAAACCTAAAAATTTTGAGATTTAAAAAAATGGTTGCATCGACCGGGAATCGAACCCGGGTCACCCGCGTGGCAGGCGAGTATTCTACCACTAGACCACCGATGCTTCTGATGATGGTGAAAGTAATAAATATCAAATTAGTCAGCAATCGTCTTTGTTGCAATTTTGACAGATTGATGATTGAAAACCTATTAGAAATTCACCCCTCACGCAAACTTGAACCATTTACTTTACCTGTACGATCAACAGTGGAAAATATTTGACGCTTGACTTCTGGTGTTGTTAAGACGTTGAGATAGGTGCAAACCAGGGTCGGCGGTATGGACATTGGAGGGCTCAAGTTTTAAAACTCCTTTACTTTTAATTTTATCAAAGTCAAAGAATTAATCCAACATTGCTGGCATTGCTGCCCCTCACTTTTGATATGCATTGAAAAGTTCTTCTTGATAAAAAGTAAAATATTAAAAAAGCAATCTCTCACGGTAGAGCCAAACTTCGCATAACTCCTCTTGCTCTACTGCTTCTGACAATGTATTGTGATAGTGGCATAACCAGTGCGTTTTTTCTTTTTTTAAAAAAGGTACCAGAACGCATATTTAACAGAACGTAAAAAAGCAGTAAGACCAGACAGTCCAAGTAGTAACATAAAAAACAAAAGTATTTTAGAATAATGGTGCCGTAACAGGCGCGTTCTGCTAGAAAAAAAAACACTGGGCAAAACAAAATCATCGTAGTCCTTCATCATAAAGCGTTTTACCTTAACTTTGAACAACAACTACAAAAATATGTACTTAAAAAACTTTAAATAAGAGAAAGTTAAAGGCACTAAAACCGTAAGTAAACACAAATTATACTACTAGCTTCAAACTTTCACTTCAACGGCCACGTTAGAGATACGAAAAGAAATGATATAACAAATCATTAAATTTGTTTCCCCTTAAATAAGTATATGTGGACTTTCAACCAAACATTTTACTCGAGCCACTTTGAACAATTCCACAATGAGCCAAGTAGCTCATTGTTTGTCCGTTTATTCACACCAGTCAACAAATGTACCTATTTCCCAGTCCGGAAAAAAACACCCTTTCACAATAAAACCACCCAGGATACCCGAAGACTCGAAAACAGTTGATAGCAACGATGGGACGTAAAACTAGTTGACAACTTGATTGACTTGAAGCTTTGTTCTTGTTCCAGTGACCTAGAAATGGATACCGAATGACACGATTAACTTCAAGAATCAATTTAATTCCAAACAGCTATTAATGGAAGCGAGGAACAACAATTGTCACTTTGACTAGTCGATCAAATCATAAAACGGTCTGAAAGTCAAGTAAAATGAGACGATAAGAAGGAAACAGAATGCGAGAGACAGAGTGATATATATATATATAGATATAGATAGATAGATAAATAGATAGATAGATAGTTAGATAGATAGATTGAGATATATATATATATACATATATATATAGATAGATGGATAGATGGATGGATGGATGGATAGATGGATAGATAGATAGATAGATAGATAGATGTATAGATAGATGTATAGATAGATAGATAGATAGATAGATAGATAGATAGATAGATAGATAGATAGATTGAGAGAGAGACGGAGAGAGAGATTGTGTGAAAGAGAGAGAGATTGTGAGAGAGAGAGAAAAATGGTGTATGTGTGTGAGAGAGAGAGAGAGAGAGAGAAAGAGAGAGAGAGAGAGAGAGAGAGAGAGAGAGAGAGAGAGAGACAAACTGTGGAGAGAGAGAGAGATTATACCAATGTGTAAACATGTTAGAATGTTTTAAAGACAAAGTGAGGCTTGTGAGCGAATAAATGATTATAGCGACTGAAGCACTACTGTGATAAAATATAGACGCCATTGATTAGATCGACTGAAGCACTACTGTGATAAAATATAGACGCCATTGATTAGATCGACTGAAGCACTACTGTGATAAAATATAGACGCCATTGATTAGATCGACTGAAGCACTACTGTGATAAAATATAGACGCCATTGATTAGATCGACTGAAGCACTACTGTGATAAAATATAGACGCCATTGATTAGATCGACTGAAGCACTACTGTGATAAAATATAGACGCCATTGATTAGATCGACTGAAGCACTACTGTGATAAAATATAGACCCCATTGATTAACCGAAATAAAGAAGGGAAACAAATTAATGAAAGGCGATAAATCGCAATATTTTGAAAAAAACATAAAAATCCCGATCACAAAGTAAAGAGACGGAACAAAAGAGACCTCATTATATTGAAAGAAAAGGGGAGATCAACAGTGTCACGGATTTGTGGGAGTAGTTACATCCCTTGGACACGAGTCACGTGTCACGTCCAGTGAGGACAACTCTGCCTTTGGGCTAGGTACAAGCTCACATCACTGGCAACATAAAGTTCAGCAAGATCTGCTCTGGCTTGAAATAAAGAATGAACAATAACGCTGACATTTGTTTCTAGTGTGTACTTCATCAGATTATAAAAAAATGAAAACAATTTTCCGGACGATTTTAATAACGTCATTACCATAACGCAAATTCATAGATCAGTAAGCGGTCAGTTATAACTAATAAACAGAAGTTAGAGATTAGAAACGGACGGTGCACATTTTTGCTAATTGTTACCAACCGTACAGTAAGGAAATTTAGATATAGTAGTATATCGTTTTGATCACATTCTCCTTGCCCCCCCCCCACCCCACGTGCCCATTTCGCTACATTCAAATTGTTTTCTGCTTCGATGGGGAAAATAGCGTAAAAGGAACATCAGGCTTCTTAAATTTTATCAAAATTGTTCGCCGAGATACCGTCCCCCCACCCCTTCCTTACATTAGAAACTCTTAACTTTGTCTTCAGATCAACCCCCTTGCTCCTATACCTGATCTCTTTCTACACATTCCATATACTCGTCCTACACAATTTTATTTTTCACAAAGGTATCATAACATTATATATTATTGTATTATATAGTATTACAATGCATATATATTTTTGGCACTTACTTCGTGTCACTCACTACCATCACCTTCGCTCTAGATGTGAGAAGAGAGGGGGCCACTGTGATAACATTCATTCAGGTTATACATGTTCATTTACCTTATCTTATCTGTTACAGACGCTCCTTCTATACAGAAGATTATTGCGTCCTACGCTTATATATGGTTTGTGTTTAGTCCTGCATTTTTATTAGAGATTTAAATTTTGATAAAGTATTGGTTTTCCTGGTTTCTTCAGGCAACCCATTCCACGCCCGAATTCCGGACGGAAAGAACGAAAACTTGTATGTGTTTGTTCTTGCATACGGAATAAGAAAGGTGTTTTTATCCTTATGTCTATCTTATCTTATCTTATCTTATCTATACAGACGCTCCTTCTATGCAGAAGATAGTTGCGTCCACAGACCATGACAGATGATCTGTTGGCAAGTGAAGCAGCGTTCACAGGCCACGGCTTTGTGGGTTCCACGCATTACCCAGCCGCCTAACTATAGTGTTAGGTACCCATTCGGAGCGGGGTGACTCAGGGACGCCCTAGGCCCCGGGAACAAACCCTTGCCTTCACACGGATTCGAACTCGTGACCATCGGTACGACAGTCCAGTGCGCTGCCACTCGACCACCACGTCCCCATATCTGAGGGTTGTATTAAGATATCTTTGTGTTGTATTTCTAGATTAGAACTAATTGCTTTATATATGATTACTACTTTACTCTTGTTTCTTCTATCCTCTAGCAGGGGTCGGGAAATCATGGCTCGCGAGCCATATATGGCTCTTTTGATGGCTGCATATGGCTCGCAGAAAAATGTTCATTATAAATAAAAAATCATTCTTCAGACTTCTTTGATCTAAATAATTATTGTAAAAAATTCATGAAAAAAAATTAATTTAATATAAAAAGAAGAAAAAAAAACCCATCTCGTCATAAGTCAACAACCTTACTAATTATTTTCTATTTTTTGGTGGCTTACGTGATGTAAAACATTCTTGAAAGTTTCGAAGCGGGAAATTTTTTAGAGGTCGCATGTTGGTTGACAAATCAATTCTATCCGATTAGTAATGAGGAGAGCCATACATGATAGAATATATGAAATAATCAAGGTCAGTGGTTAGTAACCTTAGGAGCTAGATTGCTATTTAAAAGAGAGAGATTTTGGAATTCGGGATCAAAGTGATATCAGTGATTTCTATGGAAATGTGGCAAAAATAAATTGTTCAAGTGGGGTTGGTGCATATTTCTTTCGAAAATAGCGGACGATGTGTGCATGTGTAAAAGGGTCCGCACAACAGATTGTCGTCGGATCAGAAAGTAAACTTTCATTTTAATCGTGTTCTAAGCTAACTAATTTTAAAAACGTTTTTGACAAGATGACATGGCTAAAAGAAAGAAAGACCATGAGTATCGTACTTTTCAGCAGGAATGGACGGAGGAATTTGCCTTTATGGAGAGATCGGGTTCTGCAGTGTGTTTAATATGCAGTGATAAAATTACGTCTATGAAACGGTCAAATGTAAAGCGACACTTCGAGACACGCCGTTCTACGCTTGCATTGAAATATCCCGCGGGAGACAGCAGGAAGAAAGCATGTCAAGAATTGTTATCAAGAATGCAAGCTGGTCAGCAGCAAATCCGTGTTTGGACCCAACAAGGTGACTGGAATTCGGCTAGCTTTGCTGGCGCTTTAGCTATTGTAAGAAACGGAAAGTCATTCACAGATGGAGTATGCCAAATCATTCATGCTTAATATTGCCAATGAACTTTTGATGAATTTTACAATAAGGAAAAAATAATTAAACGGATAAAAGAAATGCCTCTGCCGGCAGAGGCGTAACTAGGTTTTTGGCGCCCTTGGCTAATTTATTTTTGGCGCCCCAGATAAATTGACCAGTTTCAGCTTTGCGATTTTTTCATTTGTTAGAAAAAATATTTGAATTTCTCTTATTTTATTTATGACAATAATTACGTAGTCCGACAGTGACAGTCATACAACGTGAATATAAAAAATGCATAAGACATGAAAAATACTAATTTGCAGTTTATCATTTACTAAATAATACCAAAAAATTAATGGATAAAACGGGATATTGTTGCGTTAATACAAAATACAGCAAAACTTGAATTAACGTGTATCATAAATAAAAACAATAGTGTTAATGTGGCTTACTCATTATCTCATACATAACGATATAAACTCACAATTAAAAGTAATTTAGGGAAATTGGCGTATTAGGCGCTGATTAATCAAGGACAATGTTGAAGGGGGGGGGGAGGAACAGCCATAGCAGCTAGAAGGCTTGACAGGAAAGAGAGGCGGTGTCTAATGTTTCGTATGAAAGGAGCCAACTTGCTTTGGACATCCTTTCTTTCATCAGAGACCGCCTCTCTTTCCTGTCAAGCCTACTAGCCGGTATTGCTGTTCCGCCTACCTCTCAATATCTACATTGTCCTTGATTAATCGGCTCCTATTACACCATTTTCCCTAACTCAAAACCCCCCTAAGTTGATTTTTTTCTGGTCCTAATGAGTTCGACTTAGAGATGTCCAACTGTTTTTATTTAAATACAAATTAAAAAATTTTTTTAGTGGCGCCCTTTTTCGCTGGCGCCCTTGGCAAATGCCCCGATGCCAAACCATTGTTGCGCCTCTGTCTGTCGGCAAGAACTGTTCACGATCGTAGCATCATGATGTCAAATCAAATTGAGGACATGCAAGTGAAGGACATAAATGCGGCACCGTTTTTCTTTCTCGCTTTGGATGAGTCAACAGACATAAGTAATTTATCCCAGTTCAGCGTGGTTGCAAGTTATGTTGTCGGTGAAACATTACATGAGGAAAGTCTTGCTGTTTTGTCTATGAAGGGCACAACAAGAGGGCAGGATTTATTCGAGTCCTTCACTGAGTTCGCTAATGAAAAAAATCTACCGATGGATAAACTTGTTTCGGTGTGCACTGATGGTGCTCCGTGCATGGTCGGGAAAAACAGAGAATTTGTCGCTCTTCTTTGTGAGCATGAAAACAGACGCATCCTAAGCTTTCATTGCATCCTAAATCAGGAGGCGCTTTGTGCTCAGATGTGTGTCGAGCAGCTTGGTGAGATGATGTCGCTGGTGGTTCGGGTAGTCAAATTTATTGTTGCCCGAGCATTCAATGATCGCCCGTTTAAAACACTGCTTGATGAGGTTGGGAATAATTATCCTGGTCTGCTTTTGCAGAGCAACGTGCGTTGGTTGTCAAGGGGAAAAGTGCTCAGCAGATTTACGGCTTGTCTGAGCGAAATCAGGACTTTTCTTGAAATGAAGAATGTCGAGCATCCCGATTTAACTGACAATGAATGGCTCCTGAAGTTTTATTATCTCGTAGACATGACTGAACATCTAAATCAGCTCAATGTGAAAATGCAAGGCGTTGGAAATACAATATTGTCCCTGCAACAAGCAGTGTTTGCATTTGAAAACAAGCTAGAGGTCTTCATCGCTGACACTGAAACATATCGTTTATTAAACTTTGAAAAACTGGGAGAGTTCAAAGATATGTGCACATCAAGTGACCCTGCTCAACATCTTAATATTTAGCAGCTAGCTGGCTTCACGTCCAATCTCCTGCAGTAATTTAAAACGCGGTTTGGAGAATTTCGCGAGCACGCCCGTCTTTTTAAGTTCATCACCCATCCACACGAGTGTGCAGTGGACAGTACTGACCTGAGTTGCATCACAGGAGTCTTCATCAGAGATTTTGAGCTCCAAGCGGCTGACATGAAGGCCTCAGACATGTGGATGAATAAGTTCAAGTCACTGAATGAAGATTTGGAAAGACTTGCACGGCAGCAAGCAGAGTTGGCGAGCCAACACAAATGGTCAGAAATGAAAAAAACTTCAACACGCAGACCAGCTGATTGTCAAAACTTGGAACGCGCTACCCGTCACATACCACACACTGCAGCGTGTGAGTATTGCTGTACTTAAAATGTTTGGCTCTCCGTATGCATGCGAGCAGTCTTTCTCACATCTAAAGAACATCAAGACCAACCACCGATCACGTTTAACGGATGGAAGTCTCAACGCCTGCATTAACCTCATCACGCATCAACCAGACTACAAAGCCATAAGTAAATCCATGCAGCACCATAAGTCGCATTAATGGTAAGTAATAATCACTATTGATTAGTTTAGCAACAGCATGACAGTGTTATTAAAAAGATTGCAGAGCATAATTATTGTGCTTTTAGTGTTGAAATTACACAAAATGCACACATTTACTTGAATTTTTAGTTTTAAGATATATGTATGGCTCTCACAGATGTACGTTTCGAAATATGTGGTTTATGGCTCTCTCAGACAAAAAGCTTCCCGACCCCTGCTCTAGTGTAAGGTTTAATGATTTAACTAATGGTGTAATTCTTGTCAGTTTTGAATATTCTCCAGTAATGAATCTGACAGCTCTTTTTTAAATATGTTCTAGTTTATCAATGTTCTCTTTGGGGGATGGGTCCCATACAGAAGATGCATATTCTAATACAGGTCTCACCAAAGTGAGGTTGCATTTAAGTTTTATATTTCTGTTACATTTGTGAAAGTTTCTTTTCATTTCTTGGGCTTACATCCTCAAACATCGTCATTTATTATTAACTAGGGGTTGTAGGGCACCTACGGCGCCCATTTTTTTCAAAAGCCCAAGTAACTTATCCTTGTTTGATAAATAAGAAATATTAAACTTCCTGACATGTACACAAAGTATTTTATAATTGTTTGGGTAATTGACGTCATATAATATTTTACGGCGAGAAACACCACCCGCTCTGCTAATCTCGAAGCCAAAATGATACCTTTCTTTTTTAACTGCTATGGACTGTTGTATTATGTCCCTCAACGTTACGGAATGAGACAGAATGAGTGACCTGGGCTTTTATATTATTTACCAGCGTATCACCCATAAAAAATGACGGAAGTTTTCAAAATAAATACACATCAGATTAAAAAATAACCTAATACAGAACTTTCATTTATTTTATTTATTTTTTATTTGATTCATTTATTATGATATTGAACAATTTTATGCGGAACGTTCGAAAAGAGTTATATTTGGTGCAGTAATTTTTTGGTGCGCACTATTGAACAAATCAGCTTTACATCCAAGAAGCATTACGGGAATTATGTATTTTGATGATTGATTTAACAACCAATAATGATTATGACAGATGTGCTAGAAGACCATATCGGAGCGGTCAGCATCGGAGGGAGAAGTATAACCAACCTACGCTTCGCCGATGATATAGACGGCCTAGCTGGTAGCGAGGACGAACTAAAAGAATTCACTGCAAAGCTAGAGAAAACAGCAAAGGCGTACGGCATGGAAATCAATGCAGAAAAGTCCAAGGTCATGGCAAATAGAAAATTCACAAGTGAGATTCGGATAAACGGGCAAAAACTCGAAGAGGTCTCCACCTTTAAATATCTAGGGGCCATAATATCCGACGAAGGCTCAAAGCCAGAAATTATTGCCAGAGTGGCCCAAACAATAGGCAGCATTGAGTAAACTAAAACACATCTAGGAAAGTAAGAAACTCTCCCTGGGATCAAAGATCCGACTAATGCGCTCTCTGGCGATGTCTGTCTTCTTGTATGGTTGTGAGGCTTGGACGCTCACTGCAGACCTCCAAAGAAGAATCAATGCGCTAGAGATGAGATGTTTCAGAAACATATTGAACATCTCCTACACAGCGCACATCACAAACGAAGCGGTCCGCAACACAATAAGTACTGTCATTGGACCCTACGAGGACCTCCTCACCTCCATTAAGAAGAGGAAACTACGATTGTACGGACACGTGACAAGAACTGGAGGTCTCTCAAAGACTATATTGCAAGGCAAAGTCCAAGGAGGAGGGAAAAGAGGCAGACAAAAGAAGAGATTGGAGTACGATATCAAAGAGTGGACCGTCCTGTCATTCAGCGACTCTCAAAGGGCAGCACATGACCGGGACAAATGGCGTGAGATAGTGAGCAGTTCACGATGGTGCCCCAACGACCCAACGAAGGGTTAAGGGATAGTTCAAGTTCAATGTTCCCGTTGCCCTTAAGAAACAATAGGACTACTCAGATCAGATGTCCATTGTACAGCTGTTTATTTTTACCGCCACGCGAACTGCACTCATCACTTTAAAAGAATGCATCGAGGTTGTTGATAACTACAAACAGGAAACCAGTTACCTTGATCGCGGCACCAAAGGCAAAACTTTTACCTGTTATCAAAATAAAGCACTCTGAAAGAAAGGATTAAAAACACTTAAAACTTAAACAAGCTCAAAAGAAAAAACAAAAACAAAAACAACACGACAATGTAAACATTCACAACTCTAATAATTATTTAACAATAAATAAAATAAATCAGATCATGAGTGATTATCTTTTAGAAAAGAAAATACGTAATTAAAAAATTAAAATTTTGCATCGACCGGGAATCGAACCCGGGTCACCCGCGTGGCAGGCGAGTATTCTACCACTAGACCACCGATGCTTGTTCGTTCATGAACAAAGTTGAGAAATTAGAGGCAGAACTTAAATGAAAAAAGTTTTGGTCTCTTTTAAACCTTGATTATTTATCAAAATTAGGAGCTTTTTGACCACTAAGTATTTTGGATTGATTGTTTAGGCTTAAGCTGTAGACACATTTGTGCCCGAAGCTGTTTATCGCTAACATGATCATGATTCTACCTGGCCTTCCTTTTCCAAAACCACAAGCCTTAGACATACAAGCCTTAATGAATGAACGTTTTTCTTTTTATCTCATGTTTTTATTTATTACAGAAAAAAACAGAAGTCGAGATTTCCTATTACGGCTGAGGGGACGTGAGGAGAGAATCCTATAAATAGGCCTAAGTGTAATAATAAAACAAACCCGTAAAAACAAAGTTTTTGACTATAAATCCCTTATATATGAGACATAACTAACAGTATTGATTATTTTCAAACAATTACAGACTGACACCGAGTGATGTCCCTTGTCTTTAATAAATGGGGGTGGGATGTGAGGGGGTGTCGGCACGACGGTCGGCGTCAACACGACGGTCGGCGTCAACTCAAACTCACGTGAAACTGGCAGAAAAAAAACAATAACAAACAGTGAATTTTGAATTACATACCTCATATAAGGATAAACTAAAAATGCATTAATTTAATTACGGTACGTTCGATCGATCTGAAATTTTGATACGATGCATTGTTAGGTCAGACGGGTCCGTGTGCCAAATTTCAGTTCGATCGGATCATGGGAAGTGGGTCATTTTTTACTTCTGTTTTTCCGCCCGCCCGCCCGCCGAGCCCAAGACAGAGACGGCCGCGAAGTTAATATAAGGGATTTAAAAACTAAACAACCGATTCAAATGATAAAAAGGGTTGTGAGAACGAGTGTGGGGAAGGGGGGTGGGATAAAATTTAGATAAGGTAAATATAAATATGCGTGCCGACATTGGTGTGTTCTCCTTATGTTTATCATCTATCAATGAGTAACAACAACGATGAGGTCAGACGGTAAGTCAGAGGTTGATGACCTGCTACTAGTTGTTTCATTTTCTACAGCTTAACCCCATTCGGTAAATGGAGGGATGACTAGGCTTGGGTAGTTATATGACTACAAAGTTAGGGCAGATTTATTCATTAGACACAGTCGCGGAAAGATAATACATACACTCTATGGCGGATTAAGGTGGTGCTGATTGGGCTAAAGCCAGGGGCCCCCAATGATTTAAGGGCCCAAAACTTATTATATTTTATAATAAAGGTGGCTGGACCGGGCCCCAGGTAGAATTGCAGCCAGGGGCTTGATCCGCCCCTGCATACAGTGCCCTATACGTGAATTTTATACCTGTCTATGTGTGTTTTTAAAATTTAAATAAAAGAATGAAATTCAACTAAAAGGTCAATGCAACCACAACCTCCGTAGTTTATATTGTTGAGACAGCGCCGCAAACGGCTGTTACGACGAAAAACTCGTGGAGTGATCCTCTTTCGGCCAAAAATGTGATCACGGGAAATCACGGCAACTAATCTCTGTAGGACATTAATCCAGTATCTGCAAAGTTGTTTGCTTCTCCTTTTCCAATTCTTCGTCAGTTCCAGTTGTCTTCTGAAGTTCCAATATCATTGACTCCGTGTCATGGCTGACGTTCTATGTAATGGTGACCGTGGTGATATGACAATATTGGTCCCGTGGGAACTCAGTGCTGCTTTTCATGTGATTGAACCAGAGATTCTGCTAACAAGACTTTGGTATGAGTTTGACACCTCTTGAGATAGAATTCGCTGGTTTACAACTTACCTGGCTGATAGAACGCAGCTTGTTTTGGCGAATAAGGAATCTTCTTGGAGAGCTGTCCTGACCAGCACATGTTTAAACTGCAGTGCTCGGTTTTAGTCCAATCATTATTTCCACATACACGAGCCAGCTTCAAAGAAACGTTGAAAATCATATTTTACATCGAAATTTTTTTGTGGATGACTCGCATATTTACACGATTTTTAACCCTGATAGTTTTAGCTGGGCTGCCGCCGTTACGCTGTCGAAGATCGCCGTCTTGTTGTGAAATCATGGACGGCATTAAAAATATTGACGTTAAACGGTGACAAGACAGAACCAGTTATGCGTGGTTCTGATGTCAATCTTCATAAAGCTGCCATAGGATCGATAAAATGTGGCACGTCTTTTTTAACACACCAAACCGTCACTCTCCCTCTCAACTTCCATTCTTCTA
This sequence comes from Ampullaceana balthica, assembly GCA_944989445.1. Classification (NCBI taxonomy): domain Eukaryota; kingdom Metazoa; phylum Mollusca; class Gastropoda; family Lymnaeidae; genus Ampullaceana; species Ampullaceana balthica. The sequence goes on along the minus strand of CALYLW010000152.1, from coordinate 480,260 downwards.
TTATAAATAGAGCCTTGCACGTGGTGCGGTGCGCACAGGGTGTGCAAACTACCACACACACACACACACACACACACACACACACACACACACACACACACACACACACACACACACACACACACACACACACACACACACACACACACAGACACACATATGTTCCAACTTACACTGAAATTCGGGTTACGACTTTTCTTAATAACGGATCAACGTCGTAACTCGAGGACCCCTTGTATAATATAAGATACGATGGATCGTTTTAGGATTATAAGATATGACACGCAATGTTCCCTCTAAGGTTCATTGGTCGATGTACAAAGTAAAAAGGTTGCACACCATCAATTTTGTGCGCAGTATTTTAACAAATTTCCTTCGCAGTAGTTCTATACTGCTGCGCGGCGTCAGTCAGAATATCTGTGTGACCGCGCAGCCGCGCAGCTTAAAGGGCATATTGATGACAAGGTATTATAAAATATGATGCATGACAATGTATGACTAATGTATCCTACTAATTGATATATATTGATTAGAGCACAGAATGTCGACTCACACGTGTGTGTAAATTATTTGTGCTAGTGACCTATTAAAGTGTTTGATTTATTATGTGTCCAAAAGAAACTGATTATTTAACATTCCTGTCCACTTTAATTTTCCCAGCCTAATCCCAGTAATCTCTGTGTGGCCGATCATTCATGAAAGCCCTGAGATATTAATTACCGTTTTTATAAGAAATCGTAATCCAACACACGCATGCGTGAACTTTCTTGTCTCAAAATGATGTTAATTTCATTTTGAATCAATACATGAGGACGCTCATTAAAAACACGGATAGCGACAACAAGTCCTTCTCGAGTCCGTTTAAAAAAAATAAAATCAGAGAGCGCCTAATAGGTAATAATGTGACAGAAAATAATGGCAAGTTTGTTTTATTGAACGGGACATCCACATTTAGAATAGCTTAACGTAATAAACACCAGTGATTTAAGTTACTGAATCTATAACTTAGATTGTGTGTTTTTTAAAACATTGAAACAAAATATTTATAAGAATAGCTCATATCTGAGACTCTAGGCCACGGGTTCTCATCTGTTTTCTAGTTTACTTAATTTAATGCCACATTTGTGGGGAGAGGGAGAGAGAGAAGAAACCTTTTTTGCAAAATCTTCCACCCGAAATATAAAAAATGCAAAACAAAGAAAGATCAGCAGGTTGCCAAATTAGACCAGTAATCAATATGATTGTTTGCACTTGGCAGACGACCTCACCCTTCTCTCTAGCCCCTTTTCTACTCCACTGCTTCTGTTTATTCCCCACAACTCCAGCACTTCACTCTTCCTTAATGCTCCATTTAATTCCCGATAAAACGATTTTCAATTATTTTTTTCCGCTAAATGTCGCGTTAATATTAATGACGTCGTGGCAGAATGGTAAAATTTTAAATTTCCTTTAATTTGTTGGAATACTATTGATCGTGTGAGGTTCCACACATTTTATCCGCCCTTCAATTCCATTAAAAAAAGGTAACAACGAAAGGCCTTGCTTTGCCCTGCAGGCAAATTACCGCCCACAATATTCTCTCAAGGATGTAACACTATCTCGCTTTGATGGTCAGAGAAGGAGCTCTTTACAAAGCATCTCAAATAATTGTAATTGTGAGATAAAATAAAGAATACATTCAAATAACGAAAAATGGAAAATTTGCAAAAATAATTATCAAAATGACTCATGCGAAACAGCTAATGTCGCTAATTCACTATTATATGAAAATTAAAATATTCGGTATATATAGGTATAAAGTATCATAAAATATAAGTACACTAGCAACAAAGCCCGTCCAAGGACGGGAATAAGTGTAGGGCGACCTGTGAAGTTCATGGTAGGACATCACAACATTACCCACCCACGTCTGTCCAGAGACCATACCCCCCACGCCACGGTCTGTCCGGAGACCCTACCTCCCCCACACACCGCGGTCTGTCCAGAGTAATAATAAATAACCCGTAAAAACAACGTTTTTGACTAATCCCAACGCGCACCGCTCAAAATAAACTCTTGGGAAAAAAAACTGCACCAAAAATAACTCGTTTTGAATGTCATTCAATATGTAAATGATATTAAAAATTTCTCCGCCAGTGATTGGCTGTAGGAGTCTGTAGGAGGTTGAGGGACCAATCGCTATCGATGACCGGACAGAAAATTGCCTTTTATTATATAGGATTGTTTGCGTTAAATAACACTTAAAGGATTTTAGTATTGAGCCAAGTTTGGGAATGAGAGTTGTTCTAAAACACTAGTACATTTTTGCAATATATAAAATGTAAGTTGCCTATAAATATATTTCACCAAAACGTGTATGTGCAAATGAGCATGACGAATGACCCTCGCTGGGGTCGACCGATCACTGTTGGCAAGCGTAATGGGATGAAAAAAAAAGGTGGGGGGGGGCAACATTTTTTCTTGCGGTAATTTGCGTTGTTCCTTCACAGAATAAGATGTGATTCGTAGTGTAGTGGTTATCACGTCCGCCTTGCACGCGGAAAATCCTGGGTTTAAGCCACAGCGGGAACATTTTAAATTTAATTTTTTTTGTTTCTGCCCGTTATTTTACCCCCTTTTTTGCGAATATGACTAACCCTCGCTAGGGTCAGCCAATCAGGGTTTATGGTTGGCAAGGGATGGTAGTAAAGGGTGGGGGGGCAGGTATCAACAACCGCAGTGCACACGTCTCCACGTCTACTCGCTTTTTTCCCCATTGCTTCGTGCTGCTGTTTGTGTCCGTTCTCTCACGCCCCCCCCTTTCTTTGCACTATGATGAGCAAGTCTGCGGCGTATGCTACGCCGTGGGTCTTATCTAGTACATTATGATTTATTGCAATGAGTTAATTTTGATTACGCTATATTTTGTGCATATTTATTGTGGAGATTATATGGTCAATTTGACAAATCGAAGCAATCTAGAAGCGTAATAGAAAGCGCATCAAGTGTCTCTAACATTCCCGAAAATTCGAGAATGTTCATTATCTAGTATACTCTATAATATTTAAAAAATAAATATGAGATCAGCACACGTATTAATAAAAAAACCCGTAAAAAAACAAGTTTTTGACTATAAATCCTTTATGAACGAGACATAACTAAAAGAATGTTCATTATATTACGTAGCGTAAGACCATCCAAAAATACAAAATGATAGTTATGTGTCGTAAAACATGTTTAATATAATGCGCACCGATCAGGAATACTATATAATAAAAGGCAAGTTTCTGTCCGGTCATCTATAGCGATTGGTCCTCAAACACATATGACTCCTACAGCCAATCATATTGAACACGTTTATGCCATTTACGCGGACGTTCAAAACGAGTTATTTTTTTCTTCAGTATTTCTTCCAAGACTTCATTTTGAGTTATGCGCGTTGGGATTTATAGCAAAAAGCTCTGTTTTTACGAGTTATTTATTTTAACTATAATGAATAGTATTTTTGACGCGATGCACATGTAATGCCGGTCGAGACGGCTGTTGGAGGGGAGTTACAACAACATGCCACCGAACGTTGGCGGAACGTCCTTGGACGGGCTTTGTTGCTCGTATGTTTATAAAAAGTTTTGTCAATAAAATACGCACCTTATGGCGCGACAGGAAAGGTTGTTCAATAAAATACGCACCTTATGGCGCGACAGGAAAGGTTGTTCAATAAAATACGCACCTTATGGCGCGACAGGAAAGGTTGTTCAATAAAATACGCACCTTATGGCGCGACAGGAAAGGTTGTTCAATAAAATACGCACCTTATGGCGCGACAGGAAAGGCTGTTCAATATAATACGCACCTTATGGCGCGACAGGAAAGGTTGTTCAATATAATACGTACCGCGACACTCTCTAAAAAAATAACATGATACATAGAGATAAGTAAAATAATCTAAAAATTCAATAATTTATTTACAGTACATGCGATCGATCTGAAATTTTGATACATCGTTTTATCACCGGTACAAAACTGCCTGCAAAATTTCAGCTCGCTAGTTTACGAGGAAGTGGGTTAAAATTCGATCCAAAGTTTTTTCGGCACTCCAGCAGCCAAGCAAGCAGACACCACGAGTTAATAAAAGGATTTTAAAAAAGATGCCCTCGCATTGTACTATAAATGGTTGAGGAGTTTGACGTATTTGAGATTGGTGTTTACTTCTTGGGATATAGACTTGCTTGTTACACAATCGTATTTTCAAGTTGACGTACTAAATTTCCTTTAAACTTAATCCTGTGGCTGAGTTAAATTTATTGCACGTAAACCTTACCCCTCGACACATAACATTTTTAACGGGAAATAAGTTTTATGATCAGGTTTTTAAGAGATGGATTGTTGCTGAAATTAGTGTAGTCACTTTCATATAAATTTGTCTGGTTTCATCAAGAGATGTCGTCGTGACCCAGCATGCACCTGTTGGTAGGTCAGTGTTCTACAATCGGATCAAAGCGGTAGCAGGATGATTTATTCCAATAGATGCAGGTCTATGAAATTAAACTCGTCTTCCCATCGTTCGTTCCCTTACATCCCACCAACACTCCGTAGCACTCGGCCACATCAATTTAACAGCAGAATTCAATTAGGCCAGCTGATTCGTCCGTGTGATGAAGTGCATGGCCGGAGCGATCAGAAAGCAGAATTATTTTGTATCGGTATTTTAAAAAAAAATGCAGTTCGGGTCATCACCGAGTCAATCATGCGCAGGCGAGGGATGCCAGCTGGAGGTTTTTATTAATACCGGTCTCAATCGAGGTGGTGGTGCATGTCTCAGCTAGCAGAGAGTCTCAAACGTCCGAGTGGTGCAAGTCTTAGCCAGCAATGGATCTCAAACGTCTGGGTGGTGCTAGACTCAGCCAGCAATGGGTCTCAAACTTCTTGGTGGTGCACGTCTCAGCCAGCAATGGGTCTCAAACGTCTGCGTGGTGCTGGAGTCAGCAAGCAATGGGTATAAAGCGTCTGTGTGGTTCAAGTCTCAGTAGGGTGTTTCAAACGTCCGAGGGTTGCACTTCTCAGCCAGAATTGTGTCTCAAACGTTTGGGTGGTGCAAGTCTCAGTTAGCAGTGGATCTATAACGTCTGTATGTTTCTAGTCTCAGCCAGTAAGAGGTCTCAAACAATCAAGTCAAGCCACGGGTTCAATAGTATTCTGGTGAAAAACTACAAATGTTCTACAAACTATATAGGAATTCAAGCTCATGCGTTACATAAGCGAAATATGGCAAATAATAATGGTTAAAATGAGTGTGATGTTTTTATAATCCTTTTTCATCATTACAGGCAAGTTGCTTTTATCCTCAACACAGGTAAGTGATCCTATCACCAATACAGGTAAAGTGATGCTATCATTAACACAGGTAAAGTGATCCAATCATCAACACGGGTAAAGTGATCTTATAGCCAACACAGGTAAAGTGATCCTATCACCAACACAGGTAAAGTGATCCTATCACCAACACAGGTAAAGTGATCATATCACCAACACAGGTAAAGTGATCTTATCACCAACACAGGTAAAGTGATCCTATCACCAACACAGGTAAAATAATCTTATCACCAACACAGGTAACGTGATCATATCACCAACACAGGTAAAGTGATCCTATCATCAACACAGGTAAAGTGATCTTATCATCAACAAAGGTAAAGTGATCCTATCATCAACACAGGTAAAGTGATCCAATCATCAACACGGGTAAAGTGATCTTATAGCCAACACAGGTAAAGTGATCTTATCATCAACAAAGGTAAAGTGATCTTATCACCAACACAGGTAAAGTGATCCTATCACAAACACAGGTAAAGTGATCTTATCACCAACACAGGTAAAGTGATACTATCACCAACACATGTAAAGTGATCCTGTCACAAACACAGGTAAAGTGATCTTATCACAAACACAGGTAAAGTGATCTTATCACCAACACAGGTAAAGTGATACTATCACCAACACATGTAAAGTGATCCTAATCACCAACACATGTAAAGTGATCCTATCATCAACAAAGGTAAAGTGATCTTATCACCAACACAGGTAAAGTGATCCTATCACAAACACAGGTAAAGTGATCTTATCACCAACACAGGTAAAGTGATCCTATCACCAACACAGGTAAAGTGATCATATCACCAACACAGGTAAAGTGATCTTATCACCAACACAGGTAAAGTGATCCTATCACCAACACAGGTAAAGTAATCTTATCACCAACACAGGTAACGTGATCATATCACCAACACAGGTAAAGTGATCCTATCATCAACACAGGTAAAGTGATCTTATCATCAACAAAGGTAAAGTGATCCTATCATCAACACAGGTAAAGTGATCCAATCATCAACACGGGTAAAGTGATCTTATAGCCAACACAGGTAAAGTGATCTTATCATCAACAAAGGTAAAGTGATCTTATCACCAACACAGGTAAAGTGATCCTATCACAAACACAGGTAAAGTGATCTTATCACCAACACAGGTAAAGTGATACTATCACCAGCACATGTAAAGTGATCCTATCACAAACACAGGTAAAGTGATCTTATCACAAACACAGGTAAAGTGATCTTATCACCAACACAGGTAAAGTGATACTATCACCAACACATGTAAAGTGATCCTAATCACCAACACATGTAAAGTGATCCTATCATCAACAAAGGTAAAGTGATCTTATCACCAACACAGGTAAAGTGATCCTATCACAAACACAGGTAAAGTGATCTTATCACCAACACAGGTAAAGTGATACTATCACCAACACATGTAAAGTGATCCTAATCACCAACACATGTAAAGTGATCCTATCATCAACACAGGTAAAGTGATCTTATCATCAACAAAGGTAAAGTGATCTTATCACCAACACAGGTAAAGTGATCCTATCACAAACACAGGTAAAGTGATCTTATCACCAACACAGGTAAAGTGATACTATCACCAACACATGTAAAGTGATCCTAATCACCAACACATGTAAAGTGATCCTATCATCAACACAGGTAAAGTGATCTCATCACCAACAGAGGTAAAGTGATCCTATCATCAACACAGGTAAAGTGATCCAATCATCAACACGGGTAAAGTGATCTTATAGCCAACACAGGTAAAGTGATCTTATCATCAACAAAGGTAAAGTGATCTTATCACCAACACAGGTAAAGTGATCCTATCACAAACACAGGTAAAGTGATCTTATCACCAACACAGGTAAAGTGATACTATCACCAACACATGTAAAGTGATCCTATCACAAACACAGGTAAAGTGATCTTATCACAAACACAGGTAAAGTGATCTTATCACCAACACAGGTAAAGTGATACTATCACCAACACATGTAAAGTGATCCTAATCACCAACACATGTAAAGTGATCCTATCATCAACAAAGGTAAAGTGATCTTATCACCAACACAGGTAAAGTGATCCTATCACAAACACAGGTAAAGTGATCTTATCACCAACACAGGTAAAGTGATACTATCACCAACACATGTAAAGTGATCCTAATCACCAACACATGTAAAGTGATCCTATCATCAACACAGGTAAAGTGATCTTATCATCAACAAAGGTAAAGTGATCTTATCACCAACACAGGTAAAGTGATCCTATCACAAACACAGGTAAAGTGATCTTATCACCAACACAGGTAAAGTGATACTATCACCAACACATGTAAAGTGATCCTAATCACCAACACATGTAAAGTGATCCTATCATCAACACAGGTAAAGTGATCTCATCACCAACAGAGGTAAAGTGATCCTATCATCAACACAGGTAAAGTGAACCTATCACCAACACAGGTAAAGTGATCTTATCACCAACACAGGTAAAGTGATACTATCACCAACACATGTAAAGTGATCCTAATCACCAACACATGTAAAGGGATCCTATTATCAACACAGGTAAAGTGATCTTATCACCAACACAGGTAAAGTGATAATATCATCAACACAGGTAAAGTGATCTTATCACCAACACAGGGAAAGTGATACTATCACCAACACATGTAAAGTGATCCTAATCACCAACACATGTAAAGGGATCCTATTATCAACACAGGTAAAGTGATCTTATCACCAACACAGGTAAAGTGATAATATCATCAACACAGGTAAAGTGATCTTATCACCAACACAGGTAAAGTGATCTTATCACCAACACAGGTAAAGTGATCTTATCACCAACACAGGGAAAGTGACCCTATCACCAACACAGGTAAAGTGATCCTACCACCAACACAGGTAAAGTGATCCTATTATCAACACAGGTAAAGTGATCCTATCATCAACACAGGTAAAGTGAACCTATCACCAACACAGGTAAAGTGATCTTATCACCAACACAGGTAAAGTGATCTTATCACCAACACAGGGAAAGTGACCCTATCACCAACACAGGTAAAGTGATCCTACCACCAACACAGGTAAAGTGATCCTATTATCAACACAGGTAAAGTGATCCTATCACCAACACAGGTAGAGTGATCCTATCACCAACACAGGTAAAGTGATCCTATCACCAACACAAGTAAAGTGATCCTATCACCAACACAGGTAAAGTGATCCTATCACCAACACAGGTAAAGGGATCTTATCATCAACACAGGTAAAGTGATCCTATCACCAACACAGGTAAAGTGATCCTATCACCAACACAGGTAAAGTGATCCTACCACCAACACAGGTAAAGTGATCCTATTATTAACGCATCCTGCCATCAATAAGATAATCAATACGGCACAACAAAATACGATTAAATTGTAACGTAAATTATACATGTGATGAAAAAACAACATAATCATGGTAATTACAGTAGAGTTGAGATCAATGTGTCGTCAGAATACCCCCCTCCCACACACACATTTTCTTTAAAAAAAATAAAATTATGTAGCATATCTGACTGAATCTTGATGTGAAATAGAAGAAACGTGACATCTGTGGATCATACGCTTCAATGGCAGTTATTTCTTTTCATAATATCTTTCTGTAGTTCTTTCAATTAAAACAAACAGAAAAATATAATTCAATATATTTCTGTAGTTCTTTCAATTAAAACAAACAGAACAATATAATTCAATATATTTCGATTGTCTGATAAAATGACATCTAAAATGACAATCATTAAATACATAAATTCCGCAATGAGCTTTCAGCGTGGAGAAGGAAATGACTAATTCTGGTCTTCAATTCCACACCCTGTGCAATCTTAGCAGCCTGTTCGCTCTTCCATTCGACCAGTTAACTTGATCCTTGGGTAAGCCATTCAAGACTTAACTGTATACTTTGTGATGTGGCGGCCAGGGCTGTAAACGACATCAGACTGCTGGAGCGTGAAAACTGGGAATGTCATTAATGCCTTTCAACGTGGAAGCAGTAATCTAGTGGTACAAACCAGCGTTTCTCAAAGTGGTGGTCCGCGGACCGGTGCCGGTCCGAGGACCATCCGCTGTCGGTACTCAAAAGTTATCAAGAAAGGACAGACAAATATAATTATAATCCCTTATTTGCAACCATTATTCCTAACCCTATAGAATACATTTTATGTCAATTTTTAGGGCAATAAACACATAAAATGAAACAAATAAAAATAAAACAAATAACATTTTGCGACCACGTCAGTACAGTGAAAATAGTTCACCAGTCTCTGGTGCAATGGAGAAATTCCTGCCGGTCCGCCATGCTAAAAAGCTTGAGAAGTACTGGTTTACAGTAATGATCGCTCTTCAAACCTTTTAAGCGAGCTTTGAGGCCAAGAGGCAAGAAGGTGAGGCTAAAATAAACATTTCCTTTTCTCTTTTTTAGCAGACTTTTAAAACTAAACATCTAATTGAGCGAACGAAAACACTAAAGAACAGCCTCCTTCTAAACTTAAAATAACTTGTTTAGGTTAATTTGAATTAATGAAAATAAAATATATAAGATGTCGACGCATATAAAATCAGGATTACATTAGTCTTAACTTATTTTCTCTATCCCTTTTTATTCGGAAAATGAACACAAGCTGACACTGAAATGAATCAAAATTTCCTTTTGCTTTTTTACCACGTAAAAAATATTTAAAAAAAAACCAGGCTGTTATAAGTGGACTAATAAATAAAGGTGTTTGGTATAAAAATTAAAGATTTCTAATTTAGAAGGCAAAAGAGAGATCTATAAGTGAGAGAATGAGTGAACCGCATTTGTTAAACCTCATAAGCGCCCGCCACACGTTTTTAGTCATATTAAATCGAAGTACTTGAACTAATGTTTTAACTTATTTTCTTCTTTTTAGTCCGCTTATAAAAACGTGGTTTTTAAAATCTTTTTTTTACTTCTATTTATTACCACGTTTTTATTAACTCGCTTTCGTTGGTGTGGCATTGTTTGTTTGTGAGTCTGTCCAAGATTTTTCAAATCTGCCAACGTAAAATTAAACCACTTCTGATGGTCCTAGAGAGCTCAAAATTTAACCACAGATAGATCTTGGATGACAATACATTATACCAAAATTTCAGATCGATCGAATGTACCGTAATTAAATTAATGCATTTCTAGGTTTATCCTAATATAAGCCTTTCTACCCGCGTGCAGTAGTTTCATTTCACGTGACGAGTTCACCCCTTGACCTCATCGCTTTGTTATTAAACGTTGGGCGGCGCTGATGAGGTGTTTGGTAAAATAAATAGAGGTAAAAATATTTTTAAAAACCGCGTTTTTATTAGTGGACTAAAAAGAATAAAATAAATAAAGGTAAAAAAAATGATTTTTAAAAACCACGTTTTTATAAGTGAACTAAAAAGAAGAAAATAATTTAAAACTTATAAGTTCAAGTACTTCGATTTAATATGACTAAAAACGTGGGGCGAGTGTTTGGTATAAAAATTAAAGATTTCTAATTTAGAAGGCAAAAGAGTGATCCATAAGTGAGAGAATGAGTGAACCGCATATATTAAACCTCATAAGCGCCCGCCCACACGTTTTTAGTCATATTAAATCGAAGTACTTGAACTTATAAGTTTTAAATTATTTTCTTCTTTTTAGTCCACTTATAAAAACGTGGTTTTTAAAAATCATTTTTTTTACCTTCATTTATTAGTAACTTGTAGTCCACTGATTCTGATACAGTAAAAAAATAAAATAGAAAAACAAAAATCTAAAATGTAACATAAAGAAAATACATATATTTTGTGTATGTAACATTAATCAGCGTTACTTTATAAGCAATAACAGACAATGCCTGATGTAGAATATAAACATCAATGACATCTATGTTTACATTGACATCTATGTTTTACATTGACATCTGTTTACATTGTATTCTATTTGTACGTTGACATCTATGTTTACATTGACATCTGTGAGTACATTGACATCTATGTTTACATTGACATCTGTGAGTACATTGACATCTATGTTTACATTGACATCTGTGAGTACATTGACATCTATGTTTACATTGACATCTGTGAGTACATTGACATCTATGTTTACATTGACATCTATGTGTTCAATGACATCTATGTTTACATTGACATCTATGTGTTCAATGACATCTATGTTTACATTGACATCTATTTTTAGAGAAGAATAAAAGTAAGACAAGAAATTATTTCACGTTTCCCATCATGCATCACGTAACAGTGAAAGCATTTAGAATGTGAAAGACAAACTATATACAAGAGACTTAAAAGAAAAATCACGAAAACCACAATGTTACAACTTCGATGGTACCATTAGAAAAATCCCCCCCCCCTTTTCCAAAAAAAAAGTGAATAGCTTGACCCACCAGTCTTGGCTTTCTTTAGTTTCAAGAGCATATCTTAAAGATGGCTCCCTGCTCGCTTCACGGGGTGAGGATGTATTGTGAGGAAGGTGGGGGGGGGGTGGTTATTGGTTTCTTCGAGCCTGACTCCCTGGATGTTGCTCTCAGCTTTTTAAAATAAATTGGTTGTCACCCAAAACGACGTGAGTGAAGAGTTTTTCTCTCCTTCAGATCTCTTCTTTCACGTGACGATAGTAAACCAACGGGCGATGTTACAGGTTTGCTAGCGTATGAACAAGTACGTTGACAGAAGACAATATATCGGTGGTTTATGATAGGCTAATAGGCTAATGATAAATGGTTATAGAAGATAAAGGAGTAATGTTACAAGGTGATGAAAAGAAATTGAGTAAAGTCGCAATGTCATAACAACAACTAACTATGGTACAAAGTAAGCAGATATCAATAGAAAGTTTTTATACTAAAACTCTTTTTAAATCCCTTATATTAACTTCACCGCCGTCTCTGTCTCTCTGTCTCTCTCTCTCTCTCTCTCTCTCTCTCTCTCTCTCTCTCTGTCTGTCTGTCTTGGGCTCGGCGGGCGGAAAAACAGAAGTCAAAAATGACCCACTTCCCATGATCCGATCGAACTGAAATTTGGCACACGGACCCGTCTAACCTAACAATGCATCGTATCAAAATTTCAGATCGATCGAACGTACCGTAATTAGATTAATGCATTTTTAGTTTATCCTTATATGAGGTATGTAATTTAAATTCACGGTTTGTTTATTGTTTTTTTGCCACGTGAAATTTTGAGCTGACGCATTGAGGCGACCCAACGAAGCGACGGGCGCTTTTGTTTACATTTTACGTGTCACTCTGAGCTCGGTCAAGCGAATCGGTGACCAGACTTTTCCCCTTCCCCCCCCTCCCCCCATCTCCCCCACCCACCCCTTCCCCCCCCCACTAGGGTTATGATGCAAAGTTGAGTTATGACAGATTCAGTCTGTAAATGTTTGAAAATAATCAATACTGTTAGTTACGTCACATATATAAGGGATTTATAGTCAAAAACTTTGTTAAATCCCTTATATTAACTTCGCGGCCGTCTCTGTCTTGGGCTCGGCGGGCGTGCGGGCGGAAAAACAGAAGTCAAAAATGACCCACTTCCCATGATCCGATCGAACTGAAATTTGGCACACGGACCCGTCTGACCTAACAATGCATCGTATCAAAATTTCAGATCGATCGAACGTACCGTAATTAAATTAATGCATTTTTAGTTTATCCTTATATGAGGTATGTAATTCAAAATTCACTGTTTGTTATTGTTTTTTTTCTGCCAGTTTCACGTGAGTTTGAGTTGACGCCGACCGTCGTGTTGACGCTGACCGTCGTGCTGACACCCCCTCACATCCCACCCCCCATTTATTAAAGACAAGGGACATCACTCGGTGTCAGTCTGTAAATGTTTGAAAATAATCAATACTGTTAGTTATGTCTCATATATAAGGGATTTATAGTCAAAAACTTTGTTTTTACGGGTTTGTTTTATTAAATCCCTTATATTAACTTCACCGGCGTCTCTCTCTCTCTCTCTCTGTCTGTCTTGGGCGGGCGGAAAAACAGAAGTAAAAAATGACCCACTTCCCATGATCCGATCGAACTGAAATTTGGCACACGGACCCGTCTGACCTAACAATGCATCGTATCAAAATTTCAGATCGATCGAACGTACCGTAATTAAATTAATGCATTTTTAGTTTATCTTTATAGGTATGTATTTAAATTCACGTTTGTTATTGTTTTTTTGCCACGTGAAATTTTGAGCTGACGCATTGAGGCGACCCAACGAAGCGACGGGCGCTTTTGTTTACATTTTACGTGTCACTCTGAGCTCGGTCAAGCGAATCGGTGACCAGACTTTTCCCCTCTCCCCCCTCACCCTCCCCCCACCCCACCCACCCTCCCCCCACTAGGGTTATGATGCAAAGTTGAGTTAAGACAGATTCAGTCTGTAAATGTTTGAAAATAATCAATACTGTTAGTTATGTCTCATATATAAGGGATTTATAGTCAAAAACTTTGTTTTTACGGGTTTGTTTTATTAAATCCCTTATATTAACTTCACACGTCTCTCTGTCGTCATCTCTCTCGTCTGCTCGGTCGGGCGGGCGGAAAAACAAAAGTAAAAAATGACCCACTTTCCATGATCCATCGAGCTGAAATTTGGCACACAGACCGCGTCACCTAACAATGCATCGTATCAAAATTTCAGATCGATCAAACGTACCGTAATTAAATTAATGCATTTTTAGTTTATCCTTATATAACGTATGTAATTCAAATTCACTGTTTGTTATTGTTTTTTTTCCACGTGAGAGTTTGAGTTGACGCGTTGACGCGACCCATCGAAGTACCGTCGTGCTTTTGTTTACATTTTACGTGTCACGCTGTGCTCGATCCAGCGATCGGTGACCAGACTTTTCCCCTCTCCCCCCCCCCAGGGTTATGAAGCAAAGTTAAGTTAAGACAGTTTCAGTCTGTAAATGTTTGTCGCGTTTGAAAATAAAAAATACTTTTAGTTATTTCTCATATATAAGGGATTTATAGTCAAAAACTTTGTTTTTACGGGTTTGTTTTATTACGGGGTTGTTTTTATTAAATCCCTTATATTAAATTCAAAATCTTGTCGTCATCTCTTCGTACGTCGGTCGGGCAGAAAAAGAAAAGTAAAAAATGTCCCACTTCCCGTCATGCCATCGAGCTGAAATTTGGCACACTGACCCGTTTCACCTAACAATGCATCGTATAAAAAATTCAGACCGATCAACCGTACCATAATTAAATTAATGCATTTTTAGTTTATCTATATAAACTATATGCAGCGGTCGCTATCGTTTACATTTTACGGGTCACTTGACTTCACGCCAGCCAGAGGTGAACACATCTCGTGTTTTAACCAGGTATACCGGCGTGCTTTTGTTTACATTTTGCGTGTCACGCTGACCTCGGTCCAGCGATCGGTGACCAGACCTTTCCCCTCTCCCACCGCCCCCCTCGGGTTAAAAGCAAAGGGGAGTTAAGACAGATTCAGTCTGTAAATATTTGTCGCGTTTGAACATAATCAATACATTTTTTTATGTCTCATATATAAGGGATTTATAAACAAAAACTTTGTTTTTAAATCCCTTATATTAACTTCACCGCCGGCTTTGTCTCTCTGTCGTTCTGTAGTCATCTCTGTCTCTCCGTCTCTCTGTCTTGGGCGGGCGGAAAAACAAAAGTAACAAATGACCCACTTCCCGTAATCCTATCGAGCTGAAATTTGGTACACGGACCCGTCTCACCTAATAATGCATCGTATCAAAAATTCAGATCGATCGAACGTTTAGTTATTAAATTAATGCATTTTTAGTTTATCTATATAAACTATATGTAGCGGTCGCTATCGTTTACATTTTACGGGTCACTTGACTTCACGCCAGCCAGAGGTGAACACATCTCGTGTTTTAACCAGGTATACCGGCGTGCTTTTGTTTACATTTTGCGTGTCACGCTGACCTCGGTCCAGCGATCGGTGACCAGACCTTTCCCCTCTCCCACCGCCCCCCTCGGGTTAAAAGCAAAGGGGAGTTAAGACAGATTCAGTCTGTAAATATTTGTCGCGTTTGAACATAATCAATACATTTTTTTATGTCTCATATATAAGGGATTTATAAACAAAAACTTTGTTTTTAAATCCCTTATATTAACTTCACCGCCGGCTTTGTCTCTCTGTCGTTCTGTAGTCATCTCTGTCTCTCCGTCTCTCTGTCTTGGGCGGGCGGAAAAACAAAAGTAACAAATGACCCACTTCCCGTAATCCTATCGAGCTGAAATTTGGTACACGGACCCGTCTCACCTAATAATGCATCGTATCAAAAATTCAGATCGATCGAACGTTTAGTTATTAAATTAATGCATTTTTAGTTTATCTATATAAACTATATGTAGCGGTCGCTATCGTTTACATTTTACGGGTCACTTGACTTCACGCCAGCCAGAGGTGAACACATCTCGTGTTTTAACCAGGTATACCGGCGTGCTTTTGTTTACATTTTGCGTGTCACGCTGACCTCGGTCCAGCGATCGGTGACAAGACATTTACCCTCTCCCACGCGGGTTAAAAGCAAAGGGGAGTTAAGACAGATTCAGTCTGTAAATATTTGTCGTGTTTGAACATAATCAATACTTTTAGTTATGTCTCATATATAAGGAATTTATAGTCAAAAACTTTGTTTTTACGGGTTTGTTTGATTAAATCCCTTATATTAACTTCACCGCCGTCTCTCTATGTCTGTCGTTCGTCGTCGGGCGGGTGGAAAAACAAAAGTCAAAATGACCCACTTCCTAGGATGCCATCGAGCTGAGATTTGGCAAATAGACTCGTGTAACCTAACCTAACAATGCATCGTATCAAAATTTCAGATCGATCAAACGTACTGTAATTAAATTAATGCATTTTTAGTTTATCTCTATACAACGTATGCAATTCAATTTCACAGTTTTTTTTTCACGTGACTGTTCATTTCGCGCGTTGACGCCATCCGTCGATGTACTGGCGTGCTTTTGTTTACATTTTACGTGTCACGCTGAGCTCGGTCCAGCGATCGGTGACCAGACCTTTCCCCTCTCCCACCCCCCCCCCGATTATAAAGCAAATGGGAGTTAAGACATATTCAGTCTGTAAATGTTTGTCGCATTTGGACATAATCAATACTGTTAGTTATGTCTCATATATTAGGGATTTATAGTAAAAAAACTTTGTTTTTACGGGCTTTTTAAAAATTATAAAATGTTATTTTGATTAGGAAGTAACTCCATCATAGCACCACATAAGTGATAATTATTTCAGCAATGCTCCGACTTCATCTCATCTCTAAATCTCTAAGCAGCTCATGTCGGTTTTATGTTTTTGCTGTCGAAGACCTTTTGGTAGATCCGTTACATTTTTTATTGTTGTTTATCTGAAAGTTTCCAAACCAATGGTTTTAATCTCATATTTCTATCACCTGAGATCCGACCGCAGTTTATTTATTTAATCCACACCGATCATTGCGTTTCATTTCCTTCCGATACCTTTAATCCGTCGTAAATCACTATTAAATAATGGAAGCGCGACCTAATGACGCCCAGTCAATAAAAGTTAACTGCTCCTACTTATTACGTGACGTCCGTGCATCTCAAATGAGTCATCAGTGGAAACCCTGGGTTTTAGAAAGTGCCTCACTTATTTCTGACCATGAACCCCGTTAAAAAAAAACATTAATTGTTGATGACTTTATTCTTGTGGTATTAACATAGTACTACTAGTAAAGCAATAGCAGATATACATATATATATATATACTAGAAAAATACCCGCCCTTCGTAGCGGGAGTGTGCTGACCCTTTATCCAAGTATTAGATGCTGGTTATTACAATTTCTATTTGCCAAGTTAAATTTTAGATTCATCTATTTAGTTAAAATTTAGAGAAACAGAGATATGCCATTATACCGCGTGAGTTATTTTCACTTAATGCAGTGCCTTTTAACATAACCTTACTATTTAAAAGATATGATTTATTAAATAATGATTCTTGCCGACCATAATAACTAAATTTACAATTTCATTCCCACTCGTACAAAATTAACATAACTTATAGGTTTTCCGAAAGAGCTCTACCACCCTCGTCACTCAAAAATTTAATATATAATTACGAAACTGCATCGTATAACAAATGAAAGTTATATAATATTTGTAACCACGTCTATGAGATAAAGAACATGTGGCACTATCCCTTTAAAAGGCAAAAGCTAAGTGACTTATAGCGCAAATAAACAAAATTATAAATGAACTTTCTAAAATACTTTTTAAAAAAAACCGGTCGTATTAAAATGATATCAAAAAAATGTGCACACCATATTTAGACAATATAGAAAGCTGGCCGCATAAAATAAATTGTTATAAAGTAAATGTACTGGACCAAAATAACTCCTCCTTTTGAGGTATTCATAATTATCCTAACAGGGAAATAATATTTAACATTTCTTATGCCTCTATATTTTACGATTTATATTTACGGTTTATAAGCAATGTGTATAATTTTATGAAAGGAATCTTTTTTTTCCTATTTCGGATAAGGCATCATATTTTGTAAATTATATTCAATGCACACACACACACCATATTTTATATCTGAAAAAAAAATTAAAATGAAAAAAAAATCAACCGTCTGTTAATAAGCGCATCTTAAAAATGATTAAAATGCAATTTTAGAAATAGCCTATGCTATTCTGAATACAAAGGAATGAACATAAAAACATATTCAATTCGCAATTCATATTAATTAAGCGTTTTCAGGATCACTTCATTAAATTTAGTAAACTTTTGTTAATACGTTCGGTAGCGAAAGTTTATAATGTATAGTGTATATAAAGCTTAAGTAAACTGGTTTAAAGTGTAAGTTTATTTGACATAGGCCATCACTTTCAACATAAAATAAACTCGCTACATCTATGGTTTTTAATTAAATGTCGAGTTATGAATTAAATTTTAAAAAATCCCAATTTTATTCATTGCATGTAAAATATTAATACAATGCATCGTGAAAATAATGGAAATAAAATAATTTAAACGCATATGTAATATATAAAGCTCAGTTGATATTTTTATGTTTGTTTGTATCCATTAAAAAAAGGCCACTGCTTTGTTGACATTTTCCCAAAAGATCTCTGCCACTGTCGTCACTAAAAAAGCTCTTATATATTTACGACACTGCATCGTAACACAATTGTAATTAATACAATATTTGCAAGATAAATAAAGAAATTAGGCTATATTCCTAATTTTAAAAAAACAAACAAAACAAATCAATTTTATGTTCAAACGCATGTGAAACCATGACAATAATTGATTTTAAAAATGGACTATGTTAATCCATCATCAAAGGAATGAACATAACATATTCAATTCGCAATACAAAATAATTAAGCGTTTTCAGGATCACTTTATTTAGTTTAATCTACTTATGTTAATAGGTCCGGTAGCCTACGTTTAAATAGTATAAGTGTATAGGTTATGTAAAAGACAAACAAAATATAAATGTTATATTAATAGGACACAGCTAAATTTAAGATGCGTACACGAAAATGTGCGCACAGCAATCATGCGATAAAAGATTTTAGAACGCACACCGCTAAAAATGAAGATTGTTATTCATGCTTTCTTTCCCACTCATTAGCAGGGTTCACATCCTTTTAATTAGAATGTATAAATGATTTATGTCGCTGTACTTGTTTTTGTGTTTTTATTAACCGCTCTTCTGTGGAAAATAAAGTATTTACCTGGAGACATCTGGTCAAGGCACCGAAATCAGCTCCCAGAAGAAGTAGTCCATGACAACAAAAAATTCATCGAAAACAGAATCGGGTAGTCCACTCATTTTTACTGCTACTTCGAACATCAGATAAAACTTCTAAGTGATAACAACCCAATACCCGTCCCACAGCACAGCTCATTCTATATGTTCTGTATTGATTCATTTTATGTTTCTTGGTTATATGCATAATTTTATAACAATACTATTGAGCATTACATCGGGAACGTACAGTCGTTTGTCTTTTTTTTGGTCCCAGTGCAAAACAAAATATTTCTGTCTCCTCTTCATGATGAACTTCTCACTCATGAAAACAAAATGGTTTATTGTTAAGCAGTAAGTTTAAATTGAGTTGACAGGTTCTGTAAGTCAAACATTATTACTCTGCCCCTTAACTCGAGTATTAAAGTGGCTGTATCTGAACCAGCACGGTTGGTGACCACAAACCAAATGTTGACGAGATGAACCACATTTAGAGATTTTGTTTAAGAAAGAGACATCACATTTTCTAATTTAGGGTCCAGTTCGAGCAAGATAACAAGTAATTCCTGGCTTACATAACTTCGTAGTTTGATGCGAGCTCTAAAAAGTCTCTTCTCTAATTCTAAAAAAATAAATGATTGAGTAAACAATAAAGAACATTTTGTTTTTTTCTTAATCCCAATGGATATTTCATGAAAAATTGTCATTCGCGTAATAGGCCCGTATGCCCGTCTTAATTCACAGGGACACACTTGAAGTATACTAATTACATTAAAGAAACCCTATTTGCCCACTGGCATTCTGAAGAAAAGATCCAATCCAAGAGTACACAAAAATAAGTTCGATATTAACTGTGGAGGATCACCCGACTCCAGGGTGTTGGCCCCTCATTACATTTCTCAAATCGAATCTCAGGACGTATTATCAACAACAGAACGTCATCAGTAAGAAAATAGTAATGTTTACATGTTTATTTAATTAATTACAATATAATACAGAGAGCTGAAATTTCCTACATTATTTTTCCGAACCTTTGTGAATATGAAATAGTGAGCTTTTTAAATCAGAGTGTTTATATTCTGCTTTTATTGCGGTCTCACGCGTGGCTTAGATTTCAACGAAAATAAGACGATTTTTTTTTAAAAAAAGGGAAACACACAAGCTTAATGATGTCATGTTTTCATTGTTATACAATACGTAATACATGAAAATTTTTTTCATGAATTAAATAGTTGTATTAAAATGTCTCTGTTATGCATTGAAGTCTTACTTAAGTCTTTGTTATATACATTTGATTTTAAAAATAAAAAAACCCAGTAAAAAACCAAGTTTTTGACTATAAATCCTTTATGAACGAGACATAACTAAAAGAATGTTTATTATAATACGCAGTGCAAGACCATCCAAAAATACAAAATTGTAGTTATGTGTCGTAAAACATGTTTAATATAATGCGCACCGATCAGGAATATGTTTATAAAAAGTGTTGTCAACTAAAATACGCACCTTATTGCGCGACAGAAAGGTTGTTCAATATAATACGCACCGCGACACTCTTATCTCAAAAAATAACATGATACATAGAGATAAATAAAATAATCTAAAAATTCAATAATTTAATTACAGTACATGCGATCGATCTGAAATTTTGATACATCGTTTTTATCATCGGTACAAAACTGACCTGCAAAATTTCAGCTCGCTAGCTTACCAAGAAGTGGGTTACAAATCGATCCAAAGTTTTTTAGACACTCAAGCAAGCAGACACCACGAGTTAATCTCAAGGATTTAAATAAAATGATCTCACACTAGAACTTTTCTTTAAAAAATCTCTTACAGTATAGACAGGTTCACAAAAAACAACAACATAACAATGCCTTATTATTACATGTAGGAAGCCAGATAAATTAGAACCTCATGTATCATCAATTTTTTTTTACCCAAGTGATAATATAGGTACAACGAGAACCTAATATGGGACGGAGAACTTTTATTTAAACAATGTTCTTATGAGAATAAAATCCGTTTCAATTTTTATCGTTTGTACAACATAAACACGACTACTCACACAATAAAATGGCACTTATTCCTAACTTTTATGCCTTGTCCATCCAGTTTTAAATGGCCACGTGCGATTACCAAACAAACAGCATTAGACCTCTACCAATGAATTGTTTGTGGACGGAGGGAAGCAGACAGTTAAAGTTAAAGCTTTAAAAAGTACACAAAAGGAAATGTGAAACTTTCAGCCGACAATGTTCTCAATGGTGAAACAGTTAAGTAATGCACAATATTAGAATGGGTAACTTTTATTCCTTACTTTTGAATTAGCTGTAAACAAAAATCATGATACAGAGAGAAAATAAAACCCAGTCTTATGAAACAAGAGACTAAAACAAAAACAACCTTGTTTTAGTTGATACTTTAGCCAAACAAAACTACGACTTCGAAGCTGATACTTAGAGCTAATGGTATCAATCCTAAAATCCTTCAATAGCCACAACAAAAAAAGATCTTTTCCGATTTCTTAAATTAACTTAATTTCGAGGCAAAGAACGTTAAAAAATAATAAATGGAGGTATCTCTCCTGTCAGGGCTTGTGTCTGTTAGAATGTATCTGTGTGTTTTTGTGAGATGAGTGTGCGTTTCTTTGATTGCGTGGGTGTGTGTGTGTGTGTTTGTTTTTTTGTTTATGGACAAGCCTGGCAATGTTGTGGCCACTTCATAACGAATACACTCTGCCTCCCAACCCCCCCCCTGCCACCCACCCGTATTCCTCTTAATTACTGCCGGAGCCATAGCCGCCTGTAAATTGGCTGGTTCAAAAGTTAAGGCAGATCGTGCAGTTTGATGAGCATTGCCAGGGTATTGTCAGGCCATCAGGGTATTGTGAAGCCATCAGGGTAACGTGAGGCCATCAGGGTATTGTGAGGCCATCAGGGTGTTTTGAGAACATCAGGGTATTGTGAGCCACTCAAGGGATTGTGAGGCCATCAGGGTATTGTGAGACCATCAGGGTATTGTGAGCCACTCAAGGTATTGTGAGGCCATCAGGGTATTGTGAGGCCATCAGGGTATTGTGAGACCATCAGGGTATTGTGAGCCACTCAAGGTATTGTGAGGCCATCAGGGTATTGTGAGGCCATCAGGGTATTGTGAGGCCATCAGGGTATTGTGAGGCCATCAGGGTATTGTGAGGCCATCAGGGTATTGTGAGCCACTCAAGGTATTGTGAGGCCATCAGGGTATTGTGAGGCCATCAGGGTATTGTGAGACCATCAGGGTATTGTGAGCCACTCAAGGTATTGTGAGGCCATCAGGGTATTGTGAGGCCATCAGGGTATTGTGAGGCCATCAGGGTATTGTGAGGCCATCAGGGTATTGTGAGCCCATCAGGGATTTGTGAGCCCATCAGGGTATTGTGAGACCATCAGGGTATTGTGAGGCCATCAGGGTATTGTGAGGCCATCGGGGTATTGTGAGGCCATCAGGGTATTGTGAGGCCATCAGGGTTTGGGAGTATTAAACGTGGACTTAAGATATAATTCTGTTTTGGGGTTCGAGGGCCAGGAGAATGTGGCTGAAAAATAACACCCTTACCTAAATAAAAGTGGGCAAACCAAGGAGACAGAAAGTTAGATTGATAGATAGACAGATAGATAGATAGGTGGTAGGTAGGTAGGTAGATATATAGTGAGGTAGATAGATTGATATATATGTAGAATAGGAAGATAGATATAGATAGATAGATAGAGTTCATTTGGAATCATATAATAGAGAAGGGGTAGGCAGAAATCTTCAACCCATTGAGGACGGTCCGTGTGCGTCCCGTCCCTTGTCCAGAGGGTTTTCCTGTCGTCGGTATTCTTAGCCGGGCACGGTTGAGTGTAGGCCTGCTCCAACACCCAATACAGGGTCTCTCGACGAGGCCGTGCCAATCCCTCCGGTTGTCCGGAGGGTTCCAATGTATGCGTTTTGGCGATTTCGTCGGGGGGGGGAGAGGAATGGCTTCAGGGCTGGGCATCTGGAAGCACGACCAGAAAAGTATTCCAGTACATGCCGCCCCCGAGCAAAAGCGACTTCTCTTGCAAAATTGGACGTATCAATCAGACGCTCATAACTAGAATGAGAACTGAAAATTGGCCCATACGAAGCTACCTGTACAAGTTCAACACTAGAAGTTAACTGGCCTGTCGGCTATGTGGCCACCCGGAGGAGACGGTGGCCCACGTACTCGAAGAGTGCCCAAAGCTGTGCGTGGATTTGGAGGGAGAAGTACCTCTATGGCGATGCCTGCTTGATGAGGCTCGATGGCGATAAAATGAGCCGGGTCCTAAGAGCCTAACGGCTCGACCCAAAAGAGAATGAACATTCACGAGTTCATTTTAGAGGTGAACTCAAGCGAGGAAAAGGGGGGACAACCCAGCCCTGTAATGAAAAGTTAATGGGGAGAAAATAGATTTAAGATGAAGGTAGAACACATTCCCTGTAAATTACAAGTTGTGGGAAAACGACGTGAAGATATGGGAGATTCATAGGGAGGGGGGCGCAATCGGGAGTTGCTACATGAGATTTAGGTGATTTTGTAACCTTGTTTAACACAGACGGAGTTAATTATTACGTCTATAGGATTTGTCGAAACGTAATAATATCATAAAGCAAAAATGATAAAACTATCGAGAGAGAGAGAGAAAGAGAGAGAGAGAGAGAGAAAGAGAGAGAGAAAGAGAAAGGGAAATTTAGAAATTGAGAGAGGGGGAGAGAGAAAGAGAGAGAGGGAGAGAGAGAATGAGAGGGAGAGAAAGAAAGAGAGAAAGATAAAGAATTAGAGTCAGAGAAAGAGAGACATAGAAAGCGACAGAGAGAGAGAGAGAGAGAAAGAGAGAAGGAAAGCGAGAAATTGAGAGAGGGGGAGAGAGAAAGAGAGAGAGGGAGAAAGAGAGAGAGAAAGAGTTAGAGAGACAGAGAAAGAGAGACCTAGAGAGTGACACACACACACACACACAGAGAGAGAGAGAGAGAGAGAGAGAGAGGAGAGAGAGAGAGAGAGAGAAGGGAAGAAAGAGTTGATTGTGCGACTGGGAGATCTGAAATGACCTGGTCAGGTAACTTTAGTGTTACGGGACATAACTTCTCTATGCATCATCATGATACGAAGCAAAGGTGAACGAGTGGAAATGTTAAAAGAACGAAGGCGAAGGAGGAATAAATGGTTCGTTAGCACAGCAGGGACTGGGATTGATAGGATTGAAAGGACGCGAGAATAGGAGAAACGTTAAACGCACCGGGTCTTGTTGGCTCAGATGTTATTTGGAGCTAAAATTAAAGTTGAGAGAAGAAAAAAAATATAATCCATGGAGTTGGTCGTTGTTTGAAAAGATTTAGTCAACGCAACATACGTCATTTAAACGTCATATATAAATAAAATGAAGTCAACGGAGATTTTGTAAATAGACAGTAATTTGCACGTAAAAAATAAATACAGAGAGATGACTTAACAAAGTAATTTTTTAAAATCTTACCTAATTTATTTTTTCTTGGTGGCTGTGGATGTTGGAAAAAAAGAATTAAAAAAAACAACAACCCCCCCCAAAAAAAAACAACAACAAACAAACAACAACAATAACAACAACAACAACAACAACTGGTAAATGATCGCTGGCAAAGTTTTTGAGTCTGTCAACTTTTTCATCCAAAGAAGTTGACATGGTTTTAGTCATGCTTGCTAGGACTTGACTAATTTCATAATCTTCTGCCATTCCACCTCTCTCTCTCGTAGTCTTGACAGACAATGTTCCCTCCAAGGCTCGTTGGTCCGTGTGCAAAGTACAACCTCGCGTGCAAAGTTGCATAGCATCCATTTTTGTGTGCAATATTTCACAAAATTTGCTGCGCGGTAATTCTAAACTGCTGCGTGTCATCGGTCAGATGTCTGCACTGCCATGCAGCTTAAAGAGAACATTGCAGACAATCCTCCAATGATTCATCGGTATTTCTAAATGGTGTTTCGCCTTTTCGTCTTCAAATCTAATCTAGTTCAAAAGATAACATAAATCCCACCGAAATGACAAACGATGAACAAAAATTCCACCATCATCAAAAATAATGACATGTATTCTCCCTTTCCTTCTAAGAATTTGAAGGTCAAGGTTCAAGTGTTTAAAAATCCAGCTCCGTTGAGTCACACACACACATTTCCTAAAACTACGAGGCAATCTGAAAATTAAAATTAGATTAGCATTTTAGCACTTTATTGTATTTCAAGATATGTCAATAGCAGTTGAAAAGGCATCATGAAATGTGCTTCAAAAATAAGACTTTTTAATTTACTTCTCTAAATAGAACGGTTATTTTAATGGATATCGCATTGTTTTAAAAAACGCAAGTTTTCGCTTAAAGAATTAAATCATCTGGAGCTTGTAGGTACATTTAATGACGTTACTGTTATATAGAATTCATTAAAAAAATGTTCTAAAGTAGCGTAAAATAAATTATATTTTTTATTCACTAATACTAATAACCTTCATTAATACATACATTTCAAATAAGAGTTTCCGTCAAAGATGAGTTAACAGTTAAAAAAAATAGAAGAAGAACCAAGCATACGCCGCTAATGATATAGTGACGGGTTGTCTCCATGTATGTATGTATGGAATAATGAACACAAAGTATTTTATAATAATTATAAATCCTCAAATCCTAATCGTACATCGTTCCCTTTTAAAAAATTAATATATAAGCATAAAACAATGACGTCTTATAATATTTTTATACAAAATCGATCGCAGCGCCACCTAGCTTACATCCATACAGACAACGGGAATCAATATACATAATTAACATACGTAACTTATCCGTGTTTGATAAATACGAAATATTAAACTTGCTGAAACGTACACAAAGTATCAATAAACATAATTCCGGTCGTCTGTATGTATGTATGTATGTATGTATGTATGTATGTATGTGTGGATGTAACGCTATACTAATTTTAGAAAGCAGCGCACCAAATTACTGCACCAATGCATCAAGAGGTGTGCAAATTAAAGATGCGCTTTAAAAAAATATTATATGATGTCATTGTTTTAGCTCATATTTTAATTTTGGAAAAGGGAACAATGTAATAAAAACAACCCGTAAAAAACCAAGTTTTTGACTATAAATCCTTTACGTATGAGACGTAACTAAAAGAATGTTCATTATAACACGCAGCGCAAGACCATCCAAAAATACAAAATTGCAGTTGTGTCGTAAAACGTGTTTAATATAATGCGCACCGTTCGGGAATAGGTTTATAAAAAGTGTTGTCAGTAAAATACGCACCTTATTGTGGCGACAGAAAGGTTGTTCAATATAATACGCACCGCGACGCTCTATCTCAAAAAATAGCATGATACATAGGAATAAATAAAATAATCTAAAAAATCAATAATTTAATTACGGTACATGCGATCGATCTGAAATTTTGATACATGAAACTGCCTGCAAAATTTCAGCTCAATATCTTGCGAGCAAGTGTGTTAAAAATCGATCAAAAGTTTTGGCGACAAGCAAGCAAGCAAGCAAGGTCGGCCGCAGACACCACGAGTTAATATAAAGGATTTAAAAAGAGGATTTGATGATGGTTAATTATAAAATAAAAAAAACAAACCTTATTATAAAATACTTTGTGCGCATTTCAGAAAGTTAATATTTCGTATTTATCAAACAAGAACAAGTTAGTTGAACTTTTGAAAAAGGTCGGCGTCGTAGACACCCTAAAAATGTGCATTTTTCCAAAATAAAAATATTTCAGCTGAAAATTTCCGTCATTTTTGACGGGTAATACACTAGTATATATATAAATGCATACATTTTAACAACTTTTGAATGCATCGACAACGTCACCGCACGAGCACAAAGAAGAATTTCATTAAAGGGAGTGAATGCTGTGAGCATTTACAGTGTAGAGAGAGTTACGTGAAGAAAGTAGAAAGCTCTCAGATGAAAGCGAATGATCGAATCAGTGAATCTCAGTCTATAGTTCTGAGTGTTCTGCGTTGACACGACGGAGCCTTTCAATAACATTAATAAATTACATTTAAGCTTTATCTTTTCAAAGGACCCATAAAAATGTTTGGGTATTTTCATCGTCTCAATAGATTTCCTCAATGAGCTGAACTTTGGTTGCGAAATAATGCAAGCTAAGAATAAATGAAAAAAAAATAGAAGGGTTGATAACAATGAAACAGAATATTGAGAGTGTGCGATAATGACGAAAATGACAACATTAATTGCTTAGCGATGACTTTGATGCAGTCTCTTTAGAAAATGTTTGGCTATGTGATTATTTAAGAGATTTAGATGGCGTGTTTTTGTCAGTGTGTTTTGTGGCTGACTATATGAATTTGTTTTCCTTTTTTTTTGGTATGCTTTAAGTGTCACGGACGACAAACAGTTACTTTTGTTTTTGATTTTACTTACGGCGGAGGCGTCACTAGGAGGGTGCGGGGAGGGGGTGGGGTTGCGGACCGCACCGGGTGACATCATCATAAGAGATGACACCAAAAGGAAAATTGTGTATGATCCCGTTATTTCGCACTGGCAGACTCGGAGGAGTACTATGGGTTAAGTTGTGAGGGGGTGACACCATGAGCTACCGTAGTGGGTGACACCAACCCCAATGCCAATGACTCTGACTTACGGCACAATGATTGGAAAAATTACATATCGTTCGTAAGTTAAATTCATTAAAACATTCAAGTAGCTTCAACTGCAGTCACATATTATTTATAGTTTCTGATGGTGTGTGCGCGTGAGTTGATTTTTGTGTTAGTGTGAGTTTTTGTGTGCGACTGCGCATAAGGGTGCACTCGTATAAAGGACTATAACTTTTAATACTTGAGCTTAAACACAATTTATGTTTATTGTGTTCTGAATCATCGATTCACAATAAGAAAGTGTTTTTTTTTAAATTTAAGTGTTCGCTGTAGATTAAGCAAAGATTTTGTTTAAGAACAAATGAAAGGATTTGAAATAAGCGAACGGCGTCGGCAAATTATTTTTTGTTTACTGGAGATTAAATGCCACAAATTATTTTTGATTAAAACTGAGCCCAAGTAATTTAGCTCTGAGTACACCTCACACTTTGGTCAACTATATACAGGTGATAAACTGATTCATTGGCTGATTCAAAGACTTTAAGTTCTTTAAATAAAACAATCGTTTTTGGCTTTTAATGAGATATGCCATGAATTAGACTTATGTTTTTTTATATTAAAACTAAAATAACCCACCGATATTCAATGAATAAAGGGATTCTTTAAGATGGCAAACATGTTTGGTGAGTGTTAAATTTTTGTTTTAAAAAAGTGTAAAGTTAGTAAATAGTCTTTATCTCTATCCCTCACTGTCTCTCTCTGTCTCTCTCTCATTTTCTCTCTATCTCTCTCTTTCTCTCTCTCTCCCTATAACAATCTTTCTTTCCGTCTCTCTCTCTCTCGTTTAGTCTCTTTTTCTCTCTGTCTCACTCTGTCTCTCTCTCTCATTTTCTCTCTCTCTCTCTCTCGTTTAGTCTCTTTTTCTCTCTGTCCCTCTCTTATAGTTATAGTATATATCTCTCTCCCTCTCTCTATCTCTCTCTCTATCTCTTACAAATTCTCTCTTTTTCTCTCTCTTGCTATCCACCGCGCTCTATATCTCTGTTTCTCTCCATATTAAATACATTTGATAGCAACACGTCTCTAGTACTAGTTTGTACTTTAAAATAAAATATCATATTTTGACCTGCGTCTTAGAAACCCGTGATCTTTAAAAATCCAAAAGGGCTATATATAGAAATATTCTTGTGAATCACGTATCTTCTTTGTGGTCTAATAAAGTACGACAAATCTTTTATGTTGATACCAGCAACAAAGCCCACCCAAGGACGTTCCGCCACCGTTCGGTCGCATGTTGTAACCCCCCCCCCAACAGCCGTCTCGACCGGCTTACATGTGCATCACGTCAAAAATACTATTCATTATAGTTAAAATAAATAACTCCTAAAAACAGAGCTTTTTACTATAAATCCCAACGCGCATTACTCAAAATAAAGTCTTGGAATACTGCACCAAAAATAACCCGTTTTGAACGTCCGCGTAAATGGCGTAAGGGTCGTCCATAAAGTACGTCACGCTATTTTTGACCATTTTCAACTTCCCCCTCCCCCTGTCACACATCTCAGACACACCCCCCCCCCTAAAGTACGTCACACTTTGGAACAAAATTATTGTTTTTTATTAACAAAATAGTCTAAATTTAATTTAAAACAGCGTGACGTCACACATGGCCGGACACCCCCCTCCCCCTGTCACAAACGGTCACACTTTCTTACACCCCCTCCCCCTCTCTGGAGCGTGACGTACTTTATGGACGGCCCCTAAACGTGTTCAATGTGATTGGCTGTAGGAGTCATATGTGTTTGAGGGACCAATCACTATAGATGACCGGACAGAAAGGACAGAAACTTGCCTTTTATTATTTAGGATAATTTATACAATTTACGTAACAGAGTGCATCTGTAAGCACTGAGTTTTACAATTTCTCAATCAATTTTTCTTTAAGTACAAAATGGAGGTTGCTGAAACTTGATTTAAGAAATATAATTACAAGGTTCAAAATACCGAGAAACACCGGTCAATAGACAAGTCCCAGTTATATTAAACGTTGTAAAGACTTCTGATGTAACTCAATTGACTACATGTGTGGGTGGCTGGTGATCTAATGTTGTGTGTGGATACCGGGGGAGTCAAACAGTTGTTTGAAGGTTGCTCTCACCTGTTGATGTAAACTTATGGCATCCCCCTACGCAGTTCCTCATGAACCTCCTCCGAGCTTGCTCTAGTGGCAACCTTTTATTGTTGTTTCGTGGAAGTATTTTTGTGGCTTTTGTTATATTTTATATGTGGCCGTGAGGCCCTGGTATTTGAAAGTAGTGTGCACGAGTAGTGGGGGAGAGAGTAGGTGCAGTGCAGTGTAGTGCGGCACAGTGCAGTGCGATTTAGTGTACTGTTTCGCGGGGGAAAACTGCGTAAACTTACGCAGTAATGGTGCAGTAGTGAAGAAAGACTCATTTTTATTGTTAAGTGTGTTTAGTGAAGTGTTTTTTGTATCTCTTGCAAACTGTTTCTCCATCAACATTAACCAGCTATGTTCCTTAAGACTATTTGTGTTATTTTCATGTGTTACAAAGTTTATATCAAGGACATCCGTAAATTTAAACGAGTTTTACCTTTTTTTTTCAGACGACCATTGCTATCAACAAGCAAATTTGATGTTATCCCATTAAAAATGTTCCTATTCTCTTCAAGTCTTGAAACGTGATAGTAAAAAAAATTGCATTGAAATAAAAATCAAGTGGCTTGTTATTGTTTTTCTGTATTTTGTTTCATAATAATAATAGACCGTGTTGTTTTCCCTTTAACGTTATTTTATTATGTCCTCCAAACTGTTTCACAATTTCATCGAATGCAAAGACGCTATTAATTATACTATACTATCACAATTTCATGCTTTCCATAGGAAAGAGATTCAATGCTAAAATTACTAGCTCATTCTACTACAATGTGAGGATATTCTCACCAACAGAAGCCATCACAGAATTAAGCGATGAGTAGTACTACTGCTACTATTTGATGCTATAAAAACTATAGTGATTCCATTCGAATCATTCTTAGTATCATTCTTAATTTAATTTATGGAAGTAACGCAATAATAAATAATTTGCCCACTCCTTATAAGCCACCGTTAATGACCCCATCAACAACAGAACTATAACTACAAGGTATTTTCTCTCCTCCTCGGCCTTGTCCCTGTGACCTAGCTACTTCCGTTATCGTAACACGCATGGCTGTTTGAACATAAATCGTCCGCCTATCTGATATCGCTGCATGAATGCCCTGTCTCATATACAAGTCTTAAAAGTACTCTCTTCTGTTCATATCTTCCACTAAAGGGCTTCTAATCTAAGCTCAAGCTAACACCTATTCAATGGTTTTCACCCAATGAACTTTGTCATTTAAAACTTCCCTTTTTGTTGACCATCGCCTTTGGTGTATGTCAGCGGAAAAACATTATAAAGAGCTTTGCTCCAATACAATTTTACTTACGTTTAAACTCACGATTTCAGTAACTTGAAAAAAAAGATTCTCTTTCTGTTAGTGTGCACGTAACAAAACTTTAATTAAAAGCAATCATTTTTATTCATTATGCATTATACCCGTTTTAATTTATTAAAGCAAATGAAGCAATAATGGGATAGTTTCGTATGACATAATTTACCTGTTATTGTTTCAGACCACATAATCATACGGGTGATTGTTTTAGACCACATAACCATACGGGTGATTGTTTTAGACCACATAATCATGCGGGTGATTGTTTTAGATCACATAATCATACGGGTGATTGTTTCGGACCACATAATCATACAGGTGATTGTTTTAGACCACATAATCATACGGGTGATTGTTTCGGACCACATAATCATTCGGGTGATTGTTTTAGACCACATAGTCACGCGGGTGATTGTTTTAGATATCAAAAAAATGTCAACAACAAAGGACACCGCACTGAGAGGTAAAGTCTCAACACGTAATGCAGACTTAAAGCGATGACAGAAATACGTTTAGATATCCCCAATAGCCGATCAAAACAAACAGTTTGACACGTGATTTAAGCCCGTGTTACAGGAGACGCTGAGTGCAGAATTGATGTCCACATATTGCTGTCGTGCAGTAGACCCAATATTTAATAACAAGATCAATCCAACACGAGTATCTCCTCACAACACACGGGAGAAATTAGCGGCCAAGTGGCCGACTCGTACATAAAAAAAACAACAAAAACTCAGAGCTTCACTGAAGCAAAAAATATTTGCCGAGGAATAAAGGAGAGGAGAAACGTAGATATGTATTCTCCCATCGTGTCCCTTCCCGTGGAATCAGTCGGTGATTTAAGGAGTAAATCTGAGAGACGCACGTTTGTTGATTTAAACAGCTATTAAAGTGTGCGTGTTTGTGTGAGGGTGGGGGTGGGGGAAGGGGGTGTAAACGTCTTGAATGTTATTGATCGCACGATGGCAGTGGTCCTGGTCTATTTACAGTGTTCTTAAGCTTTGCCTTGACCTTTAAGATTATGCATAAGAAATAGGAAAGTTCGTTTAAAAGATATTGCTCTCAAACGCCGTAAGTAATAAATCTTATTATTACAAAGCATTAGAAAAGGAAAGCGCTTGAAGATATGGAGTTGAGCTCTAAGTGTAGAGAGAGGGCTTGAATTATTTAATAAGATAGTTTCAGAGGATTGTAAAAGTCTTTTTTTAAAAAGTCACTCAACGTAAATTTATAATGTGTCTAATTGTTAAAATTTCGTTCCTGTTACGTGACTTATAATCAAATTCACTATCATCATCATCATCATCAGTCCCGTGACCGCAACGGTTGTTGGGGGGGGGGAGCTCATGGACACATTAACAGATCATGGTCTCCACATTTGCCTATCTTGGACGGCGGCCAGTAATTCGTTCAATCTCATCCCTGTTAAACGAAGTCTGGTTAAAGAAAGCAAGGTACAAATCTGAGTAAGAAAGAGAGCAAGAATGTGTGAGAGAAATAGAGAGAGAGAAGAGAAATAACAGGAGAGCGGAGGGAGAAAGAACAGGGGAGAGAGAGAGGGAGAGAAGAGAAGAGAAAGAGAGAGAGAGAGAGAGAGAGAGAGAGAGAGAGGAAGAGAGAAAGACAGAGAGAGAAATAAATACTTAAAAAAAATATTTTTTTAAAAAGGACACGCTTTTATTTACATATAGAAAGTGCACTAAAAAGAAGAAAATAATTTCTATGATTACAGGTGAAATCAGTGAAAACCTATTAACTGCACATAAAAGCGTGAGGCGCCCATCACAACTCATTTCTTTTTGCAACTATTTTTCTGCATATAGATAAATATTGCTAATTAATATGATAGTATTGATAGTAGCATCTCGAAGCATCTCCAATCTCTTTATATGCACTAACGTCTTGATCTTCATTTGGTTCTGGTTCTATTTGTTGCACACGAACTGAATCATTCTGATTTATTTGTGCACTAGTATAAAAGTCTGCTGAAGCTGGCTGAACGAAATCCAACAGAATTGATAGCAAAGAAATATACGAAATACTGCAATAGAAAAGAACATGTGGCCTTTATTGCCATGAACAGAATACGATATGAACAGAAATAACAAAGAAATGTATAAAATACTGCAATGGAAAAGAACATTTATCTTTTATTACCATGAACACAATACGATATGAACAGCTAAATATCATAGACTACCTTGTACACCACATTTTTAGTGTAGCAGGCGGACGAAATATTAAACTTCCTGAAATGTACCGTCGTAATCGGAGGACGACCTATATATCAACATGCATATCTATGCTTTCACGCCTATAATAAATATATATATTTATAATGAAATATTAGCTCAAAGACATTGAATTCATAATTTTCCTCTAGAAACGCATCAACAAATAAAACCCATATTTTTATTTATTTTCTTTCGGGAAATAAAAATCGTATACCCCACCCCACTGCGGTGGAGGGAGTCGTGAGGTGGGATTCGTCCATACTGTCGGTTTGTCCAAGCCCAAATGGCTTTATATCTTTTAAAACATAAGACACTGCCTCTTTCATGTCCAGTCTTTTTAAAAAAAAATAATTTTCTGCTGCAAATGTTTCTTTTCTTTTTTTCATAATTTGTTTTAATGTTGTTTGTGTGTTGGGACTGTTTTATTATTGCAAGTTAACTGATTTGAAAAAAAAATTCGCGGTTAACGTATTTCATTGTAATACCTAATTTGTTCCTAGATGAAAAAAATGTGTCTTCTTTTTTTCTGACATAAAATCGTACACAGAAAAATTTTAGGCTCGGGTGTCATCCACTGATGGGTGTCACCCGGGGCGGCCCGCCCCCCTCGCCTCCTAGCGACGCCACTGGTTGTAGGGCGCCTGCGAAATATTCCTGAAAGGCACACAAAGTATTTAATCTATGCTTTCACGCCTAAAATAAATAAATATATATATATATAACGAAATATTAACTCAAAGACATTAAATTCATAATTTTCCTCTAGAGAAGCATCGACAAATAAAACCCATCTTTTTATTATTTTTTAGGGGGGGGGGTGGTGGATACAAATCATATTCCCCCACCCCACTGGGGCGGAGGGAGTCGTGAGGTGGGATTCGTCCATGCTGTCGGTTTGTCCAAGCCCAAATGGCTTTATATCTTTTAAAACATAAGACACTGCCTCTTTCATGTCCAGCCTTTTTTAAAGATTTCCTGCTGCGAATGTTTCTTTTCTTTTTTTCATAATTTGTTTTAATGTTGTTTGTGTGTTGGGACTGTTTAATTTTGCAAGTTAACTGATTTTTAAAGATTTTTTTTCGCGTTTAACGTATTTCATTGTAATACTTGATTTCTTCCTAGATGAAAAAAATGTGTCTTCTTTTTTTCTGACTTAAAATCGTACACAGTAAAATTTTAGGCTCGGGTGTCACCCCCTGATGGGTGTCACCCGGGGCGACCTGCCCCCTCGCCCCCTACCCGCTAGCGACGCCACTGGTTGTAGGGCGCCTGCGAAATAGTCCTAAATGCACACAAAGTATTTAATAATTAACAATCCTCATTAAACAATGATGTCATTGTTAATGTTAATCACACAAAGTATTTAATAATTAACAATCCTTATAAAACAATGACGTCATTGTTAATGTTAATCACACAAAGTATTTAATAATTAACAATCATCATAAATCAGTGACGTCATTGTTAATGTTAATCTGGAAACCAAAATAGATTTTTAAGTTTCTCTTTTCAACCTTAAAAAAAAGCAGAGTGAAGTCCCTTTGGGGAGACACGCACAGATATGGCGATTATGTACTAGATTATGATCGGTAACTGCGTCACTGTAGAGTTCCTTGTTATTAGTTAACCATCGTAGCGCATTGTAGATTCATGATGTGATGAGCGTCCAACGCTTTTATGTGCAGTTAAAAGGTTCACGGATTTCACCTGTAATCATTGAAATTATTTTCTTCTCTTTAGTGCACTTTCTATATGTAAATAAAAGCGTGTCTTTAAAAAAAAAGATTTCTTTAAAGTATTTTATTTTCTACATTTTAGTCTAAACATTTTTTAATCGATTTGTCGACCTTATCAATTCAATTTAATTAGTTAAACTTTATTAAAGGGGTTTAATTTTACGTTCGAAAATTTGAAATTTTACACATGCTATATAGAGATAAACTAAATTCAAAGAATGCAGTAACTTAATTACGGTACATTCGATCGATCTGAAATTTTCAAAAATTGCATTGTCACACAAGATCTATCTGTGGTAATATTCTTAGATCTCTAGGACCATCAGAAGTGGTTTAATTTTACATTACAAGATTTGAAATTTTACACATGCTATATAGAGATAAACTACTATGGCATCCGTCCAACCTCATGGGATGATGGCGTTTCCTCCTGCTCCTCTACCCCCTTCCCCTTTCTCCTGGCCCTTTTCTCCCCGCTCCTGGCTGTAAGGGAAGCTTCCGCGACTTGAATGCCCTCGCGCACTTTTGCCCGCCAGGAGGTGCGCTCCACAGCAATGGTCTCCCACGTTTTATGGTCAATCTGCCCCAGAGTCATGTCTTTCTTGCAGACATCCTTGAAGCGCAAGCAGGGGCGTCCTCTCTTCCACATACCAGTTGCCAGCTCGCCGTAAAGCAAGGCTCTTGGAATGCACTCCTGGCTCATCCTGCGGACATGTCCCAACCATCGCAGGCGCCTCTCACTCAGGATTGAGTGCATGTTCAGCATATGACTCCTTCTGAGTACCTCGACATTCGTGATCTTATCCTGCCACTTGATGTGCAGAATCCTGCGCAAGCATCGTAAGTGGAAGCTGTTGAGTTGCTTTGTTTGTTTGGCATAGGTCATCAGCACTCGCTGCCATAGAGGAGTGTGCTGAGCACGCAGGCCTGGTATACAGTGATTTTCGTCCCATCAGTAAGCTGGGCATTGTTCCACACTCTTTGATTCAGCCTAGCCATTAATGATGCAGCCTTGCCGATTCTGGTTTCAATTTCCTTTTCCAGGGAGAGTGTGCTTGTGATGTTACTGCCAAGGTAGGTAAAATCCTCGACAACATCGAAGGTGTTTCCCTCAATGGAAATTGCTGGGAAGCAGTCAGTTCCTTGTCTCATAATGTTGGTCTTTTTGAGACTTATCGTTAGACCAAAATCCTTGAATGCCTCTGAGAACTTATTGACCAAAAGTTGGAGACCTATCTCTGAATGTGAGGTAAGGGCTGCGTCATCCGCGAAGAGCAGCTGTCTAATTAATACAGTTTCCACTTTTCTCTTCGCACGGAGACGGCTGATGTTGTATAGATTTCCATCCGACCTGGTATGGATGTTTACACCATCGAAGCAGTCCTCGAAAGCATGACGCAGTAGCATCGAGAAAAAGATACCGAAGACAGTTGGAGCCAGTACACAGCCCTGTTTGACTCCGCTACAAACTGGGAAGGGTTCTGAGGTGGCACCATCGAAGAGCACTGTGCTTTGCATATTGGTGTCGAAGGACTGGATGATGCAGAGAAGCCGCGGCGGACATCCTATTTTTTCCAATATACGTAGCAGACCCTTACAGCTGACCAGGTCAAATGCCTTTATTAGATCTATGAAGGCAACGATGAGGGCTTTCTGTTGCTCTCGACATTTCTCTTGTAGCTGACGGAGTGAGAAGATCATGTCCATGGTTGACCGGCCAGCCCAAAAACCGCATTGTGATTCCGGGTAGACATTATGTGCCAGAGTTTGCAGGCGTGCAAGGATCACTCTGGCAAAAGCCTTTCCCACAATACTCAGTAAGGAGATGCCACGATAGTTATTGCAATTGCTGCGATCACCTTTGATTTTATAAAGCGTGACTTTTTTGGCGTCACGCATATCCTTTGGGATGTGACCATGTTCCCAGCAATCACACATGAGTTCGTGCAGAGGCTTTAGTAGTGCTGGCTGGCCGTGCTTAACGACTTCTGTAGGAATGCCATCGTTGCCTGGGGCCTTCCAATTGCTCAGATGATCGATAGCCCTACTAAGCTCCTCTAGTGACGGTGGAGCATCAAGCTGATCTAGAACTGGTAGATCTTGGATTCTTTCTATGGCAGAGTCAGATACTACATTCTGTGTCGCATAGAGTTCTAGATAGTGCTCAGTCCAGCGCCGCATCTGCTTGTCTCGTTCTGTGATCATCTCACCTGATTTTGTCTTGATTGGAGCTGACTTTGATGTTGTTGGCCCAGTGGCCTTTTTTATGCCTTCGTACATTTATTTAATATCTCCCTGATCAGCAGCAGATTGAATGCTTTTGCATAGTTCCACCCAATAAGTGTTAGCGCAAAAACGTGCAGTCTTCCGGCCTGTGTTTCTGTCATTTCTGAGACATTGCAGGGTGTCAGGTCCTGGGGAAGCTTTGTAGGCCAATAGAGCTTTTCTTTTTGTCTCCGTCACGGGATTCATTGTAACCCAGTGGGCCTCGAACCAATCTGCATTTTTTCTATCCTTCCTCCCGAGGACGGCAAGAGAGGTGTTGTAAATAGTGTCTCGAAGATGGAGCCTATTCGCATTGATTTTTTCAGTCCCTATAGCATCATGGGGATTGGGGATTGCTTTCTGCGAGGTGTTGGCCTTAAGAGCTTGCTCAAGCTTGGTGTTAAGCAGATCCCTTATCTCAACACGCAGAGATAAACTAAATTTTTTTAAAATGCATTAATTTAATTACTGTACATTCGAACGATCTGAAAATTTGATACAATGCATTGTCATCAAAGATCTATATGTGGTAAAAATTTTAGATCTCTAGGACCATCAAAAGTGGTTTAATTATACGTTATACGTTGATCCACGGATCAAAACAGTTTGGGAACCACAGGTTTAGATGATAACATGGCAGAGACTCGTTGACTATGTTAGAGGATTAATGCTGTTTTCAATGTAACACCAGTTGGTTGTGTTATTATATTTGGGAACAGTCTAATGACTAATGTCATTGAGGAGTAAGAATTGTTGTGGGAGGCCCTTTTATTATTCTGAATGTTCGTGAAGATTCTGGCGTGTTTCCTGCATCGTGTCACTGTTTATAAATTGTAAAAAGACATGAATTTTAAAATATTTTGTATTTTTAAAGTTCAATAATTAACTCCCTTTAATTAAATCACTTTTAAATTTCAACTGGTGGCTCACAAGTGAACAGTACCCCCCTCCCCCTCCCCACCCAGACATTACAGGATAATGTGCATTTTAAAATTTTAATACAGGAAAGTAGGGGGGAAAAACCTTTAAAAAAGGAATTTCTTTCAAAGACAAGTCTGGCAATCGGGCCTGCAATGGGTTTCCTGAATTAACCAGGAACACCATCACATTAACAAGCTTATATAAAATATTCTAATAAAATGCCAAGGCTAGAATCAAACCCTGTTAAACGTAGCATGCTAAAATCTTCTTAAAGACGGAGTGCTTGTAACATAAGGTAAGTGAAAGCATAGAAAAATAATTTAAAAATTTAAAACGAACCATGAAAAAGAAACTCTTTGTTAAAAGTATATAAACTTATTAGATTACAATGTTTTAAGTAGAAGAAAAGTAAAGAAAAGAACGTATCCTAAAAAAAATTGATGTCACCCGTAAACTTTATATAAAGCACCAAAGAATCCCTAAAGCAAAACAGAGACCAAATTAAATTATTTCCAAGTTAGCATTTCTGTGTGAATTTAAAATAAATAAATAAATTTCCAGGAAGTTTTCTAATTTCTAGACAAAGTCTTAAAAATTGTTTTCATTAAAAATTGAGAAAAATGCATTTTTTATTTTATATACCATAAAAATGCTTTGTTGTTGCTTAAAAAGGTTTAAGAAAATTAAGAGAAAAAAAACAAACAACAACAGCATAGTAACATCTACATTTTAACGAATAATAAAAGTAAAATCTTATTAATATTTAATAAAAGGGATAGTCTTTATCTAAAGCTTAAGGTTTTCAGTGCTTTTTGACGACATTTTTACGATTCTCATACGTTTCTTATACAAAAGTCAAGAAAAACTCTCAAACAGAATCAGTCTCTTGGAATTGGCCTGAAACCAGACAACACCATCTTGGTTAGAGATTATTGGTCCTGATTCCTGATCAGTTCTTTGTTAAAAAAAATTAATAAAGTAATGTAAAATTTGTTAGACCGAATGCTAACACAACGAATATTAATTACATGAGAAAAAGAAAGAATTTAAAAAAACTTTCTTTTTCCGAGGGACCGAAATAATAAAATGTGATGGGGGCACAGCAGCAAATATGATAAAAGAATCAGGTCAACGAGAAGGAGGAATGACCTTGAGATGCTGCCCCAAGGGAGTAGGAAGGATATCGAATTTATGGGGAGGGACACAGCAACGGGCAGTTAAATAACCCCCAAAACAAATGGCCCGCACAATTGTTCCGTCTTCATCAATCCACAAATCGGTCATTTATGCGTAGAGCGCCATCTTCTTTTTTGTGTGGCATATGTTTGTATCTCGCTTGCTGTTTCGTTTCCCATATCTTTTGAGTATTTTATTTTTTGACTCATAGAAGGTACATAGCATTTTGATATTGCTTATCTAACACTATAACACTTTATCTATCACGGCACGTCATCCTGATTTTTTACTTCTTTTTGTACATTTGATGAGAGGGCGAAGGACCAACTCAGCAATGTATGACGATGAAGCTATGAGTTATGTTAGTATTGTACAACTCAGGCTAACCGCCAGAAATATTTGGGCGCCAAACAGCTGGGCAAGCGTGGGTCCCTCTGCCTTTTACATTTTGTTTCCGCACCTCAGGGCAGTTTCATAGTAATTATAACACTAGATTACGTCATCATTTATTGTGGACGTTAGGTCAATTTCTGTGCAGTATTATTTCTAGTTCAAGCTTTTCATTTTCATAATTTATTTTCTGCGGAGGGTTTTTGGGATTGAAACCCTGGGAGAAACATCACATTTTTAAGTGGGTCTTCTTCTCCATTTCAAGCAATACTTAAGATTACCGAAGGCCTATAGGTTTCTTCAAGAACTAAAGACATGTTTAAAAGAACACGCTCTTCCTAAGATGTTAAAATTACTAAAACAGGAGATAATATTACATTTAAGGAAAATTCTTTAAAAAAAAACAACAACAAAAAAACAACAAACAAAAGGCCATGAGGACACGTTTAGAGGGTGCTATAAAAATACTATAATAATACTTTAACAATCAGTACTAATGAGTAGACGAGGTGATCCGGATGTGACGTCATTTTGAGCCGCTATTTGGAGACGTTGTTGACTTGAATCTATGGCGAGTGCGCTGGACGAAAGGGGAAAAGTGGGTCACTGATGGCGGCTAAAGGTTTTGGCTGAGAATGCTTGTAAACACATATATTGTTAGTGAAAGTGACGGAGTCCTTTTAGCAGCACTCGCTATTAGATTTTGAAGATTCTATGAAGGAAGGTGTGAAAAATATCCTTGGCTGACTTCAAGCGAAATGATTACTTTACATAACTGAACTACTGCAATCAAGAGGCTAACTCTGAGTTAGGGGCCGTCCATAAAAGAAGTCACGCGATTTCGGACGATTTTTACCCCTTCCCCTCTCGTTACATTTCGTCACAAAATCTTCCCCCAGTATATGAGGCTTTTACCACCCCCCCCTTTTCTTTAAAAGCTTTATTTTCTAATCGAAAATTAGCAGGTTGCAAATTACTTTTTTGTCATTTAAGTATTATTTAGTGTAAGTCTGCACGCTAATATCGTAGTAAGTGTGAAACCAATGAAAACGTCTTTAAATAAATCGCAAACAATCAAATGTTTGAATGGAACCCTTATTTCAAGTTGCCTGTTTTTGATGTGACGTCACATTTATCTTATCTTATCTATACAGACGCTCCTTCTATGCAGAAGATAGTTGCGTCCACAGACCATGACAGATGATCTGTTGGCAAGTGATGCAGCTTTCACAGGCCACGGCTTTGTGGGTTCCACGCATTACCCAGCCGCCTAACTACATGTAGTGTTAGGTACCCATTCGGAGCGGGGTGACTCAGGGACGCCCTAGGACCCGAGAACAAACCTTTGCCTTCACACGGATTCGAACCCGTGACCATCGGCACGACAGTCCAGTGCGCTGCCACTCGACCACTGCGTCCCCATTTCTTAAACACCCCCTCCCCCCTCTTGGCGCTTGACGTCATTTATGGACGGCCCCTTAATGCAGAAGCCTGCTTAGAATCAAGCAGGCGTACTTAAATAATTCTTGGTTAATTGAACGATTGTGTTGAGACTAATCTATAGAACTATCAATTTTTATGGAATATTTAATGGGGGTGGGGGTCTAGAAAACTCTTATGTATTATTAAACAACGTTTCATGGTATTTCACCGAGGATAGAACAGAGTTTTACATTGATTTTAAGCAGGAACATTGACTCTTATGTCATAAAATTGGATTCTTTGAAATTAAGAGTGACCCT
The DNA here is from genome assembly GCA_944989445.1 of Ampullaceana balthica. Taxonomy (NCBI): domain Eukaryota; kingdom Metazoa; phylum Mollusca; class Gastropoda; family Lymnaeidae; genus Ampullaceana; species Ampullaceana balthica. The sequence goes on along the minus strand of CALYLW010000152.1, from coordinate 438,500 downwards.
GTCCCAGTGAGATTTACTCTGTGACAGCAAGGTTGACTCAGTGACATCAAGAATGATTCTGCCACAGGAAGATTGACTCTGTGACAGCAAGATTGACTCAATGACAGCAAGATTGACTCAGTGACATTAAGAATGATTCTGCCACAGGAAGATTGACCCTGTGACAAAAATATTGACATTTCGACATTAAGCTTTGACTGGAACAGTAAGATTATTTATTAGCAACTCAGTGGTTTACGTTATTGAGAGAAAAAACAACGAAGCTATTAATAATTATGGCAGGTATGTATTTTAAGGGAGTTTACGAAGTAATATTGTGTGAATGTAATTTCTAATTTCTTTATTTGAACAAAATTTAAAATTGGAAACAAATCAAACGGCCCCTTCTTTCAAATAGCAATTGCGAAATACACCATGCTAGTTACATTAAAATCTTTCACATAGTTTGTATTTTTAACTGCAAAGGATTTTTGAATTAACTGCAAAGTGCTACAAAATAAAAATTGATTTTTAATCTTAAATAAGAAAACTTCAGTATACCTAAAGCCGATTATGTCACAGATAGGACTTGGTTATTGATGTAAATCTAAAAATAGACCAGCACGTTCTTAAAAATAAACGACCAATATTTCCTGAAATTGGAAGATGAAACACAAAGCGCGTTGAAAGGTGATCTGGGAATTAGAATACAGTATTAGAAGTAGTTCCAGGGTTGGTGCAAACGTTGGCGTAAGCGTTACGGAAGGGGACGGGGGAGGAGGAGTTTTAGTAACGTTATTAGATATCTGAGTTATATTATATAATTTGGACGGTTGAAGTTGTGCAAGGCAGCAGAAGTAAGCAAAACTATGGGTGGGTGTATTTGTATTTGGCTGGAAAATACGAAAACATTGTTATTTAGGTGGACGAATGAGATTTGTCAAAATATCTTAATTTAATAACAATGTTTATCAAATTCAGTGCTATTGCACTTATTAAACAGATCTAAGGTTTGATTTTGTTTGAAAGCTAAGTTCTTTGTTATTGTTTCAGTTTCTTCATCTATTCAGGCAAGGATAAGGGTTGGGCAAATTTGATTGAGGATAATAAAGTGCAGAAGCGTAACTGGGTTTTCCGCGCCCTTGGCTAATTCATTTTTAGCACCCTTGAGAAATAGGGAAAACACTAAATTATACAAAATAAAAATTAAATTGATTATTGAAGTAATAAAGACCTCAACGCCCTTGACAACTGCCCCGATGCCAAGTCGTTGTTACGTCTCTGATAAAGTGCTTTACATTTAAAACTTAAAAGTAAATATCATACACTTTTTCTTTGGTTTGGAAATCCAGAATAATTATAGAACACGATAATTTTACACATGAGGAAATTTAAGGACAAAAAATAGGTGCATTTTATTTAATTTTCGAAGATGAAATTCATGGGCCATGATCAAATAAAAATTAAGATTTTATGAAAACTTTCGAAAATATTCGTTTTTATATTCATAAAATAACTCAAGTTTCATTCATTAAATAACTCAAATTTTTAAAAATACTTTCATATTGGTAAAGACATGAGTCTCTTCATGAAGAAATTAATTTTAAAAACTTTACTGATAATAAAGATCAGGGGCATTGCAACGTTGGGTAAATTAGAGGTGAGAATAAGGACATACACGGACCAACGAAGCTTAGACTTAGAGGGAATATTGCATGGTAGGCAAACGATTTCTCTCAATGGACACAATAACCTTTATCAACATTTTGAACATTCACGTCAGTCAATAGTTTAAAACCAAAATGGTCTTGTAATCGTCCGGAAATCAGTTTATTTTTATCGGCCGAAATATTTTACTTTTTGACTTCCAGTTCATTTATAAGTGGTGGGTCGATTAATCGTTAAAAAAATTTAATCGCTAAAGTTTTTAACGATTAATCGAGAAATTAATCGTTAATTCTTGCAGCCCTACTTAAAACATTAATATAAAACAATAATTTAAAAAATATATTTTGAAAATAATTTTTTGTTTATAAATTCGTTTCACATACAAAAAGGAAAAGGTAATTTTAGATGTTCACAATCTGCAATTTTATGGACAAAAGCACCACTTCTATTCATGAATTTGGCGTATTTTATAGTGCGTTCGTGTGATGTTTGATCAAATGCTTTCGAGCATTTGAGAGGTGTGGACCAACCTTAAGAAAGTTAAAGCTCGTTCTTTATACATACATACACCATCTCGTGGTAATCGTCGGGAATTAAGTCACCCAATGCAGGGTTACATTAGTTAATTTCCAAAAGAGATACAAAAAAAAAGCGCGTTCGGTTGGTAATATTCTCAAATGTTAAAAATATTATGTATTGAAATAGTAAATCTGATATGTAATAGGTGTGGGAGATTAATAGACTAATATAGTTCACAGAGATGCAGATTTCTTATGTTAGAGCCAATTATAATTCTTATACAAATGAACCCATATGTGGAAGAAAGTCAGTAGCCCCGAGCACAAGGATCTTCATGGGTCTACCCGGGAAACTCTCAGAGCAACTATGTCCTACCCCAAAGGGAACCTAATAGCTAGGGACCCCCCCCCCGAACGGTCCCCTCTGAGGGGGCCGACAGGACATCAAAGAACACGGTCGACTATGCCTCCCCACTAAAAGTGACCTCACAAGGAGGGGTGGATTTTCCCTACTTCGACTCGTTATAACCTCGGCGCCAGCCCGGGTCAGCATCTTATAAGATGTGACGATTATTTTATCAAGTAACCATAAAAGGATCGACGTTCCCGCATCGTAGCAGCCATTGTTCGACGGTTATTTTTCTCTCACTCGCCATCCTTGTCCTACCCAAACCTCCACCACCATCAAAGTCTATGGAATTCTTCCCTCGTGCTCACTCACTCCCCACTTCGTCCCTCAACCTCAACCAGTCCCTTGCACTCCGACCCTCAACCCACTCCCTTGCAGCCCGACCCTCAACCCACTCCCTTGCACTCCGACCCTCGACCCACTCCCTTGCACTCCGACCCTCGACCCCACCTCACTCACCGTTCCTACCAAGCCTTCGCCCTCGACCCTCTCTAATTAACGGCTATTTCTTTCTCTCGCCATCGTCCTCCCTCTACCACTCACGTCCCTCCCTCACCCTAGGCCCCTCACCAACCAGGTCATCTGGTAAAAACACAATCTGATAAGAGTACAGTATGAGCCACCGCCCCCTGATATGATCCTATTAAGTCTGGTGAAATTAATGACAGCGCAGGGTTACATTCACGTCAGGTTTTAGTAAAATCGCGGGGTGGGGTGGGGAGGGGATATGAGGATGCAGAGATCAGTCCCTTGTTTCTAAGGTAAACATGTCCGTGGACTTTACAAGATCATTCCAACGGAAAATTATGAAAAGCGGGATCCTGAGTCTATAAAACAATTTGTTATTTTTGGCTTTTATGGAAACAATATATGCTTACTTCGCACGCACATCCCCTTAGTTTGGTTTCAGCAGCGTTGGTCATGCGCTAACATCTCTGGGAGTTGATATTTTCGAAGACTAATGCAGAACAAAAATATCCTGTTACATTTTTCTGTTTGGATATAAAAAAAAGAAACGAAAGAAAAGAAAAAAAACCAAAGAGTTAAAAAAAAATCTTGGATTAATTTAAATACATTGCTGACTCCCTCTTCTCGTGTCCGGTAGCCGGAGAGTTTGTCAACGAAAAACATCAAACACTACAGTTACCACTTGAGTTGCCAAGTTTTTCTCGCTATCAATAACAGCTTAGATGTCCCCACTTCAAAAGGAGGTGGAACATGATCCAAAAACTGCGAGAGATTGATAAAAGACGAAGATTGCAATTTGGTGCCAGTCGGCAATCGTTCATAAGCACCGGAAAGCGCTGGACGTGCTGTCCATACACGTTTGAAACGCGACTAATGAATTCAGGGTTGAGGGGGTCAAGGACGAACAAAGGAACGAAATGAATAGGTTGAGGTCGCGTGACGTGACATATGGTAAGGGAAAAATGGTCCAAAGCGGGAGGAAAAAAAAAGAAGATATGATGAGTTTGACATTTTTGCTACAAGTGGTTCGTTACTCGCCATGGAGAAATGTACGGAAAGGAAACCACGTCTCTGAGGTATACTTTCCAACCTCTTATCTCAAACCTCTCACTTTTCGCCACTTATTTCTTCCAATTGATACGTCCAAAGATTGTTGGCCCGTGTTTTATTTTAATATAAACACTCCCCTTTCGTTAAAAAACAAGTAATAAAAACTCGAATGAGTATTTAAACGCAATTTACAACAAAGAATTTCCGATTTTTTTTATTAAAGGGAAATCATTCTAGATCAGTGCTTTTCAAACTTTTTTTATGACGGACCGGCAGGAATTCGTCCCATTGCTCCATGGACCATGCACTATTTTCCCGTACTGACGTTGATTTCCCTGTACTGGCGTGATAGCAAAATGAGCCCCTACATGACCTAAAGCCCCACAAGATTAAGCATGAATTGTGTTTCTTTTATGCTACATGTCATCGAACAATTTTGAAAAAGATTAAAATGAAGTATTGATGGCTTAATGCTCATTTACGATCATCTTCATTGTGCACAAAAATGTGTTGATAATGGCAACCAACGTTTTTGTTTCAACTTTAAAAAAAAATTGATAGCTTTTAAATAAATTTATATCCCGACTTTAGTCTACGTTTTATTAAAGAGAACATAAAATTTAATGTAAAAAGTCATGTTTTTTATTTTTTAAAAATAATATAGTAAACTATAGTAAGTACATGTGTACTTACTTACTATATAGTTTACTATATATTATGTTTTTTTAAACATGATATAGTAAACTATAGTGAGTACATGTGTACTTACTTACTATATAGTTTACTATATATTATGTTTTTTTAAACATAATATAGTAAACTATAGTAAGTACATGTGTACTTACTTACTATATAGTTTACTATATATTATGTTTTTTTTAAACATAATATAGTAAACTATAGTAAGTACAATTGTAAGTTTATGCTCAAAGTTTAACTTAAACTAATAACTCAAGTGAGCCTGTTTATTTGTTGAAAGTTTATCAAGTCTTGGCTCGATTGAGGACAACACTAAACGCAATGGAGAACAATCATCCATAATGCTCTTGTACTTTGTCTTAATATTGCTCATTGTTGAAAAAATCAGTCACACATAGATGAAGGAAATGGAAGACGAGCCTTGAGAACAATTTCGGCAAGTTCAGGATATTCTGCCCTCACGTGAATCCAAAAGGATGCTAGAGAGGTTATAGTTCCAAAATTTATTTTTAAACCTTCAGCTGCAGCTAATTCCAGCAATTTATCTTCCAACGTTACAGACAATTCCTTCGAGGCAATAAAAGGATTGCGTATCCACCAGGTACCTTTCCGTGGGTCATCTTCTTTTGGAAAGTAGAACTCAAAACTGTCCATTAATGTTTTTCAAGTACTCAATGATGATTTTCTGCTGAGATGGAACATCAAGCTCTTCATCTGCACTATCGATAGGTATTGCTAATTTGTGAAACAAAGCAAAACAATCTGCTGACACTCGAATCTTCAATGTTTCTAGCTTGCGTTTCTATCAATCTTGTCTGCCTTTGTAAAAAATGAAGCCATCCTTCCTTGGCTGGAGATATTGAGCACATATATAATGGCAAAGATATCAGGCAGGTAAGCAAACTTTGCTGTTCAATTCTCGCATTCCGGAATAGTTGAGACCAATCTGGCTTTTCTCCTGTAGAAACTGGTAGAGCTCTCTTCCCTATTCAAAAACTCTTGAGAGTACTTTGCTTCGAGACAACCAATGCACATCAGTATGCAGTAAGTTTGTGTTCTGCACACATTTCGTCACATAATGCAACAAATAATCTGGAATTTACACCATTTGCCTTGACATGGTTCACAACTTTTACAACTTCGCTGACCACGTTGTTTAGTTCTGTTCACATTTGCTTGGTGGCTAAACTTTCACGGTGAATAAAACAGTGGGTTATCTTGCATTCTGATGCTAATTACATAATGTTATTTCAGTGGCGTAGCTAGAACTTTTGCCGCCCGGGGTGGTCTCCAATGTGCCACCCTTTTAAAGGACCATCTATAAATGACGTCACGCACCTGGGGCAGGGAGGGGAGTCATACACTTGTGACGATGTGTGACGAGGGGGTGTGTTTGAGAAATGTGATGTCACGTCAAAACGCACAACTTAAAAAAAAATTCAAATTAAATATTGATTACTGACACTGACTGGAAAACCGAGATTTGTATTATGCTATCAAAATTTAAATTATTTGTAATATTTTGCTATATGGACAATATTTCAAGATTTTGTTGTCTTAAATCGATCATTGTGGAACGAAGATAATTTTTATCAACTTCACTTTGGAGAAGCTCCTTTCAAAACTAGTGACACTGATAGCAGTTAATGAAAAAATTCATAGCAAAATTACAATGTTGGGTACAAAATTTTCCAATCTTACTGTTGAATAAATTTTAATAGATCGAGGGGGCCTTTACCCCGTTTTTATAACATAATGTCTCTTCTTGTAGTGTAGGTACAGCCATAAAAACCTGGATCCATTTTCATTCAATATTGAACTGTTCTTTATCAATGCCAATTTTCTTGCAAGATCTTGCAACTCATCAAAGCGTTCTTTTATTTTCTGTTATAATTCCATCCATGGATAAAATAAAAACATTTCCCGTTGTACTGCTCGTGCTAAAGATTGAACCACGTCTTCTTAATTTTCCCCACCTATATTTTTTCTCCTTCCAACTCAGCGTTCAGTTGATATCTCCAACTCTTTACAAATTGTTTGACTAATATAACAGCGTTTTGTATTAGCACATCTCTTTGTTCCATGCAATGGGTTTGCATTAAATTTTAAAAAATGACGGGTTCCATCCAATAAATTGAGATAACATAGAAAAGAAAAAAGATTGCATTGAATTGAGTAAAATTTTAGAATCTTATCTCGTTTTACTGGTTACTTCTGCAGATGTCAAATTTTCCAAGACACTTGAAATTTTAAAGTATGTCTTTTTCGAAATTATGTATGCCTATTGTGGTGTTTATTAACGGCGAAATTTGAATATTTTCATGTTCTTGCCATAAATCTTAATAATTTCCCATAACAAATACAAATTTTTTACACACTAGTGTATTACCCGTCAAAAATGACGGAAGTTTTCAGCTGAAATCTATTTATTTTGAAAAAAAAAGAACTTATTTTAGGGCGCCTACGGCCGCCGACCGTTTTCAAAAGCCTACATATCTTGTCCTTGTTTGATAAATACGAAATATTAAACTGTCTGAAATGCACACAAATTATTTTATAATAGGGGTTGTAGGGCGCCTACGGCGACCCTTTCTTTTTTGATTTTATAATTAAACATCATCAAATCCTCTTTTTACATTGCTCCCTTTTCCAAAATTAAAATATGAGCTAAACAATGACGTCATATAATATTTTTTTTACAGCGCATCCTTAATTTGAACACCTTTTGATGCATAGGTGCAGTTATTTGGTGCGCTGCTTTCTAAAATTAGTATAGCGTTACATCCACACATACATACATACATACATACATACATACATACATACATACATACATACATACATACATACATACATACATACATACATACATACATACATACATACATACATACATACATACATACATACATACATACATACATACATACATACATACATACATACATACATACATACATACATACATACATACATACATACATACATACATACATACATACATACATACATACACACATACATACATAGAGACATACATACAGACGACGGTAATTATGTATATGGATACTTTGTGTACATTTCAGCAAGTTTAATATTTCTTATTTATCAAACACGGATAAGTTACTTATGTTAATTATGTATATTGATTCCCGTTGTCTGTATGGATTTAAGTTAGGTGGCGCTGCGATCGATTTTGTATAAAAAATATTATATGACGTCATTGTTTTATGCTTATATTTTCATTTTTGAAAAGGGAACGATGTGCGAATAGGATTTGCGCTGACCCGCGGCGTAGCATACGCCGTTAATGATTTAGTGACGGGTTGTCTGTATGTATGTATGGAATAATGCACACAAAGTATTTCATAATAATTATAAATCCTCAAATCCTTCTGATGTGGTTTTTGTGTAGTTTTCTTATAAAAGCGCCATCTGGTCGTACCGTATACCGCTTAATTTACCAAACAAATCAATACCTTTTTTTAGTGATTTTAAATTTTTGAACGGTTTTGCGTTAGTTATAACATCCACTGTGTAATCAAACAAATGTTGTGGGAATCCGTTAATTAGGACTAGAAATTTCGAATATTTTTGTTTCACCTTGGTTTTCCCCCTTCAAAATAAAAAAGGTGGTTGTCGGAATAGGTTGCACTTTTAAAATGCCCACTAATGCTGCCCCTAAATGTGTGCCCCCGGGGCGGATTGCCCCCACCCCCTTCTAGCTACGCCACTGTGTTGTTTACAACTCCGGAACGCCGCGCAGTCATGGCCGCAGCGTAGTCATGGCCGCAGCGCCATGCGTACACACACCAACGTAATATAATGAATAGCCCTGAATATGTCAGAACTAGTTGTATTTGTTTGTAATGAAGTAGAAAAGAAAGACACTTGCTTCATGTCATCCTTATATTGATATCGCCCGTATACCATCAGAATTGTTAAACTGACTGGCGGGCATCATACAAGAGAGCCGGTGGTGAGATTACACCATAAAGCGACATTGGGTGATTATTTAATACATTTTCTTGTCGATTCTCAAACTTAAGGGAAATCTTAAGGATTATAATTAGATGTATTTTTCATTTCTTGATAACGCCCGCGGACCACCACTTTGAGAAGCACTGTTCTAGATGACACAATATGACCTCATATCCCCTCACGCTACATCACACCAAGAATGTGTCAATATAATGCGCACCGCGCACCAATCTAACATACGCATTCACAAAGCGGGAAAAACCCCATTAACTATCAGTGGTTCTCAACCTTTTGAAGTTCAAGGACCACTTGAAAAATGTGTGTCTTAGCCACGGACCACTACTGGAAATTATGTTACTGATGTGCTGGAAATTTATATAAAATTATACTTTTATATAACTTGCCACAAGTAAACACGTTATGTTAGTAAGTAAAACTATACTAATCTGCTTCGATTTGCGTGCTCCCAAAAATATTTCATTGAAACAGATTGTAATGGGTTTCTTTTGTAATGAACAAATGTCACTTATACTAGCCTTATAGTTATAGTCCTATTAAATTCGTATTGCTTGATATAATAAAAAGTTTAAGTCATAAATAGTAGTTATTATTAGTAAGACTGCTATATTAGTTCATTTAGTGCGAGTCTTGAGCTTGCACATTCGAGCACAGCACATCCAAACGGGGTGTAATACTTGAAAGACTCCATCGCATATCATTTTCAACTTCAAGTCGGGAACGATGTTTTGTCTTGATTGTAAACAACGCAGAAAACCCACATTCACAAAGATATGCTATTGCAAAAGGTAAAAGTATTTTTGAGCTTTCTGAGACAGTTCTGAGTACTACAAATTTTCATCAAACTCACTTTCTGATGCAACATATTCAAAGTAGCATCGCTGGTCAGTTCAATGAATCGGTTTAATTTCGATAAAAGTAAATTTCATGAGTCAATGTGTGCAAGAAACGGACTGAAAACACACGAAAAACTCTGAAAGTTCATATAAAAAAAGTAGAATTTAAATTGATCCAGCAGTAATTGGATATGGTCAGAAATCAAATTTATCAACAGTTGTTTATATATTGTTGTCACTCTCAGTGACGAAATGTCTGGTTTCACGGAGAAGCTTGATCTTTGTAAAATAAGATAATTTCAAGGGAACTTTCACATGTTTAGCCAATTGTATGAATTCACCGAGAAACCAGAAAATTGCTGAAGATTAATTAAATGAGTCTGCTTTCCTTGCAGGGATGAATTAAGTTGATTAATTTCTTTAAAAAATGTCACTCAAGTAAGCCAGAACAACAACCCATAAGCTATCGTTAAAAATAATCAACTAGCTGTGATTTTTGTTTCTCCAAGAAACTCTCTCACATCATCACGTAATTCAAAGAGTCTGTTAAAACCCCCCCCCCTTAATAACCAGGCTTTTTGACCTATGCAACTCGTATAGCCATCTAAAGTGATTGTCTTAAAGCATTTCATTGCCTTTTTTGCTTGTCGTATGCAGGACTTCTGGCTATCAAGGGAATGTTTTAGTGCAGAAAGTATTCTACTGGTTTCTCCGAGCAGACTTTATCAAATATTTTTAAGATGTCCTCTGAGTTTTGCAGGTTTCATCGCTTCATTTGCAAAAATTTGCGAGCGTATTTTACACTTTCTGGGTTGATGATTTGCTATGACGCATATAAACCCCAAGCGCAAATACTCTTCATCATACTGTCGTATGGCGATTTGTCTTTCTTTTCTTCTCCCCGAAACTGCATTTTATTCATACACAGATTGTGAGGATGAGTATGACACATAATCATTGTTGTCCTACTCATTATGCTCGGTTGTTTTCTTTATTAGAAATTTATCCATGTGTTCAATCAATTTAATTAATTTATTACATTAATAATGGTAATATAAATGTAAGGCTAATTTACTAATCATTTTCAATTTTTTTTTGCATTTCAATATAACAACTCGATTATAGACTTCTAAAATCTAGTGTGACGTCATGTGAATTCCAGTACAGCTAAAAGTTAACATAGACCGAAAACATACTGTTTTCGACGTAATGCCCTCGCCATCAAGTGATTAAAATTAATCAATATATTCAAAATGTGACAACATTTATACCTTTTCGCGTTCTTATTTAAAATTAAAAAGTTCATGCTTTGCTCGCGGACTACCAGGCACATATTCACGGACCACTAGTGGTCCGCGGACCACAGGTTCAGAACCACTGTTCTAGATTACATTAAAAACCATTTCAAATCAATAATTATGAAAGTAAACAAAACAATTGCTATCGACAAATTGCTGCTAAAATTACAGGAGTTGAAAGAAAAGATATTTTTTAAAAATTCCTTCTCCACCATTGTTCTAAACATTATTAGCTATCGTTTGGCGTTTGTTTCATCAACCAGATTAGCTGTAATAGTTGGCGAGAAATAGACAAAATACGGATATTTATTTTCCAGGAAATCTAGTAAATCTTT